>NW_012193194.1:181717-305470 GCF_000504015.1 Erythranthe guttata
TTAGAAGTTCGGGGGAGGGGGCGATAGTGTGTAAAATTACACATAAATACCCAAAAAAAAAAGCTTTTATTATTGGGAGGGGGGCCACCCCAGCTATAGGCATGTGTACGCCCTGAATATATATATATATATATATATATATATATATATATATATATATATATATATATATATAACACCAAATTGTAAAATTGTAAATAATAGGAGCAAATCTGTGACTGAATTTTCACATAAAATAAAGCAGCAACTGCGGACAATACTAGTATATTCTTTTTATACATTGAACAATTAATAATTTAACATCCAAAAAATAAACAAACAAGTAATTAACTAATCAACAAACATGCAAACATTGAACATTGCAAAATCCAAAATCCAAAAGATAACGTTTACGAATTTCAACAATCAAATGTTTAATTCAAGGGCTTCAAAAAATAATACTTAATTCAAGTCTTAATTAAAGAAAAAACTAAAAAATAATAAAATTCAATAAGCATCTTCCATCACATTCCCAATCTCCACATCTTCTGCAAAAATTACACCCTCCAATTCGGGTTCATCCAATGAAAGTTGAACAATATCAAGAACTCCTACATCTTCCATATTGCCAAAATGATCTCCACCCGATCACATCCAACATTTTTGTCTTCTCATCATAGAATAGAGCGATACTTCAAGACAAAAGACGAAGATTGGTATGAATGAAGACCAAATTCTCCGCACCTTTAGGATTTAACTTATTCCTTCTAAATGAATGAACGAAGGAATATGTATTCCAATTCTTCTTGGAACAAGATGAAGAACTAGGCTCAATATCATAACTACTCACAATCGAATCTGGATCTCCAAATGGCCCAGTCTTGAGAGAGAAATTTGCAAATTCATCAATTGCATTCGTACGCTCCTCTATACTTGGAAAAAAACTCTTCTAAAATATTTGATTCTTTCGGATGAAACTTCCCCATCCATATAAGGAGCTATCTTGTTTCTCCAAAAGTCATTTTTCACTGTAATACCTTCAAGAAAGGAAAAAAAACACACACACAGACACAAGTAAGAAACAAAAAAAAAACAATAGTAGAATAACACATAAGGAACAAAATAATTAATTAAAAACTCGCTGCTGGTTGAGAGAGTGAGCCAGACAATGAAGAAGAGTATTGTTTTTTGCCCATCGGTCAACTAGAATTTCTTCGATCACATCAAAGAAAGCAGAAAACCCATACATCGATTTTTTCTTATGATCATAAATAACTTTCTTCACCTTTTTAATCATAGCATCACACATCTCATAAACCAAATCAAAGCATGGCTTATTTGTGTCACAAACTCTAATCATCTCATATATAGGTTCAATGAAGGCTAGAATATATGAAACTTTCTACCACCACTCTTCCCTCAACATTGTGTCCTTGAAAAATTTTGCTTTGGTTTGATCATCTTGTCGGTATTTTGTCCATTGGTTACTCGTCACCAATAGTTGTAAAGCACGTGTGGTAAGCTTAAATCTTTTATGCATGACAACAATAGACGCAAAACTGGGCAACTGAAAGCAACTTTAAAGGGACAAATCGACTGTACATAGCTAACCTCATCGAATGATTCATGATAAAAAAATTGACTTGCACAGCATCCCCATGAATAATGGTGATCCAACTACACAAATCACATGTCTCTTGATTGGATTCCACATTTCTAGCTGAACAAATATTCTTCAAAGCTAGATTCAGAGTGTGAACAACAGAAGGAGTCCAAAAAATACGAGGATACCAGCATTCAATGAGTTCACCAACTGCCTTACAATTGCTCGCATTATCAGTACCGATTGGGATCATTTTTTACTGCCCCACCTCATCGATAGCTTCTTTCAATAAACCCGCGATGAAATTTTTATCTTTTACTTCACCAGAACAATCAGCAGCCTTAATAAACATTGGCCCACGGTCAGTAACAACCATAGCATTAATCAACAAGCTTCTTTGTGGGTCACTCCAACCATCGCTCAAGATGCTAACCCCCTTTTCTGACCATGTGCTCTTGATTGGCTCTAACAACCTCTCGACATGCGTCTTTTCTTGTTCGAGCAATGTGTTTCTAAATTTGTTATAACCAGGTATCGAGTGATTACAAACAAATAAAAAAACGCTCACGTAACAAGAATTCCTAGCAAAATTAAAAAGGCAAACCAGCAGTATAAAACATTTTAGCAATCTCTACATCCAATTGATTCCTAACATTAGCATTAAAAGAATTTTTTTCACTTGTACCACCAGACAACGAACTCATGGTTGTAGTTCCGGCAGTAGTCAAAGACACATTTTTAGGTTGTGAATTCATGGTTATTTGTGTCGCCGCCTCCTCTAATTTTTTCATTTCGGTGATACTTTCTCTACTAACTTTCTTTGCAAGGAGTAATCCATTTATTACTTATTTGGAATAGGTGAGCCCTAACTCTAGTGTACCTCCCTATTTTTTCTTCATTACAGAAATTACACAACCATCTACAATTACCACCAGAACCTTCCCCCGCTTTATCAAGTTTAACCACATGTTTCCACTAAGGATGGAGATTGTTATCCTTAGTTTTTGTAGTGGCCGATGTGGAATTAACACTGCTACCGGTAGATTGACAATCTATATTACAATAATATACAATTACCCAATTGCAATTTACCGTCACCTTCCAGGTGCCCACTTAATTTTATTAAGGTTGGTTTTTTGTTCAATAGAGGAGGGCATATATGAAAAGAAAAAAAAAACGTCTGTAAGATTTTTATGTTTCTGTCTTCTGATGTTTACCGTGTTAATTAAAAACATATATACACAAAAGAGTGAAAGACATGTTTCCAAATAGAAGAAATACACTTATGGGAATTTTAAAAAAAAGAAACGTGTAAAACCTTTCGGCCGTGTCCAAATTTTATTTTTTGCAGAACAGCCCCGATACCCCACCCTGATACTTTGTATAAATTCGGATAAGGTCCGATACCGTGACCGAACCGTATCCTGGTGAGTCCGCGCGAATCGGTTGTCTGACACTTGGACTCTTCTTGTTTTTGAAGAGTCTGTGTATCAGCTCTAGCTGGTGATAACACCGGCGACATAGATGGTTTAAATTTGGACTTCAGAAGACGTATGTGTGATCTCCAGCGGAAGAGGCAGGCGGGACACTACAAATGACGGCGGCCGATTTGAAAGAGTGGATGTTTGCAGTGACTTGAAGAAGTGATAACATAGGCGAGTGCATCGGGCGACGATGGTTCTTCTGGCTGGGGACAATCAAATTTTCAGATTTAGCTGGGATTCTTAGACGGCGCTAACGTTCGCGAGAATATTACTACGGCCTCCTCGTATTGACATTGGAGTTTGACTGTGCAAATATGAGCTTCGAGCATATGCGAGGTTGTGGAAGCGGCGGCTGGAGCGCGCTGGTCCGGAGATGTTTTGCTGCTTGGATGGTGGTCATTCGAGGATGACATTGGTGATGGTGGCAGCAATGTCAGGGCGTCTTAAACGTAGCGGCAACTTTGGACGAAAAAAATGGAGAGTGGAGGTCCACTGAGGTAATTTGGAACCATTAGAAGACCTTGTTATCACCTACTTAGTTTCTTCAATAGCCTCTAAATTCCACATGTGGGTTGACCATTGTGCTGGTGAAGACGAATTCATCGTTAATATTTGCTTCAGTCCAGTTGGTGCATCTGCGGGGCCAGGCTTCCTCTTCCTTCTTGGTCCCATTTTTCTCTGTTTTTTTTTTCGTTTGACGCGTCTTAAATAGAGACTATCAAATGGCACATACTTGGAAAGTTTCCTTTGCATTTTGAATGTCAAGTGCAAGGATTTTGCGTATCAAATAAATACGTACCGTGATTATCCCATAATCAAAGAAAATCTTTTTTTTTTCCTTTGCCCCCAAGTAAACATTTTCTCCTTTTCTTTTGCTGAAATTACACCAATCCTTAGACTTTTTCGACTTTTCTTTTTTATTTTTTTTTTATTTGTTTTTTTAATCTTTACAGATAAAATGACACAAGCAACCATCAACCTATCCTCCTGACTTTATTACCACAAAGCAAAAGCAAGTCAACTTTTTTGTTCCATTTTAAGTTTATCCTCGTATCAAGGAGCATATTGACAGTTTTTATGTTCTTATCAATGACCCTATGCCTTTTACTTAAATAATTTGGTAATTGATGTGGAATTCTCCCTCGTACACAAAACCTTAAATCCCATTTTCGTATGCTTGTTTCACCACAGACGAATATGGCGTTTCTCTCGTATTTGGTTTAAGCTCATCAACGACCATTGACTCATTGGGAAGAATTTTGGTACATCTCTCGCGTCTTATCGAATCTTTCACTCCCATTTTTTCATTGTATGCCGAAAAAACACTTTCATAATTTGCAATACTCAATTCCATGTCATGAGCGCGTGTAGACAACTGTTTGAAGTTTCGAATCTTGATCCCCTGGAGAATGTAGACGAGTCACCAATGCATTCCTTCGATACACATCTATCTCTATTGCCGATACCTCAGATAACTTATCTTTGCAGTTTAAGCTTTGCGCACGCCAAAGATTGATGTAGTCGACGACTGGTTCTTCACTTCAATGCTTTGTATTAGTGAGCTCTATCATGCTTACGGTACGACGAGACCTGTAGAAACGATTCAAGAATTCTTGATCCATTCCATCCCAACTGTCAATGGATTTAGGCACCAAGTCAACATACCAATCAAAAGCGTTTCCGTTGAGCGATATCAGAAATTGCTTCACTAGGTGATCGTTAGCAGTCCCGGTGTTATTGCAAGTTTTCACAACATGGACAATATGTTGCTTCGGATAACCACACCGATCAAACTGTTGAAACTTTGGGGGTTGGTATCCCATTGGCGAGCTTTTGGAAGATCCGATGTATTGAGCTTTGACGGCATTGGTGATCATTTCTTGTAGCTGTTGAACGGATAGAGTGGCAACGGATGTTGTAGAATGGTCAAATTCTTGGATGGGGTCACGTTTGGGTGGCGTTTCATCAACTTCTTTTCCTTCTCGATATGATGCGATGAGGATCTGCAATTTTCGGTTGACTCTCCAATATTTGACTGCTCCAAATTTTCCATTAGTTGGCCAATTTGCATGTCTTTATCTTGCACAATCCTCTGTAGATCTGCTATTATTTTGGTCAGTCGCTCGTCCATTGTAGTCGTCTCAATCACCATCGCGGATAGTGTAGCAAAAGATTGAGATTTGGAGTTGACCTTTTCCGAGCTTGAGGAACTTTAGCCACTTGAAGCGGTTTTGTTATCGATCTTGCACCCGGTGGATGATAAACCAGCAATGTGACGATCTTAACAACTTTTTGGATCAAAGAGCTTTGACTCTTCTTTGGAGCTATTGCATTGTTGAACAAGATGATATGTACTTTGACGTAGGAAAAGAGATGAGAGGCAGAGAAAATTCCACCGGGCGTGCCAATTTGTTGTTGGGGATGGGGCACGTGTACGCAGCGGAAAACATATTTTTTTATTTTATTTATATAAACTGATTTATATAGACAAACACGTGCACAATAATTACAATTAATTGCGTACCTTTTCACTTCCAATCACCGACAAACATGCTCGCATACATAATTAATTTAAATAACATAAATTAAATCATCATAGCATGCTCACGAAATTAAATAAAATAATAAACATGCTCAACGAACGATTCACATAAACACATAATCGAACATATAGATTCATGTGATTCAATAATCAATTAACATACATTAATCTCAATTAATATAAATTAATTAATATATGTATATTAATTAGGAAAAACGAGATGTTACCCTTGAAGCGTGAATCAAACGAAGACTCGAGAAGATGGCTAGCTGATCTTCCCACTCCTACTGATCCAACATGTTTGCTGATCTGAAATTACAGTCCTGCTCCGACTTCAATATCTCCATGTTTATTGACTGGATCGATAATTCCTTATGATTTATTTTAGATCTAGGAGTTCCGAAGCTTCTGCCACAATTTCACGTCCATCCGATTACTGGGTGGTTTATGGTGAATTTTCTCGCTGGACTGCGCAGAAAATCCTAGAGCAGTTTTTCAGAATTGCCTTCTCGCATCACCGGCTTGTAGCGGCGCGTGGGGACGACCCTGGTGGCGGCGTTGGCGGCATAAAAATCTTCCTCCTCTTACGTTTCACCTCGTATATTCAATCCACTATCCACGCAGCACTATATACGTGATGGCTTAGTAGAACGAAGAAGAACGAGGGGAAAACGAAGATGCCGATGCGGCGGCGACTGGCGGCGGCGCGGCGGCTGGTGGCGGAGGTAGGGTTTCGGCTGCAAGGTAGACATCTAATGGACGGAGAGAGGCTAGGGTTTCAAGCTTGTGATGTCGTTTTTGTGTGTCTTTCACAAGACATATAAATCCTATTTATATGCTCCTTGTGAAAACCCTAACAGGCCTTAAGTTGGGCTAGGCCCAACAGCTTAAGTCCACTCTCTTTCTCAGCTAGTTTCTAACAAACGAATGCTCGCAAAAATATAACAATTATATTTTGACGACGAGCACAAATTCTCGTCGACACAAGTACCACTTTGCAATTTACCAATTTTCGAAATTGGAAACCCTAATTTAGGACTTTCCAAATTGGGAAACTTCCCAAAATAGAAAGTTCACTAAATTTTCGTTGGATTCATTTAATCTACTTATTCTCATCTGTAATTAACAATTACGAATGTTGGACTCAATCACATTGACTTCCAATTACACTAAGATTACTAATTAATTTTAGTTCATTGCATTAAGGATCTCAAGTACACGAGCAGTGTGACCCTCGATGGTTCAGGTGTAAGCTAGTCGTGGGCCCACAACACATTGTGGTTTAAACTCGTCCCTAGAGTTATAATTAAGAAGAATCTAGTTTCAACTTAACTAACCAACGAATCAAGATTGACGCCTAGCAACTACGCGTCATGATTCCCTAAAAACAAATGAAGTGCCTCCAAGAACCGTGTGATATAGTTAACGTACAGTACGATCCCTTCGATACATATATCACGATTGAACTAGATGTATTGGTTCATCGAGACCTCTTTATGAGTTCAATAACTGTGTGGACGTTCTTGATTATATAATATGTTCGTGTTTGACTTAGAGAAACATATTTCTCTAATCACGACACTTTCAGCTGTGGCCACAGACTTCATGGGTTATAAATTGCAATAACACACATGATATCCATGACTGATCAAGCGATCGAATCCCCTACCACAATGCACAGACCCCCCACTAGATTTCAGACTGCACGAACACTGGCCCTTGGGGCGGTCCTCGGTGGAACTCACGGACAAGTCACGATATAGCTGGTCCTCTTATGAAGTCACGGTGATGTCTGATTCTTAAGGATTAATGGTGTACAACTATATCATAGAAACCTCTACTCGATTATTGGGAACCACTTAGAGATCTCTAGATTGAGAGAGTTCAGTGAACTCATCAACTTATGAGCACCCACTTATGTATGCCGATGTCACAACACCGTTGACTAATGAGACGCAGCACACATACACTAAGAACTATGTTTAACAGTTACTATTATTAAATAAATAATCTCACAATTCTACTATATCTATTTATAGTAATTAAGTAACTGTAAGGACTATATCTATGCTTATGCAAGGGAAAAAGATATAGAATGCCAAAGGGGTTATTTATCATTAATACGAAATATGTTATTTACGAGTAGCGTGAGAAAACACAATAATTAGTTGGCTCTTCGGTCACCTACTCTAACAATTGTTAACCTCAAATTTAAATTTTTGCAAAATAAATTACAAGACAAGAAAAAATAGGAACAAATAAATATTTAATCAAGAGGAAAGGGGTTGAAATCTTTGTTGACTCCTCTGATTCTTTTCCTAAATTTAATCCAAGGCCGAAGCTTGTTCTTGAATTGAAAGTTTGATTTCTTCCTTGATTTGTGGAAATATATATGAATATCTGGAAATCGATTTCGGGACTTCTAGGTCTTGTGGATATGGTGCCTTGACAAAGATGTAGAACCTCCGCGGTTGTTGTTCTTCGTCGTGGCAAGAGCTCGAGACTTGAGAGATTTTGTGTACTTGATGTACGCCTTGCTTGATGCTTGATGTCTTATGTGTGTTGTATTTGAGACCGCCTTTTATAGGCTCGATCTAGGATTTCTTGACTATGAACTTGGGCTAGTAGCTTGAATAATTTCTTGACTTGGAACTTGAGCTAGTAGACTTGAATACCAACTTAATATATTTGGGCTAGACTTAGGCCCAAATAATTAACATAAAAAATAAGAATTTATTACTTATTTTTTGATTAATTCACTTAATATATTTGTAAAATCCAAATTTATTATGGACTTGGTATAAAACCCAAATTTATTTAGAACCTTGATTTGGGATCCAAATTAATAACCAATTTATGTGGGCTATTTATTTGTAATTTAATCTCGGTTTTTTAACAAAATTTCGATGTCAACAGATACTATGCCCAGAGTTGATACGATGACGTCTAAATTAGCTTCAAAACAGAGATTATTATTTTTCTAACTCCACAAACATAGGCTCGGAGTTAATCTCATAATTTCTAAATATCATAGCGAATTCCTATCGGAGTAAAAACCTCATATTCTGATAACATCTTATAGAATATACAAATTAGAATAACATAAACCCATATATACGTATATTATGTGAGCTAAGCTAGAAATTGCAATTGCTTGGTGAAGGAAATTCGTCTGTTTATTTCTACTGCCCAATAACACTATTCATACAAGAGTAGACATAAGCATTGTCATGCTTGAATTTAGAATATCTATTGCAAATGAGTGATACATTCACAATGGAAATGAGTTGATATATCAGCTATTCAATCTTAGTCCACAAGTAGTAAGATAACAACTATATAATATAATACTTAATACATTTTTTTACTTACCCAACTAACAAAAAAAAAAAAAAAAAAAAAGAAAAAGGAAAGACAAATGGATAGCTAAGAAATGTGGGCCACCCAAAGTAGTCACATCTAGAACGTTTGAATAAAATATTTGAATCCATGAGGATGAGTCGATTGATCTCAAGATAACTTTAGCCAAGATATAATTAAATAATCTAACGAAATCGATTATATTATTGGACCGGCAATTATCTAATAAAAGAAATGCCCTGGAAGGCAAGATAAGTCACGATAATATAATGGCTTAAATATAAAAACACCCTTATACTATGAACTTTGTATCATATACTCCCATGTACTACACATAAATACAAAACCCCCCCTCATATTACATTTGTTTCAGAATATAACAATAATACCCCTACTCAAGCATATATATATATATATATATATATATATATATATATATATATATATATATATATATATATATATATATATATATATATATATATATATATATATATATATATATATATATATATATATATATATATATATATATATATATATATATATATATATATATATATATATATATAAAGAAAGTTTGAGTTATTTTCCACTATATATTTTACCATTTTCAGTTAATTTTACGTGCGAAATTTTTTGGTATTTATATTTTTTTTTTTCCAAAACATCTAATTGCTTATAGTTTTTTCAATTTTCTAAAACCTATTTATTTTTATCATTTTGAGTTTCTTCATGTTTTTTTTCTTAAATGTCTTCCGGTAGTTCAAACATCCTAAGATTAGAAACATCTTTACAATCCTATTATTGTTGAGAATTTGAACTATCGGAAGACATTTAGGAAAAAAATGAAGAAATTCAAAATGACAAAAATAAAAGGTTTTATTTAGAAAAAAAATTAAGTAATTAAATGTTTTTAAGAAAAAAAAATAAAAATATTAAAATTTTCCAAGTAAAATTTACCGAAAATGTTAAAAAATATAGTGAAAAATGGCTCAAACAAACCCCTATATTCATAGGCTTGGCAAGGGTGTTTTCGTCATATTTTGGAAAAAATATAACATCAGGGGGGTTTTTGTATCTATGTGTAGTACATGGGGTATATAATACAAAGTCCATAGTACAGGGGTGTTTTTGTATCTAACCCTAATATAATATTTGCCGGTCAGATCCAATAAGTTATTGAGATATCAAACATCAAACAAACTCCTTCCTATTATTTAGTTAATCATGACTAATCTCCCGGACCAAACGAGGTCTAATTGAACGACTAACCCAACTGTAAAGCAATCTCCTCATTAATTCTAGAAGGGTAAATTATACAAACACCTCCTGAGGTATGATCAAATTACAAAAACCCTCCTCTTGTTTGGATAATTACATCTACCCTCCTCAACTATGATTTTTTCTTAGACCTCCACCTTTATGGTGCAAAATTCAACATAGTCATCTAGATTCCGTGAAATGTGCTCTAGTTTGTACTCATTTTGCGTAAAAAATACAGTTTCTGATGCACTGTGATATATACAAGCTAAAAATCACATATTATGATCATCTTGCTTCATAATGTAGAGTTTGAATGGGATAAAACGGGTACAAAAGTGATAATATTCCATATAATCTCGAAGATTCCACTAAATTTGAGGAGTTGAGGGGGGTGATTGTAATTATCCAAACAAGAGGGGTGTTTTTGTAATTTGACCATACCTCAGGGCGTGTTTGTAATTTACCCTTCTAGAAAAATCACGCGCCTAAGCTTTTCTCTCTTTCTTTCCACCGTCATAAATCTTCACAATAAATTACACCTGCCTCCACTTTTATATATACACTCTGATTCTTGTATTTTTTTTTTTTATCATCAATTCATCATCGTGATCATGGCAAGCGCAAACGAAAATCAGAAAGCAGCAAAAGATCCAGAACATCACGAACCCTCTGCGTCGGCGTCGGCGGCGGCGGCGGCACAACCACCGTCTGAGGAGGAGACTAAGAAATGGGGCACCCACATAATGGGCGCACCGGCGGCTCCGACGGTTCACCCCGACAATCAGCAAGCGGCGCTATGGCAGGCACAAACCCCAGCCCAGCAGTATTACCAGCATCAACCTTACGTTGTCTATTCCCCGGTCGAAAAGCCCGCCGACAACCCTTTTGAATTCCTTGTCAATACTTTCAATTCCTGGAATCACAGAGCTGAAGATATGGCCCGCAACGTATGGCATAACTGTAAGATCATAATTATTCATCAAAACCCCCACTTTTCTTTTTCTTTTCTTTTTTTTATGGTTCAGGAATTGAGTTTTTTATTTTCTTGTTAAACTATTTGAATTTCATCCTGTATCTGCTATTTATTGCATTTAACCTAATACTGATTTTTAAAGTATGAAGTATTGGATTCATAAAGAGAAACTAGGGCTATGTTTGATAAGCTTTTGGATTTCTGTTTCCATTTTATTCCAGAGAAAAAATGATTTTAGGACAAGAATTTTGAAAATAAAATAAAGTTTGTTTGTGTTTTGAGATGAGACAATTTGTACTATAGCAAGTCAAATCGAGATGTTGGAAAAATGTATTTTTGTTGAAGAATTTGAAAGATAAAAGTGATTTTAATTTATATTTTAGTGAAGACCATTTTCACGAATCAGGGACAGTCAAATGAGAGAAATATTTGAACTTTTTTTGCGGAAAGTTCTTGAAAATATTTTTAAAAGATAATTTTATTTTGAGGAAGGAGTGAAAAGAATTCCAAAACCATAACAAACACAGCCTAATGTTACACCTGGTTATTTATGCTGGGTAGTTATTTAATCAAACATGTATTTAGGTAGAACTACACATAATCACATACACTTACGTGTATCTGTGCTTATTGGGTAGTTATTTAATCAAATCTACGATTCAAATCCGTCCGGTGTAAATAACCAGGTAGCATGTAACTCCCCGTTAAGAAAATACAAAGGGCAAATAGGAAGTTACTAATTAATGGATTATAAGCAATCGGCCGATTATATAATTAATGTATGTATCTTTTGTTTTGCATTCTCCACTGTCTATGTACAATTGTTCGATAAGCCAAGATAAGAGCTAAAAACAAAATCAAATTTCTCCACTATCTAATTTATTTGTTAATGCTTATTTGCAGTAAAAACAGGGCCGTCGGTATCTGGAGCAGCATGGGGTAAAGTAAATTTGACAGCAAAGGCGATAACAGAAGGTGGATTCGAATCCCTATTCAGGCAGATATTTCCGTGTGATGCAAACGAGAAGTTGAAGAAGACATTCGCATGTTATCTTTCCACAACAACAGGCCCTGTCGCTGGTACACTCTATCTATCCACTGCTCGTTTGGCTTTCTGTAGCGACCGCCCCTTGTCTTTCAATGCTCCCTCCGGCCAGGTGGCATGGAGTTACTACAAGGTATAATAAAAATAATAATAATAAACACTTCCAATTTTATAGAGATAAATTTATGGCTCTGTTTTGGTTCATGGATTTCGGAATGGGGAAAATGAAAACGCAAAAGTAAATGAATATTTTTTTTTTTGAGAATATCTAGTATGTCTGGTTACTAAAGAAGATGGTGATAAAATTGATTTTGTGGAATATTATTTTCTTTGTGCGAGAAGACATGTTTGTTAAGTTTCTGCCGTGAGGTGAAGAACTACTCCCATTTTCTAGGATGTAGAGGAATTGTAATTGAAAACTGCTATCGTTTTACGCATAATTTTCCTCATTTTTTTAGGGAAATGTATCGCATTTTTTTCCCCAAATCATTTTGCCTCGTATTTTACCTCCTAACGAATTACGGTATCTATTTTACCTAGTGGGTTCGTCTTTTTTACTTTGCATTTTTCCTTGATCCAAACAGAGCCTACGTATAACATCTTTTCTCGTTCGGGGTGAACCTTTTCTATTGTGCCATTATTTAAAATTATCTAAGAATCAATTTTTCAGAGTCCTCAATAATATACGTATTCGGATATTTAGACATAGAACACGCGGTGCAAGAATTGGATTGTTTATCATTTATAATTCCTATTCATGCTAATCTTACAAAATTTTCCGTGCAGTATAATTATGTTTACCAAATTTAGATTAGTTTTGATTAATCACATGTTTAAGGTTAATAAGTCCTATCAAAACAAGGCCTAATTGTGTAGTTATGGTTCTATTGGTATTTTATTTGTTCAACGAAAGGCGATTGTTAATGTATAATTTTTCATGTGGTTGTATTTGGATGATGGATTGAACAGGTGGCAATACCTTCGGGAAACATAGAGAATGTGAATCCAGTTATGATGAGACAAAACCCACCGGAGAATTACATTCATATTATTACAGTTGACGGTCACGAGTTTTGGTTCATGGGATTCGTCAATTTTGAGAAAGCCTCTCACCATTTGCTCGATAGTGTGTCCGATTTCAGGGCAACACTGAATGTTCCCGCTACACCCCATCATTAGCTAATAACAAGTGCTGCATTTGCTTTCTGTTTTAGACGTTTCGATACATACAATAGATAGATATATACATGTAAGTGGGTTTATTTGTATGATATGCATATCATGTGAGCATCGAGTTGATTAGTTTGAGCGTGGACGTTTACTATGTTGTGTTGTAAAAAGTTGATCTGTGGTTTCTGTTGTAATAAAACAGTAGCAGTTTATATGTAAAACCTAGACTTGACCACAGTTCGGTTCGGTTCCGAGTGGCTGTGGCTCAGCCGTCGGTACGGAGAGTTTGGGTTGTTTCCCGAATAATGTAAATTATATTAACTTGATAGATAGTTAATGAGCATTATCATGTTGAGGTTCCAAATTTGTTTCTCAACTAATGACAAGTTAGTTATATGTACACTATGAAGTAGTAAAAAAAGTTATACTAATTCCTCCTCAAAGTGGAATTGGATTCATTAATCATAAAGCACATAGCAGAACATTAATAAGCCTCGCTACGGGCCATCGAGCTCAAAACTAAGAATGGCAACGGGTCGGTCTGGCCGGGTTTGCTTAAATCTGAGGCTCGACCCGTGAAAAATATATAAAACTCAGACTTGATCTAACTCGGTTCAGCTTAGACCAGACCCGTCACAATCCATACCCGAATTAGACTATTTTGATCCACTAGACCCGTTAACATAAAGAAAAAAAAAAAAAACTATTATTATTTTTTAACTTTCATAATATTTTGCTTCTATATTTTAACAAAATAATCTAAAAAATAAAATACAATATTTTTAAAATACTTCTACAAGTGGTATAAAGTGAATAATGAAACTATATAATTAATTATATTTAACTTCTACGATAAATAAAGTTCATAAGGCAAGACGGCTAGCGGTGGTCGACAAGTGATAGTGTTTACCTACGAGAAATGAGATTGAAATAAATGAATGGTGAAAATGGGCAAATGAGAATAGACACGATGGAAATTAAAAGTTTGATAAATTAAATCATAAATTAATATATATATATAGATTAATTATAAAATATAATATATTTATACAAATTGGTTCTGGGTTGGTTCTAATAACACTCGTAATCCGACCCATAACCAGCCGGTTCTACAAATTTACATTACTCGACCTAGAACCATTTAACTTACCAAACCCGTTCCAAACGGGTCGGTTCCAAGTCTAAGACCCGACAAACCCGTACCCATTGTCATCCCTACTTAAAACTCTCCTCTCCAATTTAATATATCAACTTTAAATTAATTAAAAAAAATGGGGTTAATACCTAGGATTTCTCATATAAAACTTAATTAGAAATCAATTTTTTAAGTACACCGCTATTTTAAAATATAATACCAATAACATACCTTAATCTTTTTTTTATCCCTAATTTACCTTTTTACCCTAAATTTAACATTTAAATTCACGTTCCCTCCATATCTAGTTCTTCTCTCTCCCCCATAGTTAAGGAAGGCGGTGGCTATGGAGGTAGTGGTAGCGGTTGTAAATGCACGGTTATGGCGGCAGAAGAGGCGGCAACATAACGGTGGTACGTATGGTAAGGGTGGTGTAGCGGCTGCGACGGCGTCAGTGGCGGAGCCAGGAATTCGAGACATGGTGAACTTAATATTTACGGGGTTCAGGGCAAAGCCCCGAGATTTTTTTTTTTATTCATTCATATAAAATAGCATAAAATAAATAAAAATTTTATAAACTGTAACTAATAACACATAATTATTTGATAGGTGGGCTAAATTAAATTACTTGAGTGGATTAATTACATATAACTATAGTATTAAGTAGAATTTTTTAGAAATCTAGAGTGGGCTGGAGCCCCCCTTGCCAAAGGGTGGCTCTGCGGTGGTGGTCATGGTTATGGTGGGGTGCGTATGTCAATAGCGAAGGCGATGGCTATAGTGTTGGCGGTACGAATTACTATGGGTGTCTATATATGGCTTCAATCGAAAAAAAATAAAAACTAAACATCTTATTTTTCACAATTTTCAATATTATGTAGCAAAACAAAAGGTTTTATAATAATTAAAAAAAAACATGTTCTTCCTAAATTTCTTTAAACAAAAATTGTAGATGCAAAATTGAAAATATTAAATGCTAAATAAAAAATAATAAATGAGGTTTGAATACTAGTTGGTGATTTTTTTTTCTTCTTTTTTTGTGTGTTAAGAGTGATCTGTCCGCAAAATAGAACTCTCTGGCGGGTTCCTTTGCAGTTATGGTGGGACCGAAGACTTTAACTCGCTAGTTGTTAAGAGGAAGGTACCCGGACTAACAGCGGAGTTAGTATTCCGACGGTCAAACCAGAAAAGATTGTGGTATATTTTGTGAGGAATTAAGACGTATATGTAATATGAAAATGTACCTCTTTTCCAGCAGAATGCATACTTAGTTATAATACATCCAGTCGGATCTTAAGGATTCCCGAAAATCCAGGCTCCTCTGTCTTTTCCTTCATTTTTGCCCGCCACCGTTAATCCGATTATTTATGATGGTGTCAGTGCATTTAATACACGGACGTGCATGATGTGTCCGATAAGGTCGTCCATACTTTCCCCAATATCTGTCAGAGTCATCAATGGCTGTGTTGAGTCACCGTATTGCTTTTCCGAGCGCCAAATATCCCTCGACCCTCGGTAGTGTATATCACTCGCTTGGCTATATCGCCGAGAGGTGGTCTTCCACATGAGCTTTTGTCTTGGGCCACGCCTCTGAGTGGGCCTCTCTCTTGGACCGCACCTCTAAGTGGGCCCTAGCGGACTGGGCTCTATCCTAGTGAGCTTTGTTTATTGCACTCTTTCTTGGTCTGCAGCAAAGGACAATTTTAGAATGAATTTAATAAATGATGTGAAACAAATATTTAGTTAACTTGTCTTTTTAATTTTCACTAGGTTTTTCTCGGGCTATTTTTGTGAAAGTGGCCACCAGATATTTTAATTGACACAAAATAAAAATAAAGGATTATTTATTAAGTTATGTATATATGATCCAATGTAGACATGGCCACTGGTCGGGTTGAACCCGGACCCGACCAGGATTTGTACCCACCCCCGGACCCGACCCGAGGGTCCACCGAATTTAATGTGAAATATCACAAAAAATGCATGGTTTGAGGGTTGAACATGTATTGCCTGAGAGGTTTAGTAGAGTACTAATCATTCGGACAAATCAAATTACTATTATGTGTTTAACTCTAAACGTATAAATATAAATAAAACTGTAAAAATGATTATAACAATTGTACAACTCATATTTAATAAAAACTGTCCAAAAAATGTTTAATAAATTATTAGTTATTATATTCACTATTATTGATATTAAAAATATCCACTAATAGTAAATGCATATATATTTAATTTTGAAAAATATAAAATATTACGGTTCAACCCGTGTAATTTAAAAGAAATATTGAATTTTGAATTTAGAAATTTTGAAAAATCTCTCAATTATTATCCAATCTTCACCAATTCATTTTCTCAACCTTCATTTTATTTAGTTTATTTCTCAAGGTCTTAACCGTTTCAATTTTTCTAAAATTACTTAGTGTTTAAATTCAACTTTTTTTTTTTGTAATTTAAAATTTAAAATTAGGCTCAAGTTTTTATTTACTTTTTATTTTCTTTCTTTACAACAAAAAAAAAATTGAAAAATCGGTCCGGACCTGGACTCGACCCGGACCCGGACCCGCCTCCTCACAGGTCGGTTTCGAGTCCCCTAAAAGTCGGACCCAAACCCGACCCGACCCGACCCATGGCGGTGTTTAATCCCATCCCTATCAAAAGTTTTAAAAAACTGATCCATTAAAAGAAAAGAAAAAAAGAGTGATAGAAGAGTCGGAAAATGTCAGAAATGTGTAGAGAGCAGTCGAGGCTATGTTAGAGAATGCATAAACTGTTGTAAGAAAAGATGCAAAGTTTTTAAAGTTGGAGATGCAAACAACTGCATCAATAAAGCAATAAGACAGATTTAGATTCTCTCTCTCTCTCTCTCTCTCTCTCTCTCTCTCTCTCTCTCTCTCTCTACCTAACCACCAATTAATTCCAACACTACTCATAAAGCAAATGCTTGCTTCGAATATTGCAACAACACAACAAATCCCCCTCTCTCTCTAGAGATCTCTCTCTCTCTCTCTATATATATATTAAATAACAATAAACCAAAACACAATTAACAAAGATAAACACCAAACATCACTATGTATTCTTGCATTCTATGTGTACATATATATATATATTTAAAATTATATAATGTATTATTAAAATTGAAAACAAAGTGTGTACTATAATGGGGATACGAAAGGTCCAATTCATGTACACTGTTTGGCCAGTTATGTATCTCTCTCTCTCCTCTCTCGCCCTTTCTCTCTGTGCTGTGTGTCTGTGTGCTTTCCTCTCTGCACAGTTAAGTTTGTAGGCCTTACTGTCAAAGATTCCTTTTTATCTGCCATGCAAATTGAAGCAAAAGGTTCCTTTGTATTTATCTCATGGAAGCTACAGCCCTAGCTTATCTCATATTTCATTCTCAACTGTCAACCCCACACACACACACACACACACACACATATCTCATACCTCATCTATCCTTGTGGACCATTAAAAGGTTCTTCTCTTTGCATATTTGCCATCTCTCTTTCTCTTTATTTCTTGTCCTCAATTCCAATTTTTTCTTTCATTATTTTAAGATGGAACATGCCTATTTTTACATTTTTTTTCCTAGACTTTTGGTCTATACTACATACAATATACTGCATATATATGGTATATATATATTTATTATCTCAATATTGCATTATCCTTATTAATTTAGTTTACGGACGACATGATTGATATATATGAATTAAAGCCAAGTTTAATTTCCTAACATATATGGTTTTGTACGAGAAATCATTATATTATTTTTTTGGGTTCGAGGCAGCGTCTACGAATATGGTTTAGAGATATTCAACCAGAAAAACAAATAAAAATAATAATAATAATTGTTATTATTATAATAACCGCCGATTTATACGATTTGAAACTTAACCTCTCAACATCGACAATCTACGATTCGTTTATGTTGTTGTGATTTTGGTACTAACAATACACCAAGAATCACCAAAATATTGAAGCAATTTGGGAGTTAAATTGTGCAATGGCTATACTCTTAACTTCAATAACTAAATTTCGGATTATTCCTTCTCATTTGCATATATATATATATATATATATATATATATATATATATATATATATATATATATATATATATATATATATATATATATATATATATATATATATAACATGAGAAAATTAAAAGGGCATTTCCCTTAAAGTCTCGTATAATGATTTAAAGAATAAAATATATATTCTTTGTCTTTACTTTTTTCTTATAAAATCAGATCTTATGATATGATTACAGTTTGAAATTCCCCTAAACCATGATTAAATTAGTGTACGATAGATGTGATGATTTTGTAGATGCAAATTTTAATCCGACGTGTAATATGCTAGGCCATGTTTGGTTGCCAAGATAAGCAATGATTAATTAACTAGTTGGACTTAATTTGATGTTTGGTATCCCAATAAACTGTCGGGTCGACCCGTCAAAATTATATAATCATGTCTTATCTTGCCTTCTAATGAGTTTTTTTTGTTGGACGTTGCAAGCTCCAATAAAATAATTGGGTTTCATTAGATTATTTAATCTTATCTTACCAACCAAACTGGGTCTTGCATGTTTACTCCCTGAAGTTTATCAAATGTATAATATTTAATATTATGTAACTATGAGTTATTGCCCACAAAATTATGTGTTCTCTTCTACATCTATCAATAACTCTTAGATACTGAAATTAATTTCTAGTACCCTCCCCTTTTGGTTGGTAAGATAAGATTAGTTAAGATAAAATTAAATAATTTAATGAAATCAAATTATTTTATTGGAGCTTGCAATGTCCAACAAAAAAAACTCATTAAAAGGCAAGATAAGCCATGATTACATAATTTTGGCGGATCGACCCGGCAATTTATTGAGATACCAAACATCAAATTAAGTCCAACTATTTAGTTAATCTTGGCTTATCTTTACAACCAAACGGAATATTTATACTTGTATGTTTTACTACAATATAAATCAATATTTATTTCTCTAAGTTATAGTTATTTTCTTCTATGCAAGTGACTGAAACATATATATTTAAAATTTAGACTATTTTACTTTAATAAAAACCTGTAAATATTAAGTTTTTTTTTTTTTTTTTTTTTTTTTTTTTATATACTTCGAGAATACTACTAAGAACTAGTTTGGGGAAACTGACCGTTATTTTTAGCCTGCCCCGTTATATTGTCAAAATATATGCATTAATTTGCTGGGAAAATTAGCAAGAACCCCATCTAGAAAATGTAGTTAAGGAAATACTCTCTCTCAAAAATAATTAGAGAAAATCTCTGTAGCTAATATTCAACCCAATTTCAAATGATATTTTATAATTCCAATATAACGATTTTAACCCTAATTATATATCATCTTTTCCAAACTCATTTTTTTTCCTCTGTCATTTTTATCGTTACTCTTCTCAATATCCAAATCTCTTATCCCTCTCTCCCCTTCCGCCACCACCATGACCAAAATTACGAAAAACTTCTGGAAATCCACGGCGAAGACTATGGCGAGGACGCGATGGAGGATCTTGCGCTCGCGAATGCCCCAAGTGGCGTTCCCTTACCCACAATTTCTCGATTTTGCGAAGGTTTTTTCTTCGTCGCCTCATACACATATGTTTAATGTGATTTTGCTGCCTCTTTTTGGATATGGTGGTGGTCATGAATAATTTTGGGTTTGGGTAGCTTTGTTTTTGTGGTTTTGATGGTGGTGTTTTTGTTTGGGTTGGTGGTGCCGGTTGTAATTTACTTTAGTTGTCATTAAAAACCGTAAGAATATGGAAGTGTGGCGGTGATGGTGTGGTGTAGTGGCGGCGTGGTAACAACAAGGAGCAGATCTAGGGTTTTTTGGTAGATCGGACAGAGGGCGGTGCGGGTAGAGAAATCCGCACAAGCTGAACCTTAATCGACTATGTGTTTTTTCGGTAGTCAATTAAGTTAATTGACTATGCTGGTAGTCGATTAAAGTGTTAATCGACTGTTTTGGTAGTCGATTAAGGTTACTTGGTTTTATTTTTTTTTAATTTTTTTTTGGATTTTTATGTATTGATTCCGATTTGTATAAATCAATTACAATTCATGTATATTATTTGTTATCTACAAATATTGTCGATTTTTATTTTTACATAGTTGTTGTTTTTTTTAGTAGTTAATTTCTTAATCGACTATGCGTATATCTCATAGTCGATTAATATACCCGATAGAGAAAAAAAACGGTTAAAAATAAATAAATAAATACATAAATAAAAAAGGTTGATGGGGTGGCAGGGACATAATTGGTGATAGTGTTGATGAGGTGGCAATGACATAATTGAATAAGTGGGTGATTAAAATTAGGAAAAAACTTTTATCAAATAGTACAAAATAGTTTGGGTCTCTCCCTATTAAAAAAATATTTAGGGGATTATATCAAAGAGCTCCTAATTTGCACCATAGTATTTTAAATTCATTTTTAATGGACACAAATTAAAAGATGAGAGATGATTAATAATTCAATATCACGAGGAAATCGCAGAGTTTGTCGTAACAAGAATTACTCTAAGATTGAAAATTTCTTGTGGTTGTTTTTTTTGCTACAATATAATGGACGATTTGAAGTTCGTGGTGGAGTGACTAAGTTCTCGTGTATGTGCATACTGTCCGTACATTTATTTTATATAATACATGAATTTGCAACCAGTTCTTTGTACATATGTTATGTTGTTTTGCAATTATACAGGTGCGATGAGTAAACATCTACTCTGGTGAAATTACTTGCAAATCATACTTGCAATGCTAACTATATAAAACATAAGTCATGCGTAACAAACTTGATCTAGAAAACATTGACCATGTAACTCAAATTTGGTTTATTTAATGAATAAGTTCGAACAATACCTTAATTAGTGGATTGCGATTCACAAAATTGAGATCTAGAAACTATACATGCAAATAAATATATATCATACATTGAATCATTCAAAAATAATAATCGATGATATGATGAATTTAAATTTAAAAAAAAAATGAATCCAATCATGTTAGATAGTGTTGCTTAGACAATATTGTAATGCAATTATGTTTTTGACTTTTGATGAGTGCAACATGGTTGTTTTGACATTCTTCCGTGCTACTAGTACTCCATTTTGCAACTTGTTATGATATATTAGAATAATTATTAATCACTTCACATTTGATTCCAGCTGTATTAACACTATTAATATACTTAATTAGTATTTGTTGAACGCACACCAAAACTATCAAACCGACTACATAAAAAATGCCTCGCAAATAAGGGACTTAGGGATTGTTTGGCTAAATTTATTTTAAAAGTTGATAAACTTCTATATTTAATTTTTAAAGTATTTGAATAATAACTTATAAGTTATTTTTACTCATTATAAAATCTTAAATAAAAAGATGAGGTAGATGCATTTTTTATATATATCTTATTTGCTCTTCATCAGCTTACTTTTTGAATTTTTAAGATATTTAAAATAAAAAATTCAAATACTTTGGAAGAGCTTATAAACTCTTAAACATTTTACAAGTTTTTTTAACATCTTGTAAACTTAGTCAAACACCTTCTTAACTATAAAGCTAAAAAGAAAAGACCGCGCGCGTATATATATATATATATATATATATATATATATATATATATACACACACACGCTACAAATAAAATAAAGGGCTCATATAGAGTAAAGATATAGAAAAACCTTGGTCTTCAAAATTTTGTAGAATCCTACAAAAGTATGGTATTATTTTGTATAATGCACATAAATCTTACCACCCAAACACACCTTTAAATTTTATGGAAAATAAAAAAAGGTATAGAATCCATAAACTCATCACCCATATCTATTTATCGTATCTTTTTATCTATCTTGTAGATGCTACACAACTACATTATACAATCCAATGAATGAATGAAGGTTTCCTTTTATTACAATGCATTTATTTTAAAATAAAACCATAAAGTTAAATGCATGAAAAACAACTGAAACAAATACATAAATGCAGAAACAAAATCAAGAAACCCAAAACAACATGTAATAAATTAGCAACAATCAATATTTGATCATACTTTTTTCGTTCTTTCCTCAATATCCCAATACTAAACACTCCACCAAAATATTCATAAAAAATAAACACAACAGCAAATTTATGGTTATGAAAAAAAAAAGAAAAAAAAAAACTCAGTTGGAGAGGTTTTCGGATCGATCGAAGTGGAGGAGTTGACCGCAACATTTGGGGCAAACGTCGAGCTGTTTGGGCACCATGTAGTACATTAAGCAGCTCTTGCATCCGGCCACAACAAGCACATTACCCGAATTATTATTATTATCGTTGTTATTTTTATCTTCATTTTCGTTATCTTCTTGACAATTATAATTTTCTTGATAACTCCATTGCTCTCGTGACGAAGAAGGACACGATTCCGAAGACGACCCTTCGCTGTCGTACGAGCTGTTATCATCCTCCGAGTAATATTCACCGCCGCCGCCGCCGCCATACTCCACCGCCGTGTTCCTCGGATCCTCTTTCGCTTTCATCCCGGTCCTCCAATTTATGTAATATATTTCGCCTGTCTGTACACCACAATCAACTAAATTAATTTTTTTTTTTTTAAATTACTATTGGTTCAAGATTATTTATTTGTTTCATGAAAAGGGGTACATTTACATAAATGAGGATATAAATTAAATGCAGGGGGGCAACAATAAATAACCACAATTAAAGAAGAGGAAGAAACATTTATACATTTGGGGACAAAAAAACAAAGGAAAAAAAAAAAACATAGGTGAAGTAATGCCCGGATCTGTTTAGGTTTTTGACAGCATTAAATGTAATAAAACAAATCTTTTTTTTTTTTTGAAAAACAAAAAATAATAAATAGAACTGGAGTACATTTCATAATAATGATGATAATAATAATTGACAGCGATCTTTAAATTAAATTTCATTTTTATTTTATTTTTGTCTCTTCTTTGGTTGTAATTAATTACCTTTAAATCGAGGCATTGCTCCCAATGGAAAGGGAGAGAGCCTTCAGAATTCAGTTCCAGGGCGGCCTCCTCCGCCGCCGGAATCGGCGGCGAATCTGAACCGTGCGCCGCCGCTCCTCCACCGCCGCTGGTGGTGGTGGTGGTGCTGCTGCTCTGTTGGTGGTTCAGGGAGCAGTTTTGCAGGGATCTCTCTAAAGATGCTGTGATTGTAGCCATGTTTGGAGTTGCCATTCTTTTTTTTTTTTTTTTTTTTCCACCCTCCCAAACAAAAATTAAAAAAAAAATAAAAAAAAATGAACAATTAAAATTGGGAGATGAGCATTGAAAAAAAACACAGTATGAAGAAGGAAAAAAAATTTAGAGAGAGAGTAAAAAGAAGGGTAAGGGAATAAACGAAAGAAAAGAAGGAATATGGGAGGAGAATAAAAAGAAATAAAATAATAAAATAATTGGAGGTGCACAAATACAAATGTTTAAGAAGAGTTGAATAAGAAGAAGGGGGATGAGTGCTGCGCGTGAGAGAGAGAGAGAGAGAGAGAGGAGAGAGGAGAGAGAGAGATATATCTTAAAAAGAATCAAAATCAGGTAGGGAACCAACAGGGACAACACCGTGCTTAACCCCCTTTTTTATTTTTTTATTTTTTATTTTTTTATTTTGGACGAAGAGCCCCCTCCCCAGAAAAATAATAATAATAAAATAAAAAATTCTCTTGATAATAAAAATATTAATCTGGAAACTTATTTACTTGGTTCTATATGTTTATATTTTTTTGGTGTAACTCTAGATAAAATAGATATTTTTTAGTTTCCCTATTTGCATTATATAATGTATATATTAATTCATTCTAATGAATATAATTTGGACAATAAGTTTTTGATTAGCAGCTAAATTTTTTTGGAGAAAATATGATAAAAATATTAAAGAAATTAAAGTAAATTACAGGTTTACGGGGTTCGAGGCAGAGCTCCAAATATTTTTGCAAATGTATGTAACATTTGTTTAAATATAATAAAATAAAATATTTTGTATCTACTTGACTTAAATCTTTGAAGTTAGAGATAGGCAATGTAGATTATTAAACAAATGCAAAAATTGCTGGAAAAAAATTGTGAAATGACAAAAAAATTATGATAGAATTCAATAACTAACTAATTTAATCTAAAACATTTCATTCATATAATGCGATGAATAAGTTTAAAAAATTACAATTGATAATTAAACTACGTAGAATAATATAGTTATGGTTATTCATTGTTATTGAACTATTTATATATTTTAAATATTATTTAATATTATGTCTTCATGTATATATAAAAATAGTACAAAACATTACCAGGAGGCTCATCTTTAGTGGTTAGATGAATTTATATATGTAAATTTAGTTATTATTATTATTATCTTTTAAATATGTCAATTTAGTATTTTTTTTTGGGTAAATTACAACCATCCCGGAGGTATGGTTAAATTACAAAAAACTCCTCATGTTTGGGTAATTACAACAACTTCAACTATAAATCTTTTTACACGTCCACTCTTGCGGTTTCAAATTTAGTGCAATCTTCGAGATTATATAGAATATGATCACTTTTGTACTCTTTTAATCTCATTGAACTCTACATTTTGAAGCAAGATGATTATAATATGTGTTTTTTAGCTTGTATGTATATCAGATTGTGGTGCATCAGAAACTGTATTTTTACACAAAACGCGTACAAACTAGAGCACATTCCCCGAATCTAGATGATTATGTTGAATTTGACACCATAAGGGTGGAGTTGTAAGAAAAAAATCATAGTTGAGGGGTAGATATAATTATCCAAACAAGAGAGATTTTTTCGTAAATTGACAACACCTCAAGGGTGGTTGTAATTTACCTTTTTTTTTCTTTTTTTTTTTTGTAGAGCTTGAATAAAACGTGCTCGAGTCCGATTTTGGAGTGTATGCATTTTACCAAACCTTTATTTGGTATCCGATGTTTGTTAGGAACGAAATTATAGGAGGCATTGATTGGTGGTGTTTACTCCATCTTTGAATTAGTTAGAGAGTAGCATACATACAACGCGAACAATCTGTTGTATCAAATTGTACAATTCGCACATTCATACATTTTTCACATCTGATTGTGACATACCATATTTTGTACATTTCCGTTTTCTTCTCTTCAAAATTAACTTATGTTATTTAAATTAAAAATATAAAAAAAAAAAAAAAACCAACTTTACATATGAACTGCATACTGTCCCTTTTAATGGGATGATGTGATTATATATAAGATATCATTATATTGAATATTTTTAAGTGAATGTTATGGAAAATTACATTTTCACCCTTCAAGTTTGCACCAATTTCACATTTGGTCCCCCATGTTCAAAAAAATCACATTTGGTCTCTAGTGTTTCAATAATTTAACACTTTTTGTCATTTCCGTCATTTTACTGTTAACTCGCAGTGATGAGCACACGCTTGATTCCGTTGGTAATAACGGAAAATTGACGGAAATGACTAAAAGTGTTGAATTTTTGAAACATGAGGGACCAAATTTGTTTTTTTGTGAACATGAGGGACCAAGTGTGAAATTTGTGAAAACTTGAGGGATGAAAATGTATTTTTCCTTGAATGTTATCTATATTGGTATCTGTTACCATATATTACAAGTTATGATTTTAATTTTTTCTCCTATTTTTTTTCAAGGACATGATAAATGTCGTTTCAGTTTTAATTATACTCTTTCGAATTTGAATGTGATTTTAACCATCTTTGATTCGGAATTTCGCAAAACTCAAAACGCGGAGTTTTTAGTTTTTGAGTTAGCTTTTGTAATCCAATTTGAATGGCCAAGATTGGATCGCCGGTGAGAAAGATATTTATGAATTAATGAACATTGCCCCCATAAGTTTAATGTTTGTAGTTTTCTAAAATGTAAAATGTAATTCCTTCGTGCACAACTTTACTATTCAACATTTAATTTAGCTGATTCAAGTTGGATTAAAAAACTAAATGCACAACAATTCCCGTGCTATGAATTTTGCCAAAATCAAACTATAAAAAATGTCAAAATCACATTTGAATTCAGAATAATATTCGTAAACTTGAAACAATATTTAACATTTCAGCTGTATTTTACATGCATTGAAATTGGTCTTACCAATTAGGCAGTTGTATTTGTAATTTCAATAGTAATATACGAAGAACTATTCTAAAGAATATAAAATATGAGTCCTTGATACAAGCAAATAAAAATTGATATTAATTATTAATATAATAATTAAAGAAAAATACAAATTTGAATAATTAATTGATGTACTTGAACCAAATTTATAACTTGGTCAATTGCCAAGTCCAAATTGGTACTACACACAAATTGAGTGAATGGCTGGAGAGGAGGATACATGAAATATAGGATTTGACTTCATTATTATATGGTGCGTATTTGACCTAACTAAAAAGAATGCTGGGCTGTATTGAGCATTTTTGACGTTGTTGGTTAATGGTGTGTGTGCTCGTGCTTATGGTTGGGATTGAGTTGAATCGGTCGATTACCGACTTAAATATTAACTCATTTGACAATTTAGTTTTACTCAAATTTGAGAATTATTGTCGACCCAACCTTTGTAGGTCGGTTGATGGTTGGCAATATTTGGTTTCGAAACGGGCTGGTTGATGAGTATATCTGCCACCTAGTTTAATTACTTTAAAAAAATCGATTTTTGGAGTAAAAATATGCACATTATGCCTAGTGTCACTGTGCCTTCATCATTTATTAGTTTAAAATAATTAATAACAATTCGTGAAAAAAATGTAATTCTGAAATTCAAACTAATTCCAAACATGCACATGTCGCCATAATGTCACAAGACCATAATCACTCATCAGTTCATAACAATTAAAAGCAAATTAACAAAAAATATTTCAAAGTCTTAACTCCAATCTACTCCCAAAATTACAAACAAATAAACATTCTTAATTTAGAGTCAAATAATATTTTAATTATTTTAATTAATATAGTTGGTTGTCCGATAATTATTGGTCAACCAACTTTTGACGATATTAGAAACCCTTAAACAACCCATTATAGATGGATTGGTCGAAATTTTCAATCCCATCCAATAAATTGGCTAAAAAAATTATCATCCACCTGAAAATATGGTCGGAAATGGATCGATTACTCGGTAAAACCCAACTCAGTCCTAACCCTATTTGTAGTGATCGTTTTACCTTTAAATTCAATTAACTACATCATGTATTAACTACTAATAGTTTTTTGAAAAAAAAAACATATACATTTACCATCAAAGTAACGAGGATAAATTCTAGAACTAAAATATGAATGAGGATATGAATGAGGGATCGAGGGATTAGATAACTTTTAAAAGTTCGAGAGAGTTTATGAGGGTCTGATATTTTTTTTGAAATTAAACATTTAAAATGATTGAAATTCCGCTGCGAATAATAAAACTCCGCTCTAAATAGCAAGCACCTAATAAAAATAACATTTGATGATTCATTTTTATGATTTGCATGGTGGTTGCTCTAACCATACCACTCTAAATTAGTTATCATAATAAGAAAAATAGATAAAAATAAGTGGAATGGATATTTGGATCTTAAGAACAATTTCAACTCAATTGTCGAATGGGATATCCTCTATAAAAAAAAATAGAGAGAGAAAAAGGGAAAACATAATAGAAAAAGAGAAAATGAGATGTAAAAAAATGCAATCGTCATTTTGATGGATAGATAAAAGCTAAGGTGTGCGGGTCATAAACTCGCGGGTTCTAATTAAATACACCCTCATCCCGTTAAATAACAGTTCTTGATTGTAACGAGCAAAACCTGTGAGTTTTCAATAGGTTTAGAATAAACGGGTCCATGATGGGTTTATAGTAGGACCCAACTTTCATGGGTCCCAACTCCTTATAAATTAAACATGTTTTTTGTTTAATAATTTATAAGTTTAACGTGAAACTATTATAAATCAAAATGAATGACTAAACGTAAAATCTTAAATTGAATCTATTTTAACATAAATCAAAATTAATATATCTTAATCATAAATTCATTTAACTAATTCAGAGCTTATAAAATAATATTTAAATAAAATAGATAACTACAGACAAAACGAGACGAAGTAGTCCTTATACGTATATGTTTTGACATGTAAGATATACTTTATTCATGCATTACATATTAATTATTTATTATACTACATAATATAAATAAAACGACATCGTTTTGTATGGAGCTGGACGGGTTTCACATGTATTAATTTTTTTTTGAATCTATCTTAAACCCAAACCCGCGGATCTTCTTCATTTCATGACTCAATCCTATTGATGGATCTATCCGTATAGTCCCATCGAGATGATTTATACCGGGTTTGACAAGTTCAACGGTAGATGAGTCACCTGTATTTTGAAGTGAACTCTAATTATTCTTTTTTTACATTTTCAACTAAATTTTCTCAAAAGTTTTGCTCAATTAATTTAGATTTAGTTAAAGCTTTATTTATATATAGTTTTAATTTTTAGCATAAATATATTTAATCTACGTTTAGGTTATTGCTAGACTTAATTTTTATAACTCAATTAAATTGATTTTGGACTTATTTTTTAATTCCTCATTTACTTCATATTTATTTATTTTCATTTTTTAAAAAAAATTACTTTAAATTATTTTTAAGTTATGTCAAATCGACAAATTTTGCTACTTCGAAAATTAGGGGTATGTCCTTTTGTAAGGGGTTATTTGAGATAGCAGTTTTATTTGCTATAGGCCTAACTGGAAAAATAAAAAACAATCAGGTAGGAGTGGAAATAAATTTCTGAATTTGGAACCATATTTCTCATTTCAATTTCCGAAGTTCCGATTTTCGATTCTTCTGAATTTATTTGGAACAAAATTTGAATGCTATATAAAATTACCAAAAATTCAGATTTTCGATCTGAATTTAGGTCGGAATATTTATATGCTTTTTCAAAATATATAATATAATTTTATGATATATTTTGTAATTCGATAATATAACTTGAAAGAATTTAGTGCCTCCGAATTCGTTGAAATAATATAAATCTTTATAAAATCAGAGATTTCATTCAAATAAACCAAAACTTGTGTTGAGAAAGATTATGAACCGAAATATAAATGACACAAGTTTTTAAATCATTATCCACAAGTATATAATTGTTAGAGTAGGTGACCGAAGAGCCAACTAATTGTTGTGTTTTCTCACACTACTCGTAAATTATCTATTTCATATTAATGATAAATACCCTCTTTGTCCTTCTATATGTTTGTCCCCTGCATAAGCATAGATATAGTCCTTACAGTTAGTTAATTACTGTAAATAGATCTAGTAGAATCGTGAGATTATTTAGTTAAGTATAGTAACTGTTAAACATAGTTCCTAGTCAACGGGTTACGCCACTAATGAGGATATCGGCCTTTCCCATTTGAGACTAGCACTTAGTGTATGTGTATTGCGTCTCATCAGTCAACGGTGTTGTGACATCGGCATACATGAGTGGGTGCTCATAAGTTGATGAGTTCACCGAACTCCCTCAATCTAGAGATCTCTAAGTGGTTCCCAATAATCGAGTAGAGGTTTCTATGATATAGTTGTACACCATTAATCTTTAAGACTCAGACATCACCATGACTTCACTAGAGGACCAGCTGTATCGTGACCTGTCCCTGAGTTCCACCGAGGACCGCCCCAAGGGCCAGTGTTCGTGCAGTCCGACATCTAGTGGGAGGTCTGTGTATTGTAGTAGGAGATTCGATCGTTTGATTAGTCATGGATATCCTTTGTGTTCTTGTGATTTATAATCCATGAAGTCTGTGGCCATAGATGAAAGTGTCGTGATTAGAGAAATGTGTTTCTCTAAGTCAAACACGAACGTATTATATAATCAAGAACGTCCACATTGTTATTGAACTCATAAAGAGGTCTCGACGAACCAATGCCTCTAGTTCAATCGGGATATATCCATAGAAGGGATCGTACTGTACGTTAACTATATCGTACGGTTCTTGCAGGGTACTTCATTATGTATTTAGAGAATCATGATGCGTAGTTGTTAGATGTCAATCTTGATTCGTTGGGTAGTTAAGTTGAAACTAGATTCAACTTAATTATAACTCTAGGGAAAAGTTTAAACACAATGGGTTGTGGGCCCACGGCTAGCTTACACCTGAACCATCGAGGGGCACACCGCTCGTGTATTTGAGATCCTTAATGCAACGATCTAAGATTAATTAGTTAATCTTAGAGTAATTGGAAGTCAATACGATTGAGTCCAACATTTGTAAATTACCAATGAGAATAAGTAGAGGAAAAGAATCCGACGGAAATTTAGTGAACTTTCTATATTGGGAAGTTTCCCGATTTGGCAAGTCCTAAATTAGGGTTTCCAATTTCGGAAATTGGTAAATTGCAAAGTGGTACTCGTATGGACGAGAATTTGTGCTCGTCGTCAAAATATAATTGTTATATTTTTGTGAGCATTCGTTTGTTAGAAACGAGCCGAGAAAGAGAGTGGACTTAAGCTGTTGGGCCGTGCCCAACTTAAGGCCTGTTAGGGTTTTCACAAAGAGCTTATAAATAGGATTTGAATGTCTTGTGAAAGACATACAAAAAAACAACGAAACATAAGAATGAAACCCTAGCCTCTCTCCCTCCATCAGCTGTCCGCCTTGCAGCCAAAACCCTACCTCCGCCACCAGCCGCCGCGCCACCGCCAGCCGCCACCGCATCAGCATCTTCCTTTTTCCCCTCGTTCTTTTTCGTTGTACTTAGCCTATCACGTATCTAGTGCTACATGGATAGTGGATTGAATATACAAGGTGAAACCTAAGAGGAGGAAGATTATTCTGCCGCCACTAGAGTCGTCTCCACGCGCCTCCATGCGCCGCCACAAGCCGGTGATGTGAGAAGGAAATTCTGAAAAACTGCTCTCGTATTTTCTGCGCAGTCCAGCGAGAAAATTCTCTTTAAATCAACCAGTGATCGAATGGACGTGAAATTTTGACAGATACGTCAAGACCCATGGTTCTACACTATCTCAAAAGGAATTATCGATCTAGTAAATAACCATGGAGATATTCAAGGCAGAGCAGGCCTGTAATTTCAGATAAGAAAGCAGGTTGGATCAGTAGGAGTGGGAAAATTCTTCGTTTGATTCATTTCAGATCAAAAATCAGGTCGAGATCAGTAGGAGTGGGAATAGTCTTTGTTCGATTCACGCTTCAAGGGTAAAATCTTGTTTTCCCTAATTAATATATATATATATATATATATATATATATATATATTGATTAATTTATATTAATTGAGATTAATGTATGATAATTGATTAATGAATCACATGTATTGTTGAGTGTAGATTTTACACTCAATACGTTAACTTTATGTCGATCTTTTGCTTAGATTTACTTATTTTTGTGCTTTAATTGATTGATTTTGTGTTTTATAGGTGAAAAAGAGAATTATGTGTCCATGAAGGAAGATCAAAAAGAAAGGAAAAAGTTGCAAATAAGGAAATAAATCAAATTGGAAGAAGGAATCTCGCCATAGCTTTGGCAGTGTCCACCATTTCGATCATTTGTCTCTGAATCAGCTGATTTCGGCGGCATTGGAAAGCTAATTTCAGAGGCTACAATTCTTATTTTATGAAACATTCCAAAATTCGGACTCCAACATGGCCAAAGTCGAAGAACAAATCTTGATGGGGGAAAGTGGCGGAAATTGATTCCTATTAGGTTTTCACTACTTCCTTGTCAAGAATAACGTATAAAAGCAACAATTCTCTACACCATAAACACAAAATTTTACACCACAAAATGCGAGGAACGAAGAATAACGAAGACTCAAGCATAGTTTTTCTTAGGGCAAATTACCAAAACCCCCTGAGGTAAGCCTAAATAACGAAAATCCCCCCCATGTTCTCGTAATTACGAAAACCCCCCTTCACTAACGGTTGACCGAATTTTTTTAACCGAAAACGTGAAATGTCTATTATATCCTTCTGTTAAATATGTAAAAAATAAAGGGCAAATTACCAAAACCCCCCTGAGGTAAGCCTAAATAACGAAAATCCTCCCTAACATCCCTTTCAGTTGATGATTTATTGCTTTTATAAATTTATTTATTACTTTGTAATTTGTATTGATAATTTGATATTATAATTTTTTATTTTTTTTATTTATATATTTTAATTGATTTTATTTATCCAGAGGAGTATTCATACGGATTTATGCTTTTAGCTTGAATGATGCATGGTTGTATTTCTCGAATTGTAAAATATTTAATTTTATATATAAAAAATAATTAAATTTTAAAATCTCATTCATTGATTTTTTTTAATCCAATGAAAAATACATTGTACATTCATAATGATTGATTATATTTGGGTTTAATTTAAGAAAAATAAGTATTTTGCAGACACTTATATATTTTTTTATTTATATATTTTAATTGATTTTATTTATCCAGAGGAGTATTCATACGGATTTATGCTTTTAGCTTGAATGATGCATGGTTGTATTTCTCGAATTGTAAAATATTTAATTTTATATATAAAAAATAATTAAATTTTGAAATCTCATTCATTGATTTTTTTTAATCCAATAAAAATACATTGTACATTCATAATGATTGATTATATTTGGGTTTAATTAAAGAAAAATAAGTATTTTGTACATTCATAATGACCCCTCATTAAATAAAATGCTTACAATTACCCCCCTAAGGGTAATTTCGTGTACAAGAGCAAAATTGGTATTATCGGAGGAATATTCGGGAGAATCAAAAAGATTCTATCGAGTCTAACACCGTTAGAGCGATTTGTAAGACGTCTGCATACCTCAGGGGGGTTTTCGTAATTACGAGAAGATGGGGGGGATTTTCGTTATTTAGGCTTACCTCAGGGGGGTTTTGGTAATTTGCCCTTTTTCTTATTTAATTTATTTTATTTATCATAAGAACTACGAGTAGCGAAGTCTTTATTTCTAGGGTTTTATTCGAACCCTATGTGGGATGTGAACCCAATTCTATGATTTTATGCAAGTATTAATTGAGATTATTTCTTCTACTTGATTTATTAAGTGCATGACCTTGATCACTTTATGTGCTTTATTGTTATTGTTGAATGCATGAATCGGAAGATCGTTTTAACAATTAGAACTATGGTAGAATAGCCTTTGTTGTGTTATCATAGGAATATAGTTAACCTCTTAAGTAGCCATTATTGGGATTTGTGCTTAATGCTTTGTTCTTGATTGAATTGCGTATGAATACAGTAATTTAGTCTTGAGTAATAGAATCATAATACACGCGGAAGCGGGTTATGATTAATTTAGTATCTCAGGTTAGTAATCCGAATTATTTGCTTGCATAATTGAGGGAATTGGGGGATCAATAATCACATAGGGGGAAGATAAAATCCTAGGCTCGTTTACTTTGATAATCTTCGTTAGGGATGGCAAAAAAATCCGAACCGCTAGCTATCCGCGGGTATCCGCTCCGTTTAAAACCCATTACCGAAACCATTAGGGTTTGGTAATGGTTTTGGTAAAAGAAAAGAAAACCGTCATGATTTTGGTATGGTTCTGGTTTTACCTTTACGGTCATGGGTATCCGACCATTTAATATATATATATATATATATATATATATATATATATATATATATATATATATATATATATATATATATATATATATATATATATATATATATATATATATATATATATATATATATATATATATATATATATATTAAATAAAGTATTAAATAATTTAGGAATGATATATTTGTATAATTTAATTTTTTTCTTATTTTCTTCCTTTTTTTGAGAATTACTTAAACGTTGTCGAACCTAAAGTTATTTTTTATTAACATAATTTAAATGGTAAATGGGTACCCGTGGGTACCCGAATATTCGTGGTAATGGTTCTGGTATTTCCATTAACTTTTTAAAAGGGTTTGGTATGGTCATGGTTTGAGCTATATTAAATGGTAATGGTTCTGGTATTGCACTTTTTCGAGGATACCCGACCCGCTGCCATCCCTAATCTTCGTCTTTATTTATTTTTCTTGCTACTTAATTTGCGTTTAATATTTTAGTTTAATTTAGTTAATCATGTTTAATTAGAGTGTAGGGTGGGCTTGAACATAGTTGTGAGAATCTAGCGCTTAGGATTAGACAGTTGAATATTCTTCATGGGATCGATATCTGGACTTAATTGTCCACTATATTATTTGTACGATTCGTGCACTTCTGTGTATGTATTCCAACCAACAAGTTTTTGGCGCCGTTGCCGGGGAATATAATAAATTGTCTATTTTTTATGACTCTAAATTTGAACAATTCTCACAATTTACCCATAATTTTTTTTTATTTAATTTGTTTGCTTTTGTTACATGTCAGGTTACAATTTTCACGCTCCTCGAACAGGATATGAATGGCTTCCGTCTGGCGAATACCTCCAAAACACCTATGATATGCTGTTATTTTGTTCAATATGTGGTGATGATATGCTGTTATTTTGTTCAATATGTGGTGAAAATCATTATACTAACCAATATTGGTATGCACCAAAGGCGAATAATTTCATAGATAATACCAACAGAGGTTATTGGAACACATACACCAACACGTACGAGCAGAGCGTTCCAAGCCAAGATTTCCACAATTTTCAACATCGAGAGCCGCAATTTGATGATTGTCAAACCTATTATGCAAGGCCACGAGAACCCACGATTGAGGAGTGTTATAGGAAATCCATCCTTGAAGAACTTATGAAATCCACACAAGCATCTATCCGAAGAATGGAGATACAGTTGGAAGAGATCAAGTTCCAAATTTATCTTGAAAATATTCCAGACAATATCGAGAATGGTCGTAACAAAGAAAATATGTTTGAAACTTGTAGTGAGAAAAATCCTTTAGGCCTAGAAAATAGTGTCGATGAGAGGGAAAAATAAATTACGAATACGCTTAAGGATGATGAATCTGAGAATGCAATCGAGCTAAACTCCAAAGATGTCTCGGAACAAGAGAAGAAGGAGATGGATGTAGTTAGTGCAAATATTCAAATTGAGGATTTTATTGTTGTTCATGACGTGGCTTTGAAGGCATCAATAGAGGTTGATGAGAAGGCGTGATACGATCCTAGCAAGCTCAAAGTTGAAGAATTGGAAGAAGAGAAAGCGAGTGGAACTAGTGGAGATGTTCGTGATGGAATTGACAATAATCTGTCCAAGTGAGTTGTTTGAAGAGTTCTTGGTGAGGGATTGGAAGAAAAGAAAAGGGGATTTCATCGGACTAGCCGAATTCTATGCATCCGAGATCCTCGCCTATTTCTGGCAGTTTTACCATCCGGGTTATAACTCTCGCATACAACGTCCAATTGAGTTGATTTGAATTGCTACGGAAAGACAAATTAAAGATCTAAAACTTTGATGGTTTGATCCGAGAGAGATTTGAAGTGGAAGAGGTCAGAAATCGAGCTTGAAGTCAACACACGTGCACAACCAAGTGTCTACTCGAGTTATGAAGAGTGTTCGTGTGGTCGACTTGATGTTTGGAGTTTATATTTTATTAATTTACGTTTTTAATATTAGGATTTATGAGAAAGAGAGAAATAATAATACCTAATAGAATAGAAACCCCCATTATGTTATGGGTTGATTACATGGAATATATATTGAGAAATATTGCAAGGTAATAGAGTTTGACTAGGTAACTAATCCTAATCTAGGTAACTCAATCATACTAGAATCCTAATATTACAAGAGTTATATAATATAATATTCTCAATATTCTCTAACACGCCCCCGTGGTCGAAACGTGACGAACGTGAAGACTGGACAATCACTTGCTAGCACGCTCCCGCAGTCGGAACGAATATACTCCAAAAGTGAAGACTGGACAGAAACCGCGAAATCCAGCGGTGGTAAAATCCTTTGTGAAAATATCTGCCAAATTGATAAAACCAACATAGAAAGAAGAAAATAACATGGAGAGAAAATAAATAGGAAGAATAGAAAGAGATAAATATTAGAGTACCACCATTGGGGGAGGGAGAAGATTGGGTGGTCACTGCCATGAAGAAGAAATGCGGCTAGGTTAAAAAACCTGGTGCTCCAATACCATATAGGAAGAATAGAATATGAGAAAGAGAGAAATAATAATACGTAATAGAATAGAAACCCCCATTATGTTATGGGTTGATTACATGGAATATATATAGAGAAATATTGCAAGGTAATAGAGTTTGACTAGGTAACTAAATCCTAACTAATCTAGGTAACTCAATCATACTAGAATCCTAATATTACAAGAGTTATATAATATAATATTCTCAATATTCTCTAACAGATTTTAATTATTTTAGAGTTCTTTATGGTTAGAATTTGCTTATTTATAAGTTTCATTATTATAGATTAGGTTGGAGTCATTTTCCTTGTGAAAAAAGAGTCTTTTTAGTTCTTATAAATAGGTTGCCAATTTGGCTTATTTTGATGGACAAATTTTAAAGAATATTTGAGTATTTTGAGAGTTAATTCTCCTTCGCTGTTCTACAACAACTTCGGAATTTTACAAGTGGATTCTTATAATTTTCTTAGCGACATAATATAGGTTTCTGGTTCTTTATAACCACGGGGTAAATATTTCACCTTGATAATAATGGTTTCTAGCTCTTTATAGCTATGAGGTCATTAATCCTTGCTTCCGCCAATCTGAATCCTTTGTTTTTGGATGTTTTCGATCTTGCTTCCGCGTGATGTATTGGGTCTGGTAACCAGTTCTACGGGGTTTGTATCAGTTGGTAACCAGAGCCAATATCCAAAAAAGGTTTCGCCTATTCGTTATCGAGTCTTCTAGTTTATCTTTTCTTCTCTTTGTTTTGTTATTTAGAGTCCACGTGTTTATTTAGAGTCCATAAAGCAAAAAAATAAAAATAAATAAATAAATAAAACAGAATTCAAAATTTATTTTTGTTTGAAGTTTCCTAGAGTCTAAGTTATGTTTTGTCTACAGTCCATAGAAAAAAAACAAAACAAAAATCAAATCAAATTCGAATTCGAATTTTTGTTATTTTTTTTGAGTTGCTTAGAGTCTAAGTTAGGTTTTGCTAGTGTCATTAAAAAAAAATGAAAAAAAAATGTTGTGATCATGTCCGAGAAGGCCTGTTATAAAGGAGAAAGAATTGAGTAGCGCATGATGTCGCCAATGGATAAACGCTTCCAGAAACTCCAAGATCAGATGGAAGGAATTGTTACCCAACTAAAGGAATTACGCAAAGATCAACATGTTCGTGGGCCATACGTACGACATGATGTTCACCAACTAGTTATACCTTATCCTCATAAATAGGTAACTCGTGATGGAAATTTTGGTGTGAACGCTACAAAATCTAGGTGGGAGAGTATGGGACGAGGGTCTAGATTGGATAGATCGGGCCGAGGATATTTTGGTCGAGAAAGAGATGGCATTGATCAAAACCGTAGCTCAATGAAATTGATTATACCACCCTTTGAAGGTAAGAGTGAACCCGAGAAGTACATTCAATGGAAAAGAAAGGTTGAACACGTATTCGATTGTGATTACTATTCCGAAAAGAAGAAATTGAAGCTCATCGTCGAAGCGTTCATTGACTATGAAATCAGTTAGTGGGACCAATTTTTCTTTACTAGGCGGCAGTTGGCGAACCACCAATTGAAGATTTGGAGTCTATGACGGCAACTATGAGAAGGAGGTTCGTTCCTTCCCATTATTATAGGGAATTGAAGATGCAGAGCTTGAGGCAGGTTACTAAGTTAGAAGTAAGGAGTTCATCGATTTGGGAATCACATAGGAGATCTTCAACGAGCCAAACGAGAGAACCAATACAAAAGCTCAAAGCAGAGGAAATTCTACGAGACAAATGAGACTTCGAGCAATTAAAGAGAAAGGGTGATTCTTTATCGTCAGTTGGAAAGTATACTCGTCAAGCTTTTGAGAATGAGAAGACTCAAAAAGATCTAGGAATTATTGATGCACAAGTTCAGGAAGAAGTAACTCAGAATGTTGAGGTCGAGGTCGATGGGGAAGAAAAAGAAGGTTCGGATTCGAGGACAAATCCTTTTGAAGAGGTGGAGAATGATATGATCCAGCCATGCATCAAAGTTAATGCTGAGCTGACCAAAGTGCAGACTCTCAATGTTAATGTTGATGAGATAGCAGTGCCTAGAGAGATGCTTTATTCATTCTCTACACAGAAGTTTGACGCATTGGGACTTCAAGGTACAAAATACTCACGTTCATATAAACTTCAATGTGGTGCCGAGATGTGTAAGTTTGCTACTAAACAGATGGATCGATTGTGAGATCGATATTGTTTATACCCCTTCTAATATTTTTCCGGATTCGAGGACGAATCTTCTTAAAGAGAGGGAGGGAGTATGATACGATCCTAGCAAGCTCAAAGATGAAGAATTGGAAGAAGAGAAAGCAAGTGAAACTAGTGGAGATGTTCGTGTTGGAATTGACAATAATCTGTCAAAGTGAGTTGTTTGAAGAGTTCTTGGTGAGGGATTGGAAGAAAAGAAAAAGGGAGTTCATTGGACTAGCCGAAAATATTAGAAGATCGCCTATTTATGGCAGTTTTACCATCCGGGGTTATAACTCTTGCATATGACGTCCAATTTAGGTGATTTGAATTGCTACGAAAAGCCAACTTAAAGATCAAAAACTTTGATGTTTTGATCCGAGAGAGATTTGGAGTGGAAGAGGTCATAAAGCGAGCTTGAAGTCAACACACGTGCACATCCAAGTATCTATTCGAATTATGAAGAGTGTTCGTGTGGTCGACTTGATGTTTGGAGTTTATATTTTATTGATTTACGTTTTTAATATTAGGATTTAATATATTTTTATTATTTTAGAGTTCTTTATGGTTAGAATTTGCTTATTTGTAAGTTTCCTTATTATAGATTAGGTAAGAGTCATTTTCCTTGTGAAAAAAATAAGTCTTTTTAGTTCTTATAAATAGGTTGCCAATTTGGCTTATTTTGAGGGACAAATTTTAATGAATATTTGAGTATTTTGATAGTTAATTCTCCTTCGCTGTTCTAAAGCAACTTCGGGATGTTACAAGTGGATTCTTGTAATTTTCTTAGCGACTTAATATTGGTTTCTGGTTGTTTATAACCATAGGGTCAATATTCCACCTTGATAATAATGGTTTCTAGCTCTTTATAGCTATGAGGTCATTATTCATTGTTTCCGCCAATCTGAATCCTTTGTTTTTGGATGTTTTCGATATTTCTTCCGCGTAAGGTATTGGGTCTCGTAACGAGTTTTACGGGGTTCGTATCAAGGCGAATGTGTTTGAAGTGGAGGTTATACGCAGACTTGAGGTTTTTGTGTACCGATTTGAGGGAACAGGTGATGAAGTTCCCATCTTGGCTTTGTACCGATTGACTAAAACCAAGAAAGGCTACAAGCTAAAGTGGACCCTGGCATATTGCAATGCTATTCATGCGTTGGGTTCCAATTGAAGTTGTAAATCCAATGGATGGATGCGCGATCTATAAGTCTTTGGATTGGACATAAGAGTTCCAAGAAGCAAAGTCTGGCTGAAGACTTAAAACTTAGTTCTTCCTGGGAGGCAACCCGAGAATTTATCGTTTTCCGTATTTTTTTTTGTTTTTATTTTATTCAGGATTTTGGTAAGCATGCAAACTAATAATTTAATAATGTTTGAACTTTTAGGTCGAAAAACGGTTTTTTTCTTCGAAAAATTGAAAAAAAAAGTTTGCTTGAAAGAGGAAAAGATGGAGGAGTGCAATACGTGGAGGACGTTTCGACTAATCAAGGTGTATTCTATTCTTAATCTTCGTTTTACTTACATTGAGGACAATGTAAATTTTAAGTTTGGGGGTGGAAAAACACTTTTTATGTCCTTTATATGTTGTAGATTGCATGCTTTAGGATTTTTTTTTTCTTTTTAGTCGTTTTCATTTATTTATCGTTTCTTAAAAAAAAACATGTTTGAGTTGAATGCATTGATGATAAAAGATGGCCAGTGTTTGATGATGATATTAGTTGCTTTGTTGTAGCTATTCTTGAATTTTGTTGAGCTTTCGATTCAAAGTAATTTAGGAGTGAGTCATTGTAGAGAATCATGAATTATGTGTTGTGTTTGTTGAAAATTGTGTTTTTAAACATAGAGTTAATTTATGCTATATCATATGATGTTCGGTTTTAGAACTCACCTTAGGAATTTGCAAAGTGAAGTATTGAGTCGTCGAGTAATTTGGGATGTGATTTGGATCTTCTTTGAACCGTTTGAGCCTTTCAAGCTGACATTTTATTGAATTTTTCCCTAGAACTTTGGTTGTGCCTTGGAGAAACAGTGTTCTTTCATTTAGCCAAAATAAAGTAGGTAGATTAGATGGAAATTTCTTGATAAATTATCCTTGGAGTTTGGTTGAAAATTTGCTACGTTTTTCTTCTTCTTCTCAAATAAGAAAGAAGAAAAAAAAAGTAAGAGAAAAGAAAAAAAAAAAGAAAAAAAAAAGAAAGAAAAGAAGGAAAGAAAGAAAGAAGAATAAGAGAACTATAAGTGAAAAGAAGGACATGCGCAAATATTCGAATAAAAAATCGAACCATACCTCACATAACGTTTTTTGATCAAGAACCAGATCGCGATCCAACATTCCCATATCGCGATCTGGGCACATAAATCGAGACCAGATATTTTTCTTTGCTTTCTTACTATAAATAGGAGGTCTCTTCTTCATTTTCGATCTCTAGACCTGTTTTTTGGTTTTTCTTCGGTTTTCGCCAGTTTTTCGCGGGAAGCTTCGACGAGGGTTTCGACGAGGGTTTTTCATAAGCTTTTTCTTTAGGTTTAGTTTATGATTTCTCGTGTTCTTCATTTAGATGCTATGTTTGTAATGAACTGAGCATTTTATTTTAGGGAAATGAAATCTTGTATATATTGATTTTTATTTCAGATATGTGATCTATTTGTCGTTCTTTGATTATGTTTATGTTTTCCTATATTAAATGCTTTCGATTGTTTGGCCAACAGTTGAATTCATTGTAAATAGGAATGAAATCGAGAGAGGATTTCTCGTTTGATTTTAGGAAAACATAGCTCTGGTTGTGGAAACGGAGACATGATGCACCTCGGGTAGCCCTTAAGGACTTGACCTAAATGCTCTCTTAATATCAGGTTCTGAATGGAGACGTTGGACCTGTGGGTAGACTCTAACTACATTGGAGACGGGGGTTAGGGTATTTTAATGGCCGGGTTAACGAATATAGAATTGACATTAGATTTGGATTTGTAGATCTTTATCGATAGTACACTGGTGGATTTTACCCTACAAGCCATCATACATCGGAATTCCTCGCTTGTCCTGGCGGACCGTTGTTTTTATATATTGTTTTTTTTTTAGTTTCATTTCTCCTATCCATTCTTAATCGTCTAGATAACGTTTAGGATAGTATAATTACGGTACTTGGTAAATTTAGGAACTCAATTCCCTGTGGATCGATATCTGGAATTCTTTATTCTACAAAACGCGATATTGTACACTTGCGGTTTTTCATACGTAGGTTTTACGCGTATCAGAGGCCCATGTCTATTCATGTTTGAATTTGACCTGTTTGAGTTCGGAGCTGAGTCATCATTGAAGAGTTTTTGAGGTTTGACACCTTTGATGCCTTTGTTGAATCTTCTGATTTGAAGCGCAACATTGTTCAGACAGTCTTCAGCATCCAATTCCTCATCAACAGGTGTTGTGACATCTTGAGTAACACTTGCTTGTAACGCGTTTATTGTAGACTTCCCTCTCAGTTTCTTTTCCTTCTCATCATTCATCTCACATGACTTAAGACTTCCCATCAGTTCATCAAGTCTAATTGATGATGTGTCTGACAGTTCATCGATTATTGTGACCTTCATTTGGAACCGCCCACGAAGTGTTCTCAACACTTTGTTCACCAATGTTTCATTGCTCAATGGACCTCCAAAGGCTTGAAATTCACTAGCCAGATCCATGATCTTTTCATTGTATCGGGAAATAGTTTCACTTTCATCCATTCTCAGGCGTTCGAACTTGGATGACATCAACCTAAGCTTTGTTCTCCTTACGCTTTCCGATCCTTCACAATGTAATTGAAGTACATCCCAGGCATCCTTTGCAGTGGTGCTTGCAGAGATGAGCTTAAACATCGTGGTATCAACTGAGTTTAAAATGACATTTAAGGCTTTGGAATTGTAGCTAGTCGAAATGTGATCCACAGTCCATTCAATCTCAGGAATTACTATAAGATCACCATCTTTAGTAGTTCGTTTTGGTGGAGACCATCACGTTAATAAAGCTCTCCAAGCTCTTTGATCAATTGATTTGATGAATGTCACCATTTCTACTTTCTAGTAAGTGTAATTTGTTCCATCAAACACAGAGGACGTATGGAGGCTGACGTTGGTGTATCCATCGCAAATTCGTGCACTATAAAAAATAACCACATGATACAATCACTTAGTATAGGTCAAATGTAGGCGCTGATGCTAATTGAAGGAATTTAATGCCTCCGAATTCGTTGAAATAATATAAATCGTTATAAAATCAGAGATTTCTTTCAAATAAACAAAAATTGTATTGAGAAAGATTATGCAGCGGAATATAAATGACACAAGTTTTTAAATCATTATCCACAAGTATATAACTTGTGGATGGAGCCTTTACATGCTAAAACCAGTATTCAAAAGAATACAATTGAGAAGCCAAGCTCTTCTCTTCTAAGAAGAAGACACAAGACAATTTCTTCTTAGACTAATTCCTAGTAAATAGTACAAAAGCACTTAATGATATATTAGGAATATAAATTAGTATTCAATAGGATTGAATACACAACAACTCAATTCTGTGATGATAAATCTATAACGAATACAAGGTGTTGTAGACGGTCTTCCAATACTCTCTGCACTCTTGATTCTCGTCAGAAATTGGTACAAATGAACTTGGATCTTCTTCTATTTATAGAGTTCAGAAACATCATGTCCTACATGAAAATAGTACACTAAGAGAAGATAGGGAGATAGTGGGATAATGAGTTAGTGGATAATTTAAGCATGTGCTTAAGGTAACTACCCACTAAGCTAAACAATAACCGCCCACTTACTCTAGCAATTAAATCCGAATAATAATAATGAGGCAATCCCCTCAAATGGAAAATATTATGAGTAAAACCCAATTGACTTTTAAGACTTCACAAACCCACATCACAAACTTAATTAGTGAAACCCCCTCAATTAAATGTAATAAGACATAAGTACCCTTATTAACAGTTTTTATAATATATCAAATATTTAATCACGATATCTTTCCATAAACGTCTCCCTTTATTATAGTCGGACTTGATTCTCTTTGATATACATGCGTGATTTCAGTCGATACGGACGTAAGTCGATTAGGTGAGAATAGATCTATCGTCGCCGTTCAACCTTTTTGTGTTCGTCGCCGGAGTTAAGCTTTGTTTGAAGGTTAGAGGCTCTGCTTTAATTTTGTTGGTTTCGTAATTGGGGATGGGTTGTAGTGTGTGTATTCACATATGTGCATATGGGTATTTAGAACCGAATTTTTACTGTTTCTTTTTGGGTCGTCCGAATTGGATGTAAAGGATCGTTACTGATTGAAAATTTTATATCGATTTACAGAGTCACGTTGTGACTACTGTGTAAATCTTTTGTTCTTTTTGCGTTAGTTGATATGTTAGTGTAATTTTATTGTAATTTTTTTTTTTGCGTTACTTGATATGTTAGTGTAAGTTTCAATGTGTTTGTTGTGGCTGAATTGAATTCACATAATATTATTTGAATTGCATTTACAGAATAGTGCAGATTCATTCAGCAGAATTATTCACATAGTAGTCACATTCTCATGTTTTTTTGTAGTGTTGCACATCATGTCGTTAACCTTGATGATTGTGTTGAAGTATGGAGGGTCGTTTGTGGTGAAGATATGCCAGGATGATATTGTGTATGAAGACCTCGTCGACTCCCATCCCTCTCTTTCGTTATATTTCTATCTTTATTTATGTATTTTTTGATTTTTTTTCCAGATCTGAACAGCATTAGTAACATGACTATAGTCATATTCGAATATGACTATAGTCATATTTATGTATTTTTCGAATATGACTGTAGTCATATTCGCATATGACTATTGTTGAATATGTTCTATCTTCTCGTTTTTAAGTTGACTTTGTTGAGTGTAGATATTACACTCAATACGTTTACTTTACGTGGATCTTTTGTTTAGATTTAATTATATTTGGGCTTTAATTGATTGATTTTGTGTTTTATAGGTGAAAAACGAGAATTAAGTGTCCATGAAGGAAAAAAGATCAAAAAGAAAGAAAAAAATTTGCAAATAAGGAAACAAATCAAATTGGAAGAAGGAATCCCCCCACAGCTTTGACAGTGTCCACCATTTCGAGCACATCTCTCTCATACGAACTCCGAATTAGGTGATTTTGACGGCATTGAAAAGCTAATTTCAAGGGCTACAATTCTTATTTACACAATATTCCAAAATTCGGACTCCAACATGGCACAAATCGATGAACAAATCATGGTGGAGGAAAGTGACGGAAATTGATTCCTATTAGGTTTCCACTACTTCCTTATCAAGAAAAGCCTATAAAAGCAACAAGTCTCTACACCATAAGCACGAAATTTTACACCACAAAACGCGAAGAACGAAGATCAACGAAGACTCAAGCATAGTTTTTCTTATTTCTTTATTAATTCTATTTTATTTATCATAAGAATTACGAGTAGCTAAGCTTTTAATCTAGGATTTTGTTTGAACCCTATGTGGGGATGGTGAACCCGTTTTCTTGAGATTATGCAATTATGATTTTATGATTATTTCTTCTACTTGATATGATTGTTAGTGCATGAACTTGATCAATTTATGTATTTTATCTGTGATTATTGGGATTGACTCGACAGAGCTATTTTGATAATTAGACGGTAAGTAGAAGAGCCTTCGAGTAGTTTTCACTGGATGAGTGTGTCAATTGCATGTGGTGTCGTAGACATACAGATATCACCTTAGGTAGCCATTTACGAGACTTGTTAGTTAATTCTTTATTCATAACTTGTTAGGTGAACTGTTTATGAATAATAGACTCATAATACACGCGACAGCGGGTTATGAGTAAATTAGTGTCTCCGGTTAATAATCATGAATCATATATTTCATAATTGAGGGGTTTTGGGTGAGCAATTCTTGCATAGGGGGAAGATAAAATCCTAGGTCTGTTTTAATTGATATTTTCTCGTGTTATTTGCTTTCTTAATTAGTTTAATTGTTTAATTGATTTAATTCGACAAACTTGCGTAGGCTGGATAAAAATCATAGTTGTTAGAATTTGGTACTTAGGATTAGGTAATTTGAGTATTCCCTGTGGGATCGACATCCGACTCTCACGAGTCCACTTTTACTACTTGTTTGCGATAAGTGCACTTGCGTGTTAGGTATTTAGCTCCCAACAAGTTTTTGGCGCCGTTGCCGGGGAATACGGCTAAATTATCTATTTATTCTAATATCAAATTTGAGTAATTTTTCTTACTTCAGCCATTTAATTTTTATTTTATTTTTATTTTTAATTTTGATTTTTTTGTTTTTTTTTACATGTCTGGTTACAATGTTGGGGCACCTCAAACGGGATATGAATGGCTTCCATCTGACGAATACCTCCAAAACACCTATGATATGCCTCCGTTTTGTTCAGCATGTGGTGGAAATCATTTTTCCGATCAATGTTGGGGATCACCAAAGGCGACAAATTTCGTCGAAATTACCAACGGAGGTTATTGGAACACTTACACCAACACATACGAGCAAAGCTTTCAAGACGAAGATTTGAACGAGTTTCAACATAGAGAGCCACAAATTGATGATTTTCAAAATTATTATCCAATGCAGCAGACCACTGATGAACAACTTGATTTGGTATCCCTTATTGCCGAATTCATGAAGTCCACTCAAGCATCATTTCAAAACATGGAGATACAACTGGAAGAGATGACTCTCAAATTAAAATCTGAGTCTCTTGAAAATATTCCAAACGAAATCGGCAATGGTTATATCAAAGAAAATTCGGGTGAAGCCTGCGGTGAGAAAAATCTTCTATGTCCGGAAAATAGTGTCGATGTGAGAGAAATAGAAATTACGAAGACACTTGAGCATGATGAATCTGAGAAGGAAATCGAGCTAAACCACGAAGATGCCTCAGAACAAGAGAAGAAGGAGATGGATGTAATGATTGAAGATATTCTAGTTGTGGACTCCGTCGTTGATCTAAATGTGGATTTGAAGGCATCAATAGTGGCTGATGAGAAGACTAATATTTTTGAGGTGGAGGTTATACGCAGACTAGAGATTTTTGTATACCGATTTGAGGGAGCGGGTGATGAAGATCCCATCTTGGCTTCGTACCGATTGATTACAACCAAAAAAGACTACAAGCTAAGGTGGACCGTGACATATTGCAGTGTTATCCATGTCTTGGTTGCAATTGAAGTGATAGAGCTCATGGATGGATGCGCAATCTACAAGGCTTTGGATTGGACATAACAATTTCAAGAAGCAAAGTCTGGCTGAAGACTTAAAATTTAGCGCTTCTCGGGAGGCAACCCGAGCTTTACTGTTTTTCATATTTTTCTTTAATTTTATGTTTTATTTTTATTTTCATAGGCATGCATTCTAATTAATTTATTTGATTTCTTATTTTTAAGGTCGGAATTGCGGGACAGTCATCCGAGAGACATATAGAGAGCATCTTCGCAAGAGGAAAATCAGATTTCTTTCCCACAAATTCTCACGCCCCGAAGACAATGATTCCGACTAAATCAGGTGTTTTCTATCCTTAAACTTTGTGCTAAATTCGTTGAGGGCAACGAAAATTTTAAGTTTGGGGGTGAAAAAAACATGTTTTTTTGTGCTCATTTGTTTTAGTTTGCATGCATTAGGTTTTATTTATTTTATCGATTTTATTGTTTTTTCCGGAATAAAAAAAAATTATAAAAAAAAAATTGCTTGAGTCGAATGCATCGATGAGTTATAATGATGAGAGATGATCAATGTTTAATGATGAGATTGCTTGTTTTGTTTTGATAAGGATTATATATTTGTTTAGCTTTTGATGCAACGGAACGTAGAAGCGAATTATTGCTAGGAATCACACCTTGTGCATTGCTTTGGTTGAATGTTTTGTATTTTAAATTTGGAATTTATTTGTGCTAAATAATGCTTTGCTCGGTTTTAGACCTCACCTTATGAAATTTATGATACGAAGTATTGATTAGTGAGTGATTTGGGATATGATTTGGGCCTTCTTTGATCCGTTTGAGCCTTTCAAGCCGACCTTTATATCGAAATTATCATTAGAACCTTGATTTGAGCCTCGGAGAAAAGGTGTTCTTTCTTTTAGCCAAAGTCTATAAGGTAGAAAAGTGGACATTTTTGAAAAACTAACCCTTGGATTTCGGTCGAAAATTTTTATAAAGTCCTTCTTCTTCGAAAAAAAAAAAAAAAAAGACAAATATATATGCTTCTATATATATAAAAAAAAAAGAAAAAAAAAGAAAAAAAAAAAGTGAAAAAGAAGAAGAAGAAACTAGAAGGGAGAAGTAAGGACTACTTGTTGAATTGTTTTGAAAGCTCGATCTATTGTCTTAAGAGCAAAAGTGGAGACTTTTGAACTCTTAAGAATGAGTTTCTTAAAGTCCTTAGAGGTGAATTCATTGTTTCAAACGCCTATCTTTCAAATTTTGGCGTAATCACCTCAATTCAAGAATAATAGCCACATATACCCATATTTCCTACCTCGAACCAAATAGCCTAACAATTGAAAGCCAAAAAGCCCCAATGATCCCAATAGCTTAATGTTCGATATTAGTAGAGTAGAATAATTTGGTGAGTATTTGGAGTCAAACATATGCATGTAAGCATAAATTTTTTCTATCTTTAATTTACAAATATTGGATGCTTGAAGTAATTGCATGATTTGTGGTTTTTGGCCATGGTAAGTGACTAAGTGCTTTTGAATTTTGAGCTTGCGAATGCCTACGAATTTTCATTATAATTACAAGTTCTGAAAACATGAAGTTGGTCATTGATCTATGTGATGAGATGCGGTAGTTGAGTTTTTTTGCTTACGATTAGATTTTGCTTGAGGACAAACAAAAGTTCAAGTTTGGGGGTGTGTTGAGTGTAGATATTACACTCAATACGTTTACTTTACGTGGATCTTTTGTTTAGATTTAATTATATTTGGGCTTTAATTGATTGATTTTGTGTTTTATAGGTGAAAAACGAGAATTAAGTGTCCATGAAGGAAAAAAGATCAAAAAGAAAGAAAAAAATTTGCAAATAAGGAAACAAATCAAATTGGAAGAAGGAATCCCGCCACAGCTTTGACAGTGTCCACCATTTCGAGCATATCTCTCTCATACGAACTCCGAATTAGGTGATTTTGATGGCATTGAAAAGCTAATTTCAAGGGCTACAATTCTTATTTACACAATATTCCAAAATTCGGACTCCAACATGACACAAATCGACGAACAAATCCTGGTGGAGGAAAGTGACGGAAATTGATTCCTATTAGGTTTCCACTACTTCCTTATCAAGAAAAGCCTATAAAAGCAACAAGTCTCTACACCATAAGCACGAAATTTTACACCACAAAACGCGAAGAACGAAGATCAACGAAGACTCAAGCATAGTTTTTCTTATTTCTTTATTAATTCTATTTTATTTATCATAAGAATTACGAGTAGCTAAGCTTTTAATCTAGGATTTTGTTTGAACCCTATGTGGGGATGGTGAACCCGTTTTCTTGAGATTATGCAATTATGATTTTATGATTATTTCTTCTACTTGATATGATTGTTAGTGCATGAACTTGATCAATTTATGTATTTTATCTGTGATTATTGGGATTGACTCGACAGAGCTATTTTGATAATTAGACGGTAAGTAGAAGAGCCTTCGAGTAGTTTTCACTGGATGAGTGTGTCAATTGCATGTGGTGTCGTAGACATACAGATATCACCTTAGGTAGCCATTTACGAGACTTGTTAGTTAATGCTTTATTCATAATTTGTTTGCATAGACATATAGTGAACCGTTTATGAATAATAGACTCATAATACACGCGACAGCGGGTTATGAGTAAATTAGTGTCTCCGGTTAATAATCATGAATCATATATTTCATAATTGAGGGGTTTTGGGTGAGCAATTCTTGCATAGGGGGAAGATAAAATCCTAGGTCCGTTTTAATTGATATTTTCTCGTGTTATTTGCTTTCTTAATTAGTTTAATTGTTTAATTGATTTAATTCGACAAACTTGCGTAGGCTGGATAAAAATCATAGTTGTTAGAATTTGGTACTTAGGATTAGGTAATTTGAGTATTCCCTGTGGGATCGACATCCGACTCTCACGAGTCCACTTTTACTACTTGTTTGCGATACGTGCACTTGCGTGTTAGGTATTTAGCTCCCAACAGACTTCTAATAACAAGATTAAAATTGTGATTTTTTGTGTGGATGTTGATTGAATTGTTTTCGTAAATAATAGAGAATTTTCGTTATTTTATATGATTTGGTAAACATGACTATGCCATATAATCGGATTTTTTAAGTTCAAAATGTAAAAAACAACAATATAAAGAAAGAAAATGACTACAGTTTATAGTCACATATAGTCATATTCAACTATAGTCATATTCGCCATTGCAAACCTGTCGATAAAAAAAATTCAATTTTTTGTTTAATTTTTTTTAGATAATATTTTTATTAAAAAAATATTAAAATGAAAAATAAATAAAAAATGGCTAAATAAAGTCCGAAAATAATATAAAAATAAAAAATAAAAATAAAAAAGTCCGAATTTTTTAGGAATTTGGAAACAAATTTTTAGGAATTAAATTGTTGTTATGGAAAGAGAGAAAAAATGAATAATTGAGATAAATTATACTAGGTGCAGTTTTATTGGTGAAAGTATATAATTAAGCCTAATTAGCGGGATTAGGTGCCTCATTAATAGGGATTTTGAAAATACTGGATAATTATAAAAAAAAAAAACGTGATAGGTACTAGAGGGTAAGATTGGAAATAAATATTCTAGGGGGTTTTCACAAAGGAATAATTATGGTATGGACATATCACTATTTTTTCATCTATAGGAGGGGTGTACTGCTAATGACCCAATAATAAATAATAAAATGATATTAATTCGGAAATTAAGAAAGTGATGATGCTAATTACTTAGATAACCTGGGGTAGTGTAGAAAACGAGCAAGGAGAGCAAAGCGGATCAGTAGCTTAGCAATTTGATGATCCTGAGGTCCCTGCGAAATGAACACACATGAACTAAGCCGGGGTTTGATCCGGCGGAAACCCCTCCGACGCTCAAGTCAGATGCACGGATCGTGGAGATGGTAGAGAGAATATGCACTCTAGAATATTTTTGGATAATAGAAAGTACCTTAACAAATGAGTAAAAACCTCTATTTATATGTGTTGATTGGGTTGGGTTTACTTTGTTGGGCCCAAGCCTTATTTTGAAGGTGATTGGGCTTTCGTGTAGTGGGCCCTATTATTAGACAAATTAGGGGGCCCATTGGATCAGACCAATTAGGTATATCATTAAGCCCCCCAACTCTCTGGTCGAGATGAGAGACTTGTCGAGGGGGTTCCGGATCGTGTCGAGAGTTAAATGTGACATGGTTGACCGGATCGTAATTCGTAATTTCGGGTCGTAATTTGTAATTTAATTGGCTTCGGAGCCTCGTCTCTCTCTCTCTTTTTTTTTTTTTGTATTTATTTGGCAACAAGATATATATTTAAGGGTGTTAAATAATATACGAGGGCCAAATAAACAGAATCCTGTTGCGGTGGGGAGAATAAATTTCCCATCCTTGTGTAGAATAAATATGGGTAAGTATTTTTAACTTTGGGTCTTCTTCTGTGCTCTTCCTCCTTTATTTTTTGTGGTAGATTAGAAATTTTTATTTCTAGACATTTTCTTCGAAGAAAAATATTTATCATGTCGAAATCGGGTAAGTCGAAATCTTTGCGAATTAAAATTCGAGATCCGGTTGAAGCTGACGAGCAAACTTTTGGTATGGTGGGTATGGAACGCAATAAGTTTGTAGTATTGGGTGCGGAAATCGGATCCTCGTCAGCTAGTGCACGGATCGAAGGGAGAAATATGGTGGGTATTAACCTTGGTTCAGCAGATGATGGCTTAGGCAAGCCGTTTCTACTGCTGGCTTGTGTCTAGGTGGGAGTCATGAGGCGAACCATGGAGGAGAGAGGGAGATGTCAGCTCGCGCGCCGACCAAGGAGAGGAGCGGCTTAGCTGGCGCGCCGGGTACACGTGGAAAGATACACGCGCACGCGTCGGAAGAGAGGAGCGGTGGATGGGCGCGTGCGTCAGACGCGGATTACGATGGACGCGCGCGCGTCAGCGTTGGGTGCCACGCGCGTTGCGCACGGATGACGAGGCATGCGCGCGCGTGCCTGGTGCTGGGGAGTTGGGTTGCACGTGCGCGTCACAGGCACTGCCCAATCAAGGGGCGCGTCTAGGGTGACACGCGCGCAGGTCTGGGGGAAGGGCGCGCGTTTCCCGCGCGTGCTGAGGGTTTCGGGGCGCGTGGATCAGCCGGAGTGCCGTTCGAAGCGGTTTTCGATGATCGGCTAGTGGAACGCGGGTTTAGCGAAACGGCACGTTCTTGGAGTGATGATTTGGAGCCAAATGTTAATATTTGCCCCACTATTGATGAAGTTCGTCCCAGTAGACGTCGTTATGGGCGTCAAGTCGTGGACTTTGGTAGTGATAGTAACGAGTCCAATCACTCGTGTTCATCGAGTGAACTTGCGGGGCCGAATAGTGAAATTGATTCGATGGTTGAAGTAGAAGAGGAAGATGATATTCCGCTTGGTGATGTTGAGATGGATACGAGGAGGCAAAAGAAAATTAAGCCAATTAATTTTGACTTAGTTGATTTTGATAGTGTATTGACGGAAGAGCGTTTGCAGTCTATTCGTCGACTAGTTGGAGGGCCAAGAAATATCGAGTTGCTTTTGCCTCAGAAAGGCGAGCGTTTATATTCACCGCCCTGGGTTTCATACGGTTTACTTGGCGTACGTGACGTGTACTTCTCAAATCACTCCGCATCCGACCTTGTTGAAGATTTGTGATGAATTTAAGATAGGGTATAGTCAGCTAACTCCGACCGCGGTTCTTATGTTCGAGGTGTTTCACCATAGAGCATTGCAAGTAGGTTTGCCTAGTACTGTGAATTTGTTCAAGGCGTTATTTACATTGCATCGGCCGAATAAGCTGCGTTTCTTTTGCGTTCATCCGCGAGTTCCCTACTAATTTTTGAAGAGTGTCAAGTTGTCCTTGGGGAATTGGAAGTCCCGTTTCTTTTATGTGAGGGCTCCCTCTTTTGATGTCCCCCTAATTTGGAAACCTACGTGTGAGAGTTTCAAAATTACCACGAATTTGGCGAAGAGAATTGAAGAATCAAGGCTGTGTGATGTTGAATTTTATCCGAGGTGTTTGATACCAGATGGTCAGCGCCGCATATCCTTTTGTTGCATCGAATTGTTTTTATGTTTTTTTTGATGTGTTGTTCTTCGGTTTTATTTATCTCATGTCTCTTTTGTTTTGTTTTTTTTTTTGTAGATGATTGTTTCAACTTTGCGGCGCTTCGAGCTAAGGCGAATGGGACGTCGAAGAAGGCATCGAAGAAGGTTCCCTCTACGTTGGGAGGTTCTTCGAGTGGCCTGCCTCGATAGACGGTCTGTGTAGAGACTTCTCGAGTGATTGAAGACGATCATAGCTATGCTGGTGAAGTGGAGGTGCGTGAACCTACGAAAGATCGTGGCAAGGGAAAGAGATTGGACACTGAGTATGTGGCTGTGCCAAAGCGTCCGCGGGTAGACCCAGATGAGCCTTATGCTTTCCATGGTGGGGCATGGAAGCAGTTGTTTATCTTTGGGGTGAATCGTGAGGGGAATGAATCGTATTGGGATGTGCCGAGGTGACTACGATCGTGCTCGGATGGCCGGTAAGGGCTATTCACACATGCTGGAGTTGGGTGGTGGGGACATATGCCGGGTGAGTGTTTGTCTTTTTAGAACAAGACTTTATGTTTATTCCCTCTTTTTCTTTCGTAATCAAAATTTTTTGTTTTTTTTTATTTAGTTGGTAGCCACTTGGAGATACGTCATGGAGCAAGATGGGAACGTGGAGGCTAGGAAAGAAGAGGAGTGGACTTGAAGTCAGGCGCGTGAGGACGAACTTCGAAGCCAGTTGGAGATAGCGCGGTCCGATCTTGCTCAACGGACAGAGGAGCTTGCTCAGACGACAGAGGAGCTTGAGGTTAGCCGAGGTGAGGCAAAGGCCTATAAGGATGATGTTGAGAAGTTGAACAAGTGCTATGATGAGCTCAAAGCAAAATATGAGGTCGAGAAGGCGACTGGAAAAAGGTTTATCGCTACGTCAGGAGGTGCTGTCTATAGGGAGTCCATCATGGAGGAAACCAAACTTAGCTTCCGAGGTAGTGCTGATTGTCGTGCTATGATTGAGGAACGTGCTTTGACTGCGGTCTATAAGCCATTAGTTCGTACTTGTCGCAAATACATTCGCGAGGTGAGAGGGTCATTCGAGGGATGGAACCCGGTATATCTGATGAAGAGGAGGATGAGGCAGAAGTCAATGAGACGAGCACTGAACTCGTGGACGACATGGTTGCAGATGACCCCACTGCAGGGACGTCTTCTGCTCGTGGTGGGGGAGCTTAGATTTATATGATAGTTTGTTAGGATAGTTAAACCCTTTTTGATTTATTATTTTTATGGAACTCTTAGTTTATTTTTACCGTTGATGTAGATGGGTATGTCTACTACTATTTTGTTTGAATTTTCTTCCTTGTTTGACATTTGAAGTTTGACATCTTGATTTATTTATTTTGACATTGTCAAGAGTTTTATGCGTGGCTTATATGTATTTACATTTAGCATTGTACGCGATGTAGTTGAGGAGGGGATCAGTCTCCCAAGGTTTCTATTAAGGGACATGCCCTTTGTTTGGACCACGTGGGTCTTAAGTATGTTAGGTCCGTGGCCACGTTTTAAAAGTAGGACCCCGTGAAACAAATAAAAAGACTTAGACAATCCAGCTGGCCAGACTATATAGATTATCTTAATTTCTCTAAGTGTTTGTAGGGTTGTATTGCATTGAATTTGTCGTAGCGGGTAAATAGTATAGATGTAATAGCACAGAGAGTAAGGCAAAACAAATTGATTTATTCAATGGTAGAAAGTGAGAATTGTTACAAGCCTACGTGAGGCGAAGAAAAATAAATTTGCGAATGTCATAAGCCTACGTAAGGCGAAGGGAGATAATTATTGTAAAAGCAAATGAGTTGAAATAATAAAAACTATTCTAAGTGATTATACTAATTTGTTCTTCTTCCACGTCTTTCTTGTACTCGTCCGTGCCGATGTGCTGATGGTAAGTCGATTTCCTTTGGTGTCTCTATGCCTGAAAAGTATAGTAGAATTTTTTTTAAACACTTGTAGGTAAGTCGATTTTCTTTGGCATCTCTATGCCTGAAAAGTATAGTAGAAATTTTTTTAAACACTTGTACTGAAGACTTAGTAATTGCATAAGCTGATGTGTACTATAATATCACGTACCCTACTAAGGGGATTATTTCTCTTCTTCGCACTCCGAGATATGAAATCGACTCGTGAGCTGTGATTTGCTGCGTAATCATGCCTATTAAATGGAATGACTCTATCATGTTAGTATGAATATACAAGAGCATGCGTGTGATATCTTTTAGTGGAAGTAGTGTTACCCTTGGCGATGTGGTATGGAGTATCTTCGCTCTTTGGGCCAGTATGAGTAGTAGGCATCCCCTCGTAATTGATTCTCAATCTATAAGAAGGTGATGAAAAGTGATCATGGAATGTCGATTTAAGTAATATTACTAGCCCTCCAGTTTGGGTGGGACTTTTACGCACCTCGTTATGGAGTAGAAACTTCCCAAGAGTGTAGAGACAGTTTTTGCAAGACGAGTGACGTGAAAGGTCGCGAAGCCTGTAGGGGTAATGGTTTGTAAGAAACTTTTGTATGAGGAGGACATGGATGGTAACTTATACGGATTTGAAGTATGTATACCTCAAGCGTAGAACCTTTTGAGGTTCCCTATATTCCAGGTTCTGGGTATAGGATGTCCGTCAAGGTTCTCGAGGCGATATGCTCCAGTATTGACCACTTGTGTGATTTTGTATGGTCCTTCCCATTTTGGGTCGAGCTTACCAATGGGGCGCGAGGCTTCAGCTTTTCGGAGGACTAAATCTCCCACTTGGAAGGATCGAGGGCGGACCTTTGAGTTATAGGCCTTGGCCATGCATGGTTTGTACATCTGTTGTCGGATGTATGCAATCTCTCGTTGCTCATCTACGAGGTCGAGGCTTCCCCGCATAGCTTCTTCGTTAGCTGCGGGATCATAGTTGGTGATTCGCCAAGATGGTTCGCCGATTTCAATGGGTGCGAGCCTCTGTGCCGAAAGCCAGATTAAAAGGTGATTCTCCGGTTGCTGCTCGTGGAGTTGTTCGATAAGCCCATAGGGCGCTAGGTAATTCTTCCACCCACTTCCCTTTGGCTCTTCCAAGCCTTGTTTTAAGGTGTTGGAGTATGGTGCGATTCGTGACCTCCGTCTGGCCGTTAGCCTGTTGATTGGCTACGAATGTGAAGAACTGTTTGATGTCTAAGCCGAGACACCAATTCTTCACTTGTCGCCACAAAATTGGGTTCCATTATCTGAAATAATGGAACATGGGATTCCAAAGAGACACACAATATTGTTCCATAGGAATTGGATAACCTCTTCGTCTCGGATGCGTGCTAAGGGTTCGGGCTTCACCCATTTGGTGAAGTAATCCACGGCTACAATCAGGAACTTGCGTCCTCCCGTGGCGGGCGGGAATGGTCCGATTAAGTCCATCCCCCATTGGGCGAAAGGGATGGGACTATCAATCGGCTGCATTAATGTCGCTGGCAGGTGAGTGATGTTGGCATTCTCTTGGCAAGGCTTACACCTCTGGACTAATTTCTTTGTGTCCTCGTGCATCGTTGGCCAGTAATAGCCTTGTCTCAATAGTTTGAGAGCCAAGGTTCTACCGCTCAAATGTTTGCCGCAAATGCCTTTATGTACTTCTCGAAGTACGTAATTTGCTGTAGTTGGGTCTAGGCACTTGAGATAGGGGAATGAGAATCCTCGTTTGTAAAGTTCTTCTCCCACTATTATGAAGCGAGCGGCTCTTGTTTTTAACTTCCGTGCCTGGGTGACATCAGTTGGAAGTTCTCCCTTCTTGAGATACTTTATGATTGGAGTGAACCAGCACGGTTTGTCCTCCTCGTTGTAATGCACTTCATCGGTTGAAGTTATCTCCGGCTGAGGCGAGGTGAGGAGCGTCACCTTCCGACTTCCAATGCTCGCCATGAAGCTTCCAAGCCTAGCTAATTTGTCCGCATGGATGTTACTCGAGCGAGGTACATGTCTTATTTCGTAGCTCTCGAACTTGGATAACAGAGTGTGTGTGAGAGCCAAGTATTTGGCCATGGAGTCTTCTTTGGCCTCGTAAGTTCCGAGTACGTGGTTAGCGACGAGCTGAGAGTCACTTTGGATTAGGAGCTTACGCGCTCCGGCTGCTAGGGCGAGGCGGATTCCAGCTATCAAGGCTTTATATTAAGCCACATTGTTTGAGGCTATGAATTCGAATCGTTGAGCATATTCGAATTCATCTCCGTTGGGGTTTGTTAGTACGATACCCGCGCCACCTCTTGTGGCTGTGGAAGACCCATCAACGCTGACAGACCAAGCAGGGAGGGAGGTTCTCTCTTCTACTGAGGTCATTTCCACTAAGAAGTCAGCCAATACTTGCCCCTTAACGGCGGGGCAGGGTTTGAATTATATCCCGTATTCACTCAGTTTTATTGCCCATTTGGCTAACCGTCCGGATGTCTCGAACTCCTTAATATCTGCTTTATGGGGTAATTGGTGAGAACCACCACTTGATGTGATTGGAAGTAAGGTCGGAGCTTCCGAGCTGCGTTGATGAGGGCGAGAGCGAGCTTCTCCATATTGGTGTAGCGTTGTTCGGCTCCTTGGAGGGCGCGACTTATGTAGTATATAGGCTGGTGGCCTTTTCCTCCATCTCGGATGAGGACTGCGCTGATGGCATCAGCTGAGGTAGGTAGCTAAGTACAGGAGGAGGGTGTCTCCGGACTGAGGTTTGTGAGCAAGGGTGGTGATGCGAGATATGACTTCAGCTCGACGAAAGCCTTTTGACAAGCTTCATCCCGTTCAAACTTTTTTCCTCCCCTTAAAAAATCTTGAAGAAGGGGAGAGCCCTGTCCGCTGATCTTGAAATGAACCTGTTCAAAGATGCCAGGCAGCCGTTAAACTGTTGGACTTTCTTGATCGGTGATGGTGGAGCCATGGAGGTGATGGCTTCGATTTTCGTGGGATTAGCTTCAATTCCTCGCTGCGAAATCATATATCCCAAAAATTTGCCTCCCCGAACTCCGAACGAACATTTGAGGGGCTTGAGTTTCATCTTGTATTTTCGTAGGATGGCGAAACACTGATCCAAATCGGTTAAGTGGTCCGAGATCTTGACACTTTTGAGGAGCATGTCGTCGATGTACACCTCCATATTCTTGCCGATTTGGTCAGCGAACATTGCGTTCACTAGACGTTGGTAAGTGGCTCCCGCGTTTTTTAATCCGAAAGGCATGACATGGTAGCAGTAGATGCCTTGATCGGTGACGAAGCTGGCCCTCTCTTGATCTTCTGGGGCGAACAAAATTTGATTGTATCCTTGATATGCGTTAAGGAAGCTGAGGAGCTCGCATCCCGAGGTCGAATCGATGAGTTGGTCGATTCTAGATAAAGGAAAGGGGTCCTTCGGACAAGCTCTGTTGAGGCCGGTGAAGTCCACGCATAACCTCCACTTGTCACTGGCCTTGGGAGCGAGTACTACGTTCGACAACCATTCAGGATACTGAACTGGTCGTATATGACCTGCCTCTAGAAGTTTTACCACTTCCGCATTGATGTGTTTGTTGCGTTCGGGACCAAATGTCCGCTTCCTTTGTTTGACCGACTTCAAGCTTTTGTCGACATTGAGCCGATGTAGAGCTACCTGAGGGCGAATGCCCGACAAATCTTGGGCTTTCCAAGCGAACACATCTCCATTATGTCGCAGGAAGATGATTAGTTGCTGCTCCATCTCTGGATCTAGATCGAATCCGATGCGTAGGAGCTTGGAATCATCTCCCGGTGTGAGCTCTATGAGCTTAAGCTCTTTGACGGCCGCTAGCTTGATGCTGTCATCTGGTACGCTGATGAGGATTTCACTATCATCCTCGATGATCGCATTGACCCATTTTTTGTTTGTCGGGTTTTTGGGTGTCGTCTCTCCTTCCGGACGGTTTAGGCTTCTTAGATGGTTCTCGTAGGGCTCTCGCATAGCACTCTCGAGCGAGACGTCTATCTCCAAGTACCTCCCCCATTCCATAAGGAGTGGGGAATTTCCATTTTTGGCGGTAGGAGGAAGGCACTGACTTGAATGTATGGATTGCTGGCCTCCCTAGGATGATGTTGTAGGGGGACGGCTTGTCGACGATGAGGAATTTTATCATCTTGGTAATTCGACAAGGGCAGTCCCCTAAGGAGATGGGCAACTCCACTTCTCCCATGGATAAAACGCCCTCTCCAAGTGAATCCTTTTAGCGGTGTAGTGATGGGGATAAATTGAGCGTTATCTATGCCCAGCTGTTTGAATGTATGGAGATACATGATGTCTGCTGACCTTCCACCGTCCACTAAGATCTTCTTGACCAAAAAGTTGGCTACCGATGTTGTGACTAACAATGCGTCGACATGGTCTTCGTCTGGTCCTTCGAAGTCCGAGGAGTCGAAGACTATGCTATGACTAAGTCTTCGTATTTGATAGATAGATGCGGAAGGAGAGACGTGCTCTTGATTCATACGTGCTGACCGAGCGAGGGAGCGTCTCGCATTTTGTGAGTCGCCACCCGCCGGTCCTCCGGAGATAAAGGCATTGACTCCCCGGCTGGGTTAATTATCATTGTTATCTTGTTCGTGCCGATGACCCCCCTCCTCTCGTCGTTGTGGTTGATCTCGATTGTTATCTCGACGTGGGAGGTCATCACGGCGCTTGTTTCGCGGCTTGTTGATGTATTCGCCTAAGTGGCCCTGCTTGATCAACTTCTCAATTGCTACTTTGAGTTGTGCACATTCCTTGGTAGTATGTCCTCTATCCTTATGGAATCGACAGTAGCGATCCGATTTTTCTCGTTTCGCATTTGGCTGCATTGGGCGTGGAGGTTCTGCTAGACCTCTTTGTTCTATCACATGAAGGATTTCAGTGATGCGAGTGTTTAGCGGAGTGAACCGATTGTAGGAGGAAGATGATTGGCCTTGAGGTGGGAGTGGTGGACGTCGATCATCCCGTCTTCTAACGTCCTGTCGGTCATCTTCCCTCTTCCTCTTGGGAGGAGCATGGGTAGAAGCTTCCTCTATTCGTACGTATTCTCTACTCGGTACTCGGTTCAGCAATTCCTCTAGGTTGCCTGGAGGCCTTCCGGCAATAGATTCTTTGAACCTACCCGACTTCAAGTTTTGTTGCATGATCCCGGAGAGCATGTCTTGTCCTACTCTTGGGACTTCGTGGACGGCTTCCACAAAACGCTTGATGTAGTTGCGGAGCGTTTCGTTGTCTCCTGTACTACAGAGTAGGGGTGAGAAAAAAAACCGAGGAACCGAACCGAAAACCGAAAAAACCGAACCGAATTGCACCGAACTGAAGTATGCACCACATACTCGGTTTTCAATTTTTTGTGAACCGAAAATTTCGGTTCGTACTCGTTTTTTCAAGTACTAAACCGAACCGAGGAACCGAACCGAAATATATATATATATATATATATATATATATATATATATATATATATATATATATATATATATATATATATATATATATTCTTTTTTTTTAGTTAGAATAAATTTCAATTGATTTTTGGGCCTACGTTTGGGCTGACTTTCGGGTCAAAATGAGCTCGAAACCGAACCGAAAACCGGACCATTATTGAAACCGAACCCATAATTTTATGAACCGAAAAGGAACCGAAATCGAACCGAAACCGAACCGAAACCGAGAAGGAACCGAACCGCAAGAAATCGATCGGTTTGGTTTTTGGTTCCGTAGGAACCGAACACTTCGATTCCGGTTCCGGTTTGTGGCTAAAACCGAACCGAACCGAACCGTTCTCACCCCTACTAGAGAGAAAAGGTGGGCTGGGGTCTTGGCATACTGTTTGTTGATGGCGAATTGATTGGTGAAGCGTGTTGACAATCGAGCGAAGGTGTCGATCGATCCTGTAGGTAGAGAGTTGAACCAATTCATGGCCCGCTTGGAGGGAGTGGTGCGGAACATTTTGCACATTGCAGCATCTGTTGGGCCATACAAATCTGCCATGGCGTGAAATTTCTCTATGTGTTCTTGTGGGTCGGTGGTCCCTTCAAACTGAGGTAACCCCGAGATCTTCACTCCTTCAGGTAATACCTCGTTGAGGATGTCCATGGTGAAAGGACTGCGTCTTACTAGGGCGGGCATTCTTCCGCCAATTGGATTGTTCATTTGGGGGAAGGAAATTTGGCAAGACATTCTGCTGTTTACCTCGCCTTCTCCCTCATTAAAGAGAGAGATTCTCTGTCGAGACGCATTCCCCCGTGGGGGTGAGCGCTGACGTTGCTGTCTGGGCTGTGCCCCCCTGTGATTGGTGGATAGTTGCATTTGGGACCGTGGGTCCGAGGTGGATGAGGAGACACTTATTTGGTTCTGGACTGGCGGTGGTGCCATAGGTGGCCCCACAGGTGGAGCAGGTGTTGGTATCGCGTTGGGAGCATTTGCTGCCACCATGGCGATATATTGGGTCACGGCCTCTGTGGCGGCGCGAGTTGAGGCTTCTGCTATCATGCGTTGGAGCGCATCCTCGGTTATCTGAACCGTTCGGGGAGCAGGGAGTGGCGGATTGACGAGTGGTGGGTCCCGCGGATTGGGAGGATCTTGCTGGCTACTTGATCTGGTTTGCATATTCCCACAGACGGCGCCAAAATGATGATGCTAATTACTTAGATCACCTAGGGTAGTGTAGAAAACGAGCAAGGAGAGCAAAGCGGATCAGTAGCTTAGCAATTTGATGATCATGAGGTCCCTGCGAAATGAACACACATGAACTAAGCCGGGGGTTGATCCGACGGAAATCCCTCCGACGCTCAAGTCAGATGTACGGATCGTGGAGATGGTAGAGAGAATATGTACTCTAGAATATTTTTGGATAATAGAACGTAACTTAACAAATTAGTAAAAACCTCTATTTATATGTGTTGATTGGGTTGGGTTTACTTTGTTAGGCCCAAGCCTTATTTTGAAGGTGATTGGGCTTTCGTGTAGTAGGCCCAATTATTAGACAAATTAGGGGGCCCATTGGATCGGCCCAATTAGATATATCAGAAAGTCAAAACAACTAATAAATGTTTGATTCGAAAATCAAATATCCAACATAACTTATGTTATATTTCATATGAAAAATATAAATATCATCGGTTCAAGTAAATTAAAACCTTAGAAAAAATAATCGATATCAGAAACTTTATGTTGCATTTTTTTCCTTATAAGAAAATTTATGTTTCAATTTGCTGTTACGACATGTGTTTTTATTTATTGGATTTTCATGCAATTTTTTTAAAAAGATAGAAAAAGTATTGTGAAAATTTCTATTATATCAGAATTTGGAAAAACATATTAGAAACTAGTGTAATTTACGAAATTTTCAAAATTCCGCCAATTCCGAGGCTGCCAAAATTGGAATGATTTTTGAATTCCGATATTTTTGGAATGGAAATTGGTATCCATTTTTAACTTACGAAAAAAATTGGAATTTTTCCATAAAGGTCATTCCATTCATCCCATCCGATTTTCACCCCTACAATCAGGAAAAAAAGAGAACACATATGGAAGAACCTCTATCCCCGCCGCCACTCCGCAGCTGCTAGCCTGCTACTCTTAAAAAGTCAATCAACTAATTCAAATCAACTAATTGGAGTTCATTCGATTCGCTGTCATTGATAGCTTTCGCAGAATAACATAAACTACACAAAAAAAGAAAAAAGAAAAAAATGTTAACCAAATCAAGTCAGCTTATTAGAATCAACTAATCGGTGCTCCATCCTCTTGTCACGGCTGTTGACAACTGAAAGTTAAACCCTAAGGGCATCTGTAGTGCCACTCCCAATTCACTATTTTTGTCAGAACTTTAAAATATTGGGAGTGTTTGATGATTTTAACTCATCTAGTGCCTTTCATTAGCCTCCCTAAACATGCCATGTGGCATGGGACTCCCAATTGAAGTGCCTACAGTTAGGACTCATTTAGGGAGGAGAGAGAAGGTCATAGGTGGCCTCATCCATTATATTATATTATTATATTATTTCTTTCATGATTTTTTTTTCACTTACCTTTAAATAAAATATTTTTTAATTATGTTATTCCATATATGCCAATTACTATTATATGACTTTTATTATTAATAATACAATTATTATGATTTTATTAGTTTTCTAATAAAGATTAATGAATATCCTTTTTTTTCTTTATTGAATATTTGAATTATATATAAATGTTATTTTTTTTGGAGTTTATCTCATTTATTTATTCTATTTTAGAATTAATTTATAAAATATTAAGAAAAATGTCAACTTTGTTGGATTAGTTTTTTTATCACTACTAGCAAGGTGTATATAGTAATAAATGTGATAAAATGTTAAAAATAATTAAGATAATGTGATATTTAAATTTAAATTAATAAGAAAATTATATTAATTAAGATAAACATAATATATATTTTATTATATTTTAATATATGTACATCTAATTTTAAGGAGGATTCAGATGTACACTAGAGCACATTTTCATTTGGGGAGTGATAAAAGTGGACCCTAGCTTTAGGGAGTGAATAAATTGATGATGTGGCATGTGGGTCCCACTATTTAGGGGGTGGTTTTGGGGTTTACGACTAGAGATGCCCTAAAAATGAAGGGAATCGAGAAGGAATATATATATATTAAAAAAAGGGTAAAAGAGATACGACACAATAATTTGTTTTTATCTTGAATGAAAGGTTCAAACCCAATGGCATTATCAGGCGGGAAAATTGGAACGAAAAATCCAATTTTTGCTGATCCTGATAAAAAAAATGATTTTAGAGCGATATTTTTCATCTCGAATTTCAAAAGTTTTGATTCCGTTTTATTCTGATTCTTTTTTATCGGAATTGGAATATACATGAGATTTCCATTTCCGATTCGATTTAAATTTCTAAAAATAATACAAAAAAATTCGGGTGTTTCCTTTAAAAAATTACACTTATAACATCAATATTACTATGCATTTTAGGTGACTTAAAAATTAGATTTTTTTTCTTTTTCGAAGCCATTCCAATACAAAAACTTGCAATATTGGAACAAGTTTGATTTTCGATTTTTTCGAATTCTCTTAATTACGAACATACTTGAAATTATATTTGCATGTTCGAAAAAGATAATGAATTTTTTTTTTTCAAAAATTCTATTCAGATCCGACCCGTTCGATTTTTTCCCCTAGATTTCATCAAACATCAAAATACATCTGGGTTTAATTCTAATTATATAAGTTATGTGGAAGCTCCCACCAATTATTCCTATTAATGAATAGCCAAAATACCGCAACAGAAATTAAACAGGTGTTTGATGTTTCAATCCTATATAAGGGTCTCAGGATTGGAGTTGGTCAAAGTCAAACATATTAAATGGAAAAATAATTTAATCAAATTTGGTATTAAAATGAACAAAGAAAAAAGAAAAATATTGATGAGGTGTAGGAAAAGAGGGTTCACGAGATGGTGGGTTGGGTTATTTGGGGCTTAGCAGAAAAAGGACAATGACATAATTTGTAACTTTCCGCCTTTGGGAATCTATTCTGAACTCTTTTACTGAATTTTCTGACACCAAAGACCTTTCTTTTTCCCCTTCTTTTTCACAGATTTTCTCCAACTGCCCCTCCTCCCCAATCCCATTTCATTTCATTTTTTTGCTAAACACAATTATATAGAGGGTAGATTACACCCACGCCCCTGAGATATACTTCAATAATTTTAAGGTCCTTGTGGTATCAATAATTACATTCAACCCTGAAACATTGTTATAAACTCTAATGGGATAATGTTATTGGATATGTTACTCCGATAGAGTATTAACAGACTATTACTTTCAGCTAGTGGTGGAGTGGAGACAACAAAGAGCCATGAGTGATTTAAGAAATGTTGGGGGAGTCGTGTCACTCCCTAACTCTATCTTGTCTCCACCACTAGCTAAAATTAACAGTCCTTAGAACTCTATCGAAATAATGTATCAAATGCATTATCACATTAGAGTTTCTAACTCTCTTTCAGGTGGATGATTGTAATTATCGAAATCACATGGACCTTCAAATTATTTAAGCATACATCAGGGGTGTGGATGTAATTTACTATATATATATATATATATATATATATATATATATATCCTCATTTTTATTATTTATATTTTATACTCTCTTTACAGAAAAATCATCTATATTTTATATTAGGATTAGGATTCAGTCCTCACTAATTATATTTTCCTCTTTCCACTCCCTATTTTATTAGTTTTCTTAGGATTCACTCCATATCGACCTAATACTAAACCATTGCCATCAATACAAATTTTCTTTTATTGTACTTTCTTCTATTTTCTTTCAATACGTATTTCTCCGCCTAAAAGCTGAAACCCTACACCCTTCACCACTGCGATGGATGAGGTAAATGAGTGTGGAATGAAAATTGCACCATTAAAATATGAAATATGTAGTACATCTTTTAGGTTAACTATAATTAAAGTTCTAAAAAGCAGGAGTTGTGGCGGTTAGACCTCGGCTCACAATTAATCGGCGTATAGCATTGATTAGTCGACGATGAATTAGAAATAAATCAATTTGTTTTCTTTAGATTTTGTGTAGTATATTTCTATAACTATTCAATATATATACGAACATATGCTATCGATTATATCCATCATTTATAGAGCGCCGTCGGTTTGTATAGCATCGTCGAGGGTTGCTATCGATTTTGCTGAATGCTACGTTTCTTGATGGGTTACATGAAAGAAGAACATAAGTGAAGAACTGGATGTTTTTTTTTTTTTTTCTTTTCTACAACCCCATAATTTTTTTTATGGAAAAAAGAAAATGAGGCCAATTTGAAAACCCTAAACTTTCCTCTAGATAAAAAATATAGACTTTTTTTTTTTTTTTGAGTAATTCAAGTCATTACAAGGGGAAGTAGGGGAGGGGGGACTCGAACCCTAGACCTTTTACCCTATTGGTAAGGCTAGGTACCAACTCTCCTAATGAGGGTTGGTATAAAAAATATAGATTTCAGAAAATGGATATTTAGCGATTTTTGACCCCTTTGACCCGCTTCCAAGATTTGACCGCCTCAAAACACCTTAACTGCCTCGAAGATTAAAAATCATTTTAAATCTCTACAAGAAAATCGTGAAGGTTAAGAACATTTACCGTCGAGGCAACTGATTAATCAGCCACCTTGGCCGATTTTTAGAACATAGACTATTAACATAAAAGTAGGGGAGAGTTAACAAGATAAATATAATGAAAATTCAGGCAATTTCCTTGTATTTCAGCCATCCACTTAACGAGTTTAGAGTGATGGTGAAAGAACTACATGATTGCTCGTATGCTCCATTCGTATACAAGAAGAATAAAAGCAAGAAAATCGTAGCTATTTGTGTTGATGAAAATTGTGAATCAAACTTATGTTTCGAGGCAGGAGGTTGTAAACTTATTTGGCATTCGAAACTGCAATCTTCAGCATACATGTGAAGAGCCTAATCTCGCACAATAGTGCATCCTAAAATTGGTTCAACTTATGTTGGTAACATCGTAAAGGATAAGTTGAGAACGTATCCGAATTTCGACCATTTAGTATGTTACTGAAAAATTATTTGGTATTCGAAACTGCAATCTTGAGCACACATGTAGAGAGCCTAATCTTCACACAATAGTGCATCCTAAAATTGGTTCAACTTGTATTGCTAACATTGTAAAGGATAAGTGGAGAACGTATCCGAATTCTCGACCATTTAGTATGTTACATCTACGAAGAATATGGTGTTGCCTTTTAATACACAAAGCATGTATGGGTAAGAAAATAACCATGCGTGTAGCATTCATGGCGTGGATATGGGGTCTTATGATAGATTGAGGTGGTATTAGTTGCTCAAAAATGTTGTAGAAGAAATTGCCTAGGCGAGTTGTTTCTTTCCTTAAGACGAAATTTTCTCTCTACGGTGCTTACAGTTTAAATGGAAATCATCTTCCAAGATACAACGGCAAAACTCGGAATAGGAGCACTCCAAATCCCATGTATGACAAAATGTACGTTGTTTAAGAACTTTCCAAAGAATATGGATGATGTACGTTAGACTGCCTATTATTTGAGAATATTCAAGTTAAACCACTAGCTCACCACATTTTTTGGCTAGGTGAACACTCAAATCAATTGGTGCCGTAGCAGGTAGACCATCAAACATTTTAAACATTTGTAACACTTTTTCAATGTAATGAGATTCAGTACGAACTCGTCCACTTTCAGTTTTGATAATCGTAATTCCTAAGATTACATCGTCCAGACCCATATTTTTTATGTCAAAATATCTTGCTAACATTTTCTTGATACTTACGACTATATCGTGATTACCGCTCATATTTAACTCATAATTAACATGCCATCCATATAGAGACATATAAGCACAAACTCATTGGGTGTGTTTTTAATATATACACATTTATCACACTCATTTATTTTGAAACCATTAGATAGTGTTGAAATATCGATTTTTTCATGCCATTGTTTGGGAGCTTGTTTTAGTCCATAAAACGATTTAATAAATTTACATACGTCGGACTCTTGTCCATGAACAACAAACCCTACCGGTTGCTCCATATATATCTCTTCTTCTAATTCGCCATTTTGAAATGGTGTCTTAACATCCATTTAATGAATTTCTACATTTTGTAATGCAATAATTGCTAGAAGTACTCCAATTGATGTGATTCTTGTTGCAGGAGAGTACGTATCGAAGAAATCTAGACATTTTTTTTTTTGTCTAAAATCTTTAACTACTAATTTTGCGTTGTACTTATCAATCGAGCCATCGGCTTTATATTCACTTTTGAGAATCCATTTGCAGCGTAAAAGCTTGTTTCCCGGAGGAAGACCAACCAATTCCCATGTATGATTTTGCATAATTGAATCAATATCAATACTATTGATTGCTTCTTTCCAAAGCGGCGTTTCGAGGATGGACAAAGATTTCTTTGTTGTTTTTGAATCGTTTTCCAACGTGTAGGTTAGAAAATCCGGATCAAAAGACTTAATATGCGTAAATATATATGGGAGAATGAATATAATGTGATTTGGTCGGAATTAGCTCTTGTGAATAAATTGATCAGGATCTTTTTTCTAACTTGAAGAGCAAGAAAACAAGTGTATATAGTATATAATAAAGAATGACCAATCCTTTATTTAACCTAAAATACTATATTTATATTGGAGGTTAATGGGCCTCTTGTTGTCACCCGGCCTCTTGTTCTCTACCTACCCTGCCAAGTAGAGGGTTGTCATTGATCCTTTTACTTGTTGTCTACTAGTACCGATCTGCCACAAGTCCTTTTTGTATAAGCTATGTCCTCCTACTTTTGACTTTTGGGCGAGGAAGGTACAATTCCCTACCGATATGTAAAGTTATCTCGCCGCTTTGGCGGCATGACTCTCAAGTCGTGCGAGGTTTCTCCCCTAGGTTGTCTTATTTATCGCCTCTGGTCCATCATAAAGATAATTGTAGTTGGGCCTTCTTTGGGATTTTAGGCTTTGGGAGTTTTTTTCCTTGGATTTGGGTCATAATTACGTTAGGCCTATCCTTATTATAATAGAGGCAAACAACCCGGATCATAAGCCAAGTCCCTTCAATTAAAGTGCTAATGCCGCCCCACCGTCGCCCACAACCCCACATCGCCAGCTCCTTCATGATATATGCGTTCTGATTGTTAAACTCCATTGTTTTCTTCATATTCTCGTGAGCCTCTCATTCTCTCTCCCGCCTCTTCTTCAAATTCGCAAGTCTAATTCATTCTTCTTTCACTTTCTCCCTGTTGTTTATATTGCCCCCAATCGGACTTCCCACCACCTCCGCCGCCGCACTTGTTGTCAAAGAGCAAGTGATACGTAACATTGAATATTGTATCCATAAATCGGCTTTTCAGCATCGAAGCCCTCGAATCCTTCTCCGGTGAAACTTCCACATCATCATCGGCTGCAGTTGATATTTCCGGCGCCCTCTGCCGCTTTGCCGGGACAATCATTATTGGATATTCTTCTTCTTCGAGTCCTTCTTTTTCTTCTGATACTTTGATATCGGCCGTATGAATATCACATGGTGTTCTTAACGTAGTAGTCGTAGAAAATTGAAACTTGGAATTCTTCTTAATGGCAAAAATTAGTTGGAACTTTGATCTTCTCGAACTTGTTTTATTACATTTTACGATCGGCACCTTCATCGTGAAAAAATTAACAAGAAAAATTCAGACAAAAGAACTTGCAGTAGAAAGGGTGACGAACTAATGCACGTATTAGGTTTTAGGGTTAATAGCTAATATCAATTGATCTATCTGATCTAAGTTATGGTAATTTGTAAGGTTATTTTTGTGTTGGCTACGTAGATTCGTGATTTTCTTTCCTTGTCTAAACACTGTTTGGTATGCGGGACAGGTTTAAGGATTTTTATATCTACTTTATACATGATATATATATATATATATATATATATATATATATATATATATATATATATATATATATATCATATATTTTTAATATTTATGCGTATCCACCCCGATGTCTGTATCCATGTATCGTGGTGTTCGTGTATCCGTGTCCGTGCTAATATTTTTAATATTTTATGTAGGGCTGGGACTGGGCTGGGTCGGTCGATTACCAGCCTAAAACCGACCCATCCGTCAAACCATTTTTGCTCAAATTTGAAAACCATTGTCGACCCAACCTTTGTGGGTCGGTTGATGGTTGGCAACCGAATATTTGGTTCCGGAATGGGTCGGTTGATGGTTTATACCCGCCACCTAGTTCACTTAAAAAAATTAAATTTTGGAGTAAAAATATCCACATTCTGCGTAATGCCCGGTGCGATCATCATTTATCAGTTCAAAATAATTAATAACAGTTTAACGAGAAAATATAATTAGGAAATTCAAAGTAATTTCAAACATATACAAGAGATTTAGTGGAGTTTTGTGGGCTTTTTGTTTAAGCTTGGGGTTTATGTCAAATTTTGTTCCTTTGTTGATTTTTTTAAAATTTAAAATACTAATTTTTTTGATAATTTCAATGACCACTTATGAAAACACGGCCTTTATTTTATATTTTTAATAAAATTTTGATAGTATAGTTGGATGACCGATAATTATCGGTCAACCAACTTTTGATAATATTAGAAACCACCAACCGATCCATTATAGATGGGTTGGTTGAAATTTTCGACCCGATCCAATGGGTCGGTTAAAAATTGATTATCCGCCTAAAAATATGGTCGGTAATGGGTCGGTTGGTGGATAAAAACCAACCCAGTCCCAGCCCTAATTTTATGCATAAATCTCCAACCAAGCATCTTTATTATTCTAGATTTAGGGGTTATATCTCTTTCACCAATAAGTCCATCCATTTAATATTGATTATAAATAAAGGAAACATTCATGTATATCCCAATATTACCATCAACCATTTATACTCAATTTTTAATTGTAACCCCAATTTAATCAATTTTGTCCACAAAAATCCAATTTTGACCACAAAAATTCAATTTTGACTTTTTTTTGGAGCATACTAAAAATATGCTCCAATTTCATCCTTAACTTAATTTAATCTCAATTTGACCCCAAATTTCACAAATTATTCAATTTTGACCCAAAGAAAAAAATTTCCAAAAAACAATTTTTGCCGTCGGTCTCCGGTGTGGACTTTTCAATTTTTTTTCTTTCTTTCGAATTTTTTTCGCCGATTTCTGGTGTTGACTTTTTTTTTTCTTTTTTCTTTTCTTCCGGATTTTTTCGCCGATTTTCGGCGTTGAGCGGCGGTCTCTGGCGTTGACTTTTTTTAGTGTTTTCTTAGGTTTTTTTTTTTTTAATACGTCTGCCGCTAAACGTTGACCGTAATTGTGCTGTCACTGACAGTAAATTAAGGTAATTATACTATAAATGACAGTTAATTAACGTAATTGTACTGCCGTTAACAATACATTTATGTAATTGTTCTGTCGTTGACAGTAAATAAACGTAATATTATTATTTTTTATTTTTTATTATTTTTTTATTTTGTTTTATTTGTTGACAAGTCAACGTAATTATATTACTGTCGTTGACAGTAAAATAACTGTAAACACAATAATATTATTGTCAACAACATCAATATTATTATTTTTTTGGGTTTTTTTGTTTTGTTTGAGTTATTCACGGAGTAACGTAATAATATTACTGTCCATTATTGTAATATTACTATAAACACAATAATATTACTGTGGTTGACGGTAATATTACTGTTGTTATAGTAATATTGTTGTCAACCACATCAATATTATTATTTTGTTTGGATTTTTTTGTTTGTTTGAGTTATTCACGGAGTAACGTAATAATATTACTGTCTATCATTGTAGTATTACTGTGGTTGACGGTAATAGTTATGGCAATATTACTGTCACTCACAGTAATATTAATTCTTTTGACTTTTTATTATGTTTACATTTGTTGAACGGTCAACATAGTAATATTACTTTATTACACAATAATAATGAGTTTTGTTCTGTTAATATTAATGTGCTAGAGATTAATATAGCAATATTACTGTGTTAAACTATAGTTTAGTTAATTTTACTGAGTTTAACAGTAATATAGTTAATATTACTGTCAATCACAGCAATATTGTTGTTTAAATGGAAAAAAAAAGTCACAGAAAGAAAGAAAATAAGAAAAAAAAAATCAAAAAAGTCAACGCCGGAATTTGGCGAAAAAATCCAGAAGAAAAAAAAATGAAAAGTCAACGCCGGAATCCGGCGGGAAAAAAAGAATTTTGAAAAAAAAAATTTTTGATCAAAATTGAATAATTTGTGAAATTTGGGGTCAAATTGTAGTTAAATTAAGTTAAGGATGAAATTGGAGCATATTAAAGTATGAGGGGTTATTTTAGTCCTTTACAAAAATGTGGACCATGTGTGGACTTATTGGTAAATGAGTTTTTTATCTGGATCTCTTTATAAATAAGTACCCATTGATGAGCTTATTTGTAAAGACCCTTATTTTTTATATATATATATATATATATAGAGAGAGAGAGAGAGATAATGTTTGCTCGGGTTATTCATTATAATTTTTTTTCAATTTTCAGTTGCTAAGTTTTCAAATCAACTCAAAATTTCCGAAAAGAACTATAAAATTTCTAAAATCAACTATAATATTTCCGTAATCAACTATAATTTTCTATTTTTTGTTTTATTTTTTTGGGTTAATATGCTTGAGTCCATCATACCAAACATAATTAGAACTAAATGACAACCCAAACTATTTTTTATCCACATCCCTATTTCAAAATATAATATGCCCTACATCCCTAAATAAAGGATCAATTTTGTCTTTATACCATAAATATAACCTCTATTTTATATATTTTTTTGAATATAACCTCTATTTACTTATCTCAAAATTAGATCTCTCTCTCTCTCTCTCTCTCTCTCTCTCTCTCTCTCTCTCTCTCTCTCTCTCTCTCTCTCTCTCTCTCTCTCTCTCTCTCTCTCTCTCTCTCTCTCTCTCTCTCTCTCTCTCTCTCTCTCTCTTATTGTAGGTGGTCATGGTTGCATGGCGGCGGTGGAGGCGATTATGGAGGCGGTGGTAAGGTAGGGATTGTTACGTAGGCGACTATGGTGGATGGCGGCAGGTATGGAGGGGGTGAGTATGGTGGGGGTTGTTATGGAGGCGATTATGGTGTGGCGGCAACTATGAAGGTTGTTGATATGGTGGGGTTGGTTGTGGAGGCGGTTAGGGGTGGTGGTGGTCCCGGTTACGAGGGGGTGGTTATGGAGATAAGGGAGGCGATGACTATAGCGAGGACGTGCAGCGCCTATGGTTTGTTGCACATGTATGGTTTTATTTTGGTGGCTATAATGATGGTGGTTGCATATATAGGGTTTTATTTTTGAATGAGCGTGGTTGACTATAAGTGACTGTAGATTATGTGAGTGCTATATATGGAGCTTGTATGTAGAGTTCAAATTTTGAATTAGGGTTTTCGAATTGTGCAGTACGAATAACTATGGGTTACTACGAGTTCTTACGGGTGTACGAATGACTATGGGTTAGCGTGGTTGACTATGGGTGACTATAGATTATGTGAGTGCTATGGAGCTGGCATGTAGAGTTCAAATTTTGAATTAGGATTTTCAAATTGTGCAGTACGAATAACTATGGGTTACTACGAGTTCCTACGGGTGTACGAATGACTATGGATTATACAAGTTCTTACAGGTGTCTATAATGACTACTGTCGAAAAAACAAAATAAAAAAATGCTTTTTTCCCCATAATTTTCAATATTACCTAGAAAAAATAGAAAATTAGGTTTTTATAATAGTGATAAAATACTAAAATGAAAAATAACGGTGTTCTACGTAAAAAAAAAGTGATAATGTATTTCAAATATTACTTGGTGAAGATTTCATTTTTTGTGCGTGGAGGGGTATTTTTTTGAATGAATTTTATAAAGGATGTGAAGCAAGGGTTTAGCTTGATTTGTCATTTAGTTCTAATAAATTTTGCTAGGAGGAACATGTATCTTAAAGCCCCTTTTCCATAATTAACTGCAAAATTACTGAAAAATAATTATTTTTCCCCTCCAATCAAGCGTAAGAAAATTGTAAAACAACTACAAAAAGTAGTAGTTTTCAATAGCATACTTACGAAATAAAATCAACTGAAATGTTAACAAAATCACTATAAAAATCGAAATCAATTATAAAATTGTTGAAATTAACTATAAAATATCAAAAATAACTATAAAATATCGAAAACAACTATAAAATCTAGTTGTTTAATAAAATCAAATACAACAGTAACGAAAACAAGTATATTTTTGCATGTAACATTAACACATTTTCAACAAACGAACATTTACTTTACCATTGATCGAAAACAAAAATAGGCTTCAAAACAATAAAAATTTGCCCCAATACAGCATTGAAAACTCAAAAAGAAAAAATAATGAATTTGAATACAAAAAATAAAGCAAATCCTTTGTTCATGTTCCCTTTGTCATATCCCCAAAGTAAGCTTCACTTCATTTGCTAATTCCTTGCACACACACTACACACTAACCACAAAAATTGAAAATCAATTGAATTGTGTTTATTAAAAAAAAAGTGAGACATTTGTTTCCGTTTGTAATTATATTTTTTGTAAGGGAGGAGATGGCAACGGCGAACAACAGAGAGCGCGGCGGCAAGAGGTGATAAGGAGGAGATGGTGGGGGCAGGGGGCAGGGGGGAGGTGGAAGGGGGAGATGGCGGCTTGGAGGAGTCATTCTAATGGCGTAATCCGAAACCCTAGCATCTCTAACTGCTTCGGTGGATGCAGGGAAGTGGCAATGGAGCGCGGCGGAGGAGGAGGTGGATTCCGGTGGGTGAGGTACAGAGCGGAGGCAAAAGAATGGTTTTCAAACTATGGTGGAAGAAGTGGAGAATGTCCGCTGGTGGAGAGAAAATGGAGAGGGGAAAAGAGAAATATGGTATCACGTAATCACAAATCTTAAAAATAATATGAGAGAAAATTACAGTTTGGTCCCTATATTATACATTGTTTCCATTTTGCTCCTTAATTTCTTTTATGCCACGAAATTGGTTCTTAAATAATCGACTGTTTACACTTTTCGTCCGCCGTTTGAAATTTCTGTTAGTTTGGATGGAAAAAGTCATGTGCGAGGCACGTGACTCAACTGAAATAATCCATTTACAATCTAGATCGATTGAAAATGATCCGACAATTAAAATTAAGTTCCTCACATTACTTCCCCTGCAAACCGTTGCACCTTATCCGTGGTCTTCTTACTACAAATTCCAAACCCAAGACTCCCTCTCTCTCTCAGAGTTCACACGATGAAAATGCATAAGCTCACCATCCCTTTCGACGGGTTGCACATGCAAAACCTCATCTTCTTCCACCGCTTGTCCTCGCAACCCAATTCCTTCATCCACCGCATATCCAGCGTTCGATGAAATTTTTTGTACATTACAATTGAATCAAAATAAGAAGTTTTTTTAAACTATGTATTTATCACTTTTCAATAGTTAAAATATTGTGCTATATTGATTTTTTGGTTAAAATCTCTCAAACATTTATCTAGGGTGCATGAGATATATAAATTGTGGGTGGACTTTGCCAATTTTAAATATTAGGGTTCAAAACGTCAATTATTGTCGATTTTAGGTGCAAAGCGCATTTTACTCGGTCATAAGGAAGAAATGGATGAGATATAGTGAGTTCCAATAAAACAAATGCCAAAATATAGCTAAGAAGCAAGTAAATATGATTCAAAATTTTAATGATGATGATGAGTAAAAAATGTAATAATTGAAAGGAAAAGATTAAAATAAAAATAAAAAATACGGTTAAATACACTTTATACCCTGAAGTATAGCATATGTTAGATTGTTAGATCCAATTTTTTAAATTTAAAAATACAAAATAATTGATGTTGAGGGGTAAGTATTACAAATAATACTTTAAGAGGGTAAACATAACAATCTAACAATTATTGCATCATAAAAAATTGAAAAGTAACTAAAATTAAATTACTGGAAAATATATATTGTATAATAATGAATGAAAATATATTTTAAACTAATGAACTAAAATAAATTTAAATACTTAAGATTACTATTAGTTATGTATTGATTTCTTTAAATTTATCGATATGGATATATTTAATTAATTTGGGCAACAATAATTAAATGTTATTTATTGAAATGTATCCAACGCGAGATAATATTTTATATTTCAAAATATTGCATTTTTTAACATATTTTTTTAGTTGTAAATTTAATTATTCTTTTAGTTATTTCTTTCAATAAAAGAGAAAATTTTAAGGTATTAAAATTTAAAATACAAATTAAATTGAGCTTGAGGGGCTAAGTATTACAAATAATATTTTAGAGAAGTATGTGTTACATAGGGTATACTTTGGGGGTGTAGACCGTATTTAACTCAAAAAAATTTGATGACAAATTTAAGTATGAAATAAAAATTAAATAGGATAGTCACAAATAGACTATTACTGTATCCCAGTTACAATTTTTTTTTTTTTTTTTTAATTTCCAATTACATTTCTTGAGGGAACTTCAGTAAAATAATTGAAATAGAGTTCTCATTTAACGTGCACACCAACTATAAAGCTCGTAAACCCCAATTCATGTATTCTCTTGCACAATGGCGAGTTTAAGAATTTGTTACACGATGGACAGTAGCTCTGAAACTTTTTTAGGATTTTTTTGGGGTGAACAACATAAAAACCCCATGTGTTAAGGAACACTTGCGCCAAATTTCTCTGTATTTTTTTTTATTGCGTAAAAACCCCTTATGTTTTATTTTACATTGCACGAAATTCCCTTTTTCTGTTAAAAGTTAACACCGTTAACTATAGAGGGAGTTTTATACAAGTTTTTTGTAACATGGGGGGGATTTAGTGATATTTTCTACAATACAAAGGGGTCTACGCAAATTAAATTATTCATTTAAAATTCAAATTATTTTCTTAAAGTAAGTCGAATATATCTATTAATTTAAAATATTAAAGCTAAGAAAATAATACTCGAGATGGAAGTTGGAACGAATTCTCAATTATTTATGTTCTTTTCACATATAATTAATCAAGAATAAATTATAAACATATATAGTAATTCTAATAAAATAATTATATAATTTCAAAAATCAAAATTCATACATCAATAAATTATATATCATATAAAAAAAATTTTAAAAAACATTCACCGCACCTATTAAGTTTTTCTTTTTGATATTGTAATTAAATAAATGCGTTCAACTTAATTTTAGAAAATAAAATGAAATTTAAACAAATAAATTATTTTTTGTATAAAATCCGCTTGTATTGTAGAAAATATGCACTAAATCCCCCTATGTTACATAAAACTTGCAAACCCCCTCTATAGTTAACGGCGTTAACTTTTAACGGAAAAGGGGATTTCATGCAAAGTAAAATAAAACACAAGGGGGTTTTACGCAAGAAAAAAAAACCACAGGGGGATTTGGCGCAGATTTTCCTTAACAAATGGGAGTTTTATGTTGTTTACCCGATTGTTTTATGACAAAATCAAAAAATAAGAAAAGTGAAAAAAATTAAAGTTTTTGCTTGCATTAATTTGGATTTTGAACAGACTAATTAATAACAATTGGATGAGCTAGATAGATATTTTGGTATAATATAGGGCAAAAATTATCAATTGAAGGGGGGCTTGGATCCACCGTTTCCCAAGGGTGGACTCGCCTCTGCCCATGCACTTCATTATTCTGCAAATCCCACAACTTCCAGCACACCACTGAAGCCATTGTTCAGAAAGAATGAAAGATGGGAAGTCTCCGTTTAAAACCAGACTAAATGGGGCTGCCGTCCAAACACTCCCATCCCGATAGCTCAACATAACGTGCATAATGGTTTCCCGATAGGCACCTGATTTAGCCGATTTGGCCGCCTCAATTAAATTAATGGCGTGTGAGTATGTTTATGGTGTGTATCCCTGCCTCTCTTTCATTTCTTCCCTCTGCTTTCTTTTTGCTGAAGCCCCCCTCCCCTTTCCCTCTATCTTCCTTCTTATTCTCTCTCTATCTTGGGGCGTGTGCCATGAAATAAAAATGGAGAGTGGGGTGGGCCCAATGAGAAAGAGGGGAAGAGATCATTAATTGGGCTCAAGAGAGAAATGAGGGGGTAAATGGTAGGGATTTGGGCTCTCATATTGGGGCTTAATAGCCTCATAGGCTAATTGGGCCGGATCTTGGCTTGGAACTTTGGGCTTTGTGAATCTAAGCACATTTTCTATACAATTTGGGCTCAGGACAAATAAGCTCAGATCAGCACCACAAGTTTTGATAAACTGATAATTAAAGAGCCTAAAGTTTTGAATATTTTTTTTTAAGTTTATATAAAGGAAATATTAGAGAAATTAAAACCCCCATCTAAAAAATATAGTTAAGGAAACACCCCTTATAAAAATAATTAGTGAAAACCCTCTTAACTGATATCCCACTCAAATGCTATTTTAATAATTCCTAAACCACCCTTATTAATATTAAATCTCATTTTTACGTTTCACAACCCTAACCCATTTCATTTGCCATTTCTTTCTTCTCCTTTTCTCATCTTCACATCTTCTCTCTTCTCCCTTCTCTTCTTGACTGAAATTCGTAGGAAAAACAAGACGTCGTTGGAGAAGTAAATTAGACAGCGACTCTGGAAGAATGTTTGACGGCGACCAACAGTGGTGGTGGTGGAAGACTGTTTGCCGCTGCCTCCCGCCGCCGCGTGAAGGGTGGTGACGGATCTGTAGTTGGCGGCGATGGCTTTCACCAACGACGCTGAAGCTGATGACAGGCGCTCGTCGTTAAGGACGCAGTGGGTCGACGGCTACGGGATGAGGCATGAGAAAATCACTGTTGCAATTGATGTTGATGAATGTATTTGTTTGTTTGTTTGATTTTTTTTTTGTTTGTTTTTTTTTTTATTATTTTTTTTAGTGTTGATTTTGTCATGTGTTCAGAAATTGTTTATGAAGTGACCAACAATGCTTGACAAATGGAGCAAAATATTATGGGCATCTCCCTATTAAAAGAAGTAATGGATGACATCCGATTTTATAATTCAAATAGACAATTCGGTCCAAATTTTCTCCCTTGCATTGAAATACATAATATTACAGATAAGCCCTATTCATAACTTAATTATTAAAAGTCTAGAGAAGGCCAGAGATGCGTATGACTAAAATGCCCCATCAAAATCTAATATACTTCGATTTCATCAATTTAACCCCAAATTACTATTTTTTTATTTTTGACCCCGAACCTAATTTTCACTGCCACCATAAACCGCTGCTATTCGGCGTTAACTTCTTTTTTTTATTTTTTTATTATTTTTTTAATATTTTTTTCCCGCTCTTGCCGATCTCCTGCATTGACTTTTTATCTTATTTTTTTCCGTCGGAGAAAGAGGTAGTGCCGATCTCGGGCGGCGTTGAATTTGATTTTTTTTAATCCACTTTTTTTTCCATGAATATTGTTGCCCAATACAAACAGTAATATTATTGTGTCTAGTAGTAATATTAAATATATTACTGTCTAAGAGGGTAATATTATTATCTAACAAGATAATATTAAAAAAAATTATTGTGTAATTGTACTATTAAAAACAATATGGTTAAAAAATAATATTATTGTGCTCCACATCAATACTATTGGGGCTATTAGTGAGACCCCCCACTAGCTTTTTAAATAAGGATGGGTCCAATCCCTTTTGATTTATTAGTGATGGGTTCAATTTTTTTATTATTCCAAATTTACCCTCCCTACTATTCCTTACCCACTACTTTAATGCCTTCTTGATTTCTTTTAGTTATAATTTTTGTTTATTTATTTATATATTTTTAAAATAATAATACTTTTTTTTAAATATTACTTTTTAGAAAAGATTAGAAAAAGCAATCAGTTTTTTTAACTTTTTGCAGTTGAATTTTCAAAACAACTATAAAATTTCTGAAATCAACTAGATTTCTAAAACAACAACAACAATTTTGTTTTTTTAGTTTGATTTATTTTTTTGACATTTTTTTTCCAAAATCAACTATAATTTTACTAAAATCAAGTATATTTTTTGGTTATTTTTCCCCACAAAATCAACTATAAGACATTATAAAACAACTACAACAAATAGTTTTTTTCAATAGCAGGTTTGCAACAAGTAAAACCGACTATAAAATACCAAAATCAACTATAAAATTGTCGAAATTAAAACAAAATTATCGAAAACAACTAAAAAAAATCAGAAACAAATATAATTTTATCGAAAACAACTATAAAATATAAAAAAAAACCCCAACTTTAGAGAAAACTTATAAATTTGTTTCTTCTTTATTATAGTTAGCCGCCATTATTCCAACCCTACAAAACAAAAAAAATTACAAAAGTCACAAATCAATTACAAAGTATCTCTTTTATCTTCTCTCTTTTATCTTCTTCTTCCCCACCAAGAAAAAACACAATGTACGTATATGGTGATTGCCAGAGAGAAGCAATATACACACACCCAACAACTCCAACTCAACTAAAGTAGTTGGATTTTTTAATTACTTTTTCAAAAAGTCGAATGAAAAATTCAGTTTTCTTTCCTCCAATAAAGACTTCTATCCATACTACTTCCACCACCACCGGCAACGGCACCCATCGGCCATCACTGCACATCCGCCACCGCCTTCAGAGGCGGAGCCTCCCTCAGTCGCTTCAAGCCCCCACATCTGCCGTTATTTGTCCCTCCAGGCCATGGGGTCTTCCGCCTGCTCTGCTACACCTCCAGCGTCGGTAGTCAAATCCGGCTCCATCATCAAGCAACTCCAACGGTGGTGGCCGGGGCACCAGAGTCGCAGCAAGTGGAGACGGAACTGCAACGGGGAGGGGCCAGGCAGCGGTGGTGGCTGAGGCACAGAGCGGGGCGGACGTCGAACTATGACGGAAGAAATGGAGAAGGACGGCTAGTGGAGAGAAAAAGAAGATGATAGAAGAGAAATAGGGTTTCATGTAATTAGAGATTTTAAATGTTAAAGATGTGAGGGCAAATTAGGTTTATTGAGTATTAGTTTATTAAATATTTATTTAATTAAATAGCTAAAGGGGGTTTCACTAATATGTAAAAGGGGTGGGATATATTCTTATTATACTAAATGAGTGATGGGGTTTTCACTAATTATCCTAATACTAATATGTTGACCGGTCAACATAGCACAAAAAGAAAAAAAATTAAAAGCCAAAAACATTAATAGTATTGTGGTGGAGAGTAATCTTATCTTATATATAAAAGAAATAAACACAAGATGAACCTAAGAAACCCGAATGACATATTTGTAAAAATAAATTAATTGATGTGTGTACATAATTTTTTATATTTCCTATCTTGCAGTCATTTTTTTTCTAATTACTTTAATACACAATCTCGGCTAGCACAATCATAATCAATTACATCTATATTTTTTTAGTTATTATTGTTATAATTTCATCTCCTATTTTTCGCCTATTTTCTCAAAAAACAAATGTGCTTCATTTATTTAAGGGTTAATAGCACTTTGCCACTTGGACTTTGCCCGCTTTTGCACTTTGCCACCTTAACTAAAAAAAGTTGCAAGCGCACACCCAAACTTAGTTTTTTGACGCACGCGAAAGTACAAGGGCTTTTTCATCTTTTCACCTGAAAATATCATAAGGGGGTGAAATTGAAAGTACCAGGAACTCAATTGAACTTAATTTGAAACTTTCACAAATTCGAAATTAATTGAAGTTTTGTGGCTCATCTTCCATGGAATCAAAACACCCACCGCTACACGCCTATTTCAAAATGGAGCAAAAATCTCCAATAAAGAGATCAAGAAGAACAACGACATCAATCTGCTGAAATTCGCCATGGATGAGAGAGACGAAAAACCCGACTCCGGAAGCGATCGGATTGAATCTGGTGAAATACCGCATGTATCACCGTTCTTCCTCATTGCCGAGGTACCTTTTCACAACATGCGAACCGATTTCGACTCTTTTCCACGAATTGTCAGGTCCCAAACCGAAGACTAAACCCCTAGAGAGCGACGAATTTGAAGGAAGTGGTGGAATTGAAGTGGGTGTGGGTGTGGACACTTGAATTGGGAACCCGCTGCTCCAGTAATTCTCATTTGTTGTCTCTTTGTTGGCGCTTCTGCTCATCAACAAGCGTTTGAGGAATTCTCCAACGGCAGCGCCCCTTTGTTCACCGGGACCAGGCGGTGGGTGTTTTGATTCCATGGAATATGAACCCACAAGCTTCAATTAATTTCGAATTTATGAAAGTTTCAAATTAAGTTCAATTGAGTCCCTGGTACTTTCAATTTCACCCCCTTATGATATTTTCAAGTAAACAGACGAAAAAGTCCTTGTACTTTCGCATGTGCATCGCGCGTGCGCTGGAAAATTAGAACATTCACCGGAATATTCCCCTTAGGTGGTTATGTGCGTCAAAAAACTGAGTTTGGGTGTGTGTTTGCAACTTTTATTAGTTAAGGTAGTAAAGTGCAAAAACGGCCCAAGTTCAGGTGGCGAAATGCTATTAACCCTTTATTTAATGATCAATTTCATATTATGACAATTAAGTTTTTATAGTTTTTTTTTTTTTTTGAATGAGTTTGTATTATTAAATTTGTATAAATATTGATATTGTTACCGATATCACTAATAAAATTTATTATAATTGTTATTATTATGTATTAAACTAGTCAACATTTTCATTTGAGATGATATTATGTGCATCGCACGAGGAACAATGCTAGTATTACTTAATAGTACAGTAATATATATTACAGTCAAACACAATAATATTATCGTACTAGACAATGATATTATTGTGTTGACCGCCGACCATCGTCAAAAAAAGAAAAGTAAACGCCAGTCAGCGGCAAATATATCAAGAAAAATTAAAAAAGGACCGGTCTCCTGCGTGAAAAGAAAAATATTTCTATAAAAGAAAATTAAAAAAATAAGAAAGTCAAAATCGAATTTTGAAGGTCAAAATTGGTGAAATTGGAATTGAATTACATTTTACAAATAGGAAGTGAGTTTAAAGGGTTGGGGGTAAAAAAATTCATAAGTTTTATATATGCTTTTATTTGTAATACATGTTGAAAGAGTGAGTTTCTTGGCAAAAGAGACAATATATGAACCTAGACTAATAAAGGTTGGTGGTCAGACACTTTCTCATAAAACCCGCAATATAATAATTAATAATTACCACAATTTCTTTCAATTTCCAAATTGGTCGTTTCGTATTGTATAATTACAAATTGCCACACTTTACCCGATTTCAAATACCATATATTTAATTGATTTACTCATTTGAAAATACCAAATTATTACATTTTGTCAACGTCAAAATTACTAAAACCTGATGTTCCCAAAAATGCATGCTAGTAATGTTTTTTCAAGAAATATCGGAATTTGATTGTTGGCTGATTTGGCTGATTTTGACTCCATTTACACAATTTCAAGGGTCAATGGTATTTTGCCCCTCGAACTTTGACGCATTTTGCACGTTACACCCTAGACTAAAACAATTTGCACGATGCCCCCCAAACTCTTTTATTTGGAGCACCGGTCATGAAATCGAGAATTTCCAGCCAAAATTGCACGATGCCCCAAACTCTATTATTTTTTTTTTTTTTGAGAAGAATCGATCAATATTATTGGGCGATATCCGCCAAGTCCGAAGGAAGGGTTGCTCCCTCGCTACAAGAATGACCATAGATCGACACTAGCATATGTGCCAATTTATTACCAGATCGTCTAATAAAATCAAACGTACAAGATACAAAGACTCTAGATAAAGACAGACTTTGTTCAATGAATGCTCCAAACGGAAGAACCGAATGATTCTTGTCCCGAAGCGCTGTTATCACCTGTAAATTGTCCCCTTCCACAATAATGTTCGGCCACTCCTTTTCTTGTGCTGTGATTAATGCCCTGAGAATAGCATGGGCTTCTCCATCTACCACCATTGGCCGACCGGCGAACTTGTGAACCATCCAAAACAAGCACTCGCCCCTAGAATTGCGAGCGACAAGTGAAGTAGCATAATACGTCTCACCTCGCGGAAAGCTTGCATCCACATTAATTTTGATCACTCCATCGTCCGGTGGTTTCCACTTCGTAGGGAGTCGTTGAGGTTGTGTAAGAGACGAACGCAGTTGATGTTCTGAATGCTCCTTGAGGTATTCTCTACACCAACTCAAGATTGCGACCGCTTGTAGCCTGTTCTCCCCGTGCATTTCTTTGTTCCGTTGGTCCCAACACTTCCACATAACCGTAGTGGCCAAGTTTAGCGAATCCTTGTCCAGGTTGGTTACTAGAAGCTCAAACAATTGCAAATGAGATTGGCTTGAATGCAGTTTTAGTTGATCAAACGGCGGGCAGATCCAAATATCGCCCACATCTCGACAAGATAGGAGCACATGTAATGCTGATTCAACCCCAACTCCACATCTCATGCACTGTGGAGAGAAAGATATTTTACGACGACAAAGATTCTCGTTCGTGGGCAATATATCTGAACAGAAACGCCAGAGAAAGATTTTTATTTTTGGGGGAATTTGAAGTTTCCAGACGTATTTCCACCACTCCCAGGCCTCACCACTTCGTCCAGCTTCTCGCTTCGACGGTCTCTTGTTTTTTCGTGATCTCCATAGTTAGTGCATTGTGGTAGCACGAACGGACAGTATAATTGCCGTGTTTAGAGAACCTCCATATCCATCTATCCTCCACCTCCATATGGCCGATCGGTACTTCGAGAATTCGGCTCCTATCAACAGGCCAAAAGAAAGTATTAATTAGATTTTCATTCCATGTGTGATGAATAGGATCTATAATGTCCGAAACTCTGTCGGGGAAACTTGAGTGAGTCGGCCTCTTTGTAATTATACGGCATTGTCCTGGATTCGCAAGCCATGGTTCGGACCATATGGAAGTCTGATGGCCATTGCCAATTCTTTTGCGAAGCCCTCCATATAAGTATTCGCGAACGTAGCAAATACTTCTCCACGTAGCCGATGGACGGGACCCAAGATCTGCCGAGAATAGATCGCCATTGGGAAAATATCTTGCCTTTATAATGCGAGTGAGCAAAAGATCCGGGCGCGTCAAGATTCGCCACGCCTGCTTCGCCAAGAGTGCCACATTAAAACACCACATATCTCGAAATCCCATACCGCCAACTGTCTTCGTCTCGCATAATTTCTTCCACGAAACCCATGACATCTTCCGCTGGTTACCACTACTCCACCAATACCGCTGGGCAGCTCTCTCAATATCAAGCAAGAGACCTTTGGGAAGCAATAAACAACTCATAACGTAGGTGGGAATTGCTTGAATAACAGCCTTGATGAGAATTTCTTTGCCCGCCTGAGAGAGAAGTTTTTCACCCCAACCCCGAAGCTTGGCCCACACCCGGTCCCGAATATAGCTGAACAACTGCTTCCTTGTTTTCCCCATTGTTGCCGGCATACCCAAATATTTCTCATGCCTTTCGACTACTTCAAAGTTTAAAATGCGTGAGATGGAGTCCCGTTTGGTACTGCTCGTGTTCGGGCTAAACGTCATCGTGGATTTTTCAAAGTTGATTTCTTGGCCAGAAAGCCGGGCGTATTTCTCTAGGATCTTTTTCAGTGATATAGCGTCGTCCTCCGTTGCATGGGAAAAAACAAAGGTGTCGTCGGCGAAACAGAGGTTGGACACCACAGGTGCTGATGGCGTGATTTTGACCCCATGCAATTCCCCTCGGTTGCATGCTTGGTGTATCATAGAAATGAGAATCTCGGCACAGCAAATAAATAGATAGGGGGAAATAGGATCCCCTTGTCGAATCCCTCTGGTTGGCTTCACAGCTCCAAACTGCCCACCATTGAAAAGGAAAGAGTAAGAGACAGACGTAACACATAACATAATAATAGAAACCATCGAGTGCGGCAGCCCAAATCGATATAACACTTTTTCTAAGAACTTCCATTCAACCCGATCTTAGGCTTTACTAATATCGAGTTTTATAGCCATATAATTCGACTTACGACTCTTATTAAGTTTTATAAAATGATTGACCTCATAGGCAACTAAAACATTATCAGTAATGAGGCGACGAGGAACAAAAGCAGATTGGTTCGGGGAAATGAGATCATCAAGAATAGTTTTCAAGCGATTAGCAAGAACTTTTGAGCCAAATTTATAGACCACATTACATAAGCTAATAGGTCTATAATCAGTAATTTTTTCAGGTTGTCTAACTTTCGGGATTAAAACAAGAAAGGTATAATTCAACAAAGGGGGAAGATTGTGGTTATTTAAGAAATCAAGAACACAAGAAATAACGTCGGATCCGATAATGTGCCAGTATTTCGTATAAAAGAGAACTGGCAGACCATCAGGCCCTGGGGATTTAAGGGGAGCCATCTGAGAGATGGCTCGAGTTACCTCCTCCTCGGTGAAAGGTTCAGAAAGTTGCTGATAAGCTTCGTCCGAAACTCTCCTCTCAATATGACCCAACACCTCATCTATTTCCTCGTCCCGTGGATTGGTTGATGAAAAAATGTGACCAAAGTAGCGCGAGATGACGTCCTCAATTCCACTGTCTGTTGCCACCCAATCTCCGGAGTTGTCTCTGATTCGGTTAACTCTATTGCTCTTGTTCCGCATCGTAGCCTTAGCATGGAAGAACTTTGTATTTCGATCTCCCTCTCGAATCCACTGAATCTTGCTACGCTGACGCCAATACAGATCTTGTTCTTCATACACTTCCTCCAATTCTTTTTTGAGGTTCTGTAATTCCAATTTGCTGTTCTCCGTTTGTAGTCCACATCTCAGCGCGTGCATCTTTTTCTGAATTTTCTCGATACGGCGTTGGGGCTGACTAAGTGTCGATTTACTCCACGATTGTAAGGCGATCTGGCAACCCTCGTTTTTCAGTAGCAAGTCCTCGACCGGGTTTGAGTTGGAAATACTCTCCCATTGTTGACGGATAACCTCTTCGCAATCATCCCTCCTTATCCACATAGCCTCGAAACGGAAGGGTCGTCTCGTTCGTCGATTAAAGGAATGGGATGGACAACATCCTTCAAAAAGTATCGGCACATGATCCGATCCTGGGAGCTCAAGATGTTGAACACGTGATTGCGGAAAAAGATGAAGCCAAGCGTTGTTAGCGCAAACACGATCAATTCGACTACGGACTGTGTCAGGTGCTTCTCGATTATTGGACCACGTGTACGGAAAACCCTCAAACCCAATATCCGTGAGCTCGCAGAATTCTAGTGCATCTCGGAAAGCTTCTATGTGGCCGGGCAATCGAGAAATGCCACCCTCTTTCTCTGTGTTATTCAATATCTCATTGAAGTCGCCACCTACTATCCATGGAACAGATCGGTTGTCTCTCAAACTTGTAAGTAATTCCCACGACAGATGACGTAGATGACGCTCCGAGTAGCCATAAAAACCTGTGACTCTTCCTTTCGTATTTGATCCTGGTAGGATGATTTCCGCGTCAATATGATGGTTTGAGAAGCTAATCAGACTCACCTCCGAATTCTTTTGCCACAGCAAAGCTAGTCCTCCTGCCCTTCCCACCCTATCAACTCCGATTCCGTTAAGATTCCATTTCCGTTTTAACTTCTCCACCAAGCCTGGTGCTGCTTTTGTTTCCGCAAGAAACACCAAGTTAGGGTTTTTCCGTCGGAGGATGTCTCCGAGTGTGTGGATTGTCAAGGGAACCCCTAACCCTTGACAATTCCAAAATAAACAATTCATGATGATCGGCGGGACTGCGTAGCAGTCTCCGCCGTTGAGCTAGTTTCTTCGTCCATGAGGTGAAGATGTGGTTTTTTTCCTTGCCGAAAAGTATCATGAACCGAGACATCAGCTGCTTTTTTCTTACGATTCTTCTGGGGAACCGTGATAAATTTGCGAGTTGCAGCCTCCATATCCTCTACTTGTAGTATATGAACCTTGTTAGTAATAAGATTCCTATCGTCAACCAAAGGCATCATGGTATTCTCTTTACCCTGTGCGCACTCAACCTGTCCGATTTGGTCTCTTCCTGGAGATGTAAAGCTAAATATTCCACTGCCGCGTGGTGCCAGAGAGGCTTTGCTGTGATGGTTAGCTTGCAAAGGGAGCCGTGAAGTCTCTCGTGAAGGATCCGTCGATGCTCGCAGCCAAGTCCCATAAGGAAGATTTTCCCCCGGATCTATAAATCCCTCCTCATATCGAAGTGGGCACTTTCCTGCCCCATGTCCAAGAATCCCACATAGAAAACAAAAATTGGGCAATCTTTCATACGTAACGGTAACCCACACTTTATTCCCGTTTGCTTCATGGAGGTACATGCCTCTTTTCAGTTTTTGCGAGACGTCAATCTGCACTTTCACTCGCATCCAATTTTGTTGGTCGTTGGTTCGTTGGGATGGCCTTTCCACAAATTTACCAAGTTTGTCGCCGATGAGTTTTGCCACTTCATCACACCTCTGCCTTATTGGAATGTTGTGTAACCGAGCAATGATGTGCAAGAGGTTCAGATTTGCGGTGGTAGGATCTGAATCTAGATCCATCTTTTGAAGGATAATGGCATTCTTCTCCAAGAGCCAAGGGCATCCAGATAATGCATGTTTGTAATCAACAGGGTGTTCAAATTGTAACACAAATCGATTTTGGGGCAGCGGGTCGACAATGCAACCCTTGACCGGTTGTAGCAGACGGAGGATATTGGATTTAATGGTATGCGCCGATATCTCTCTAGCAGACACTACTCTTCCAACCAAGACATGATTGTAGATCGTAACCCTAGCAGTGGTGGGCTGTTGCTCAATCACTACACCTTCTTCTTCTTCAGATGTAAGATGGAAATTATGGGCAAGGGTTTCAGTGATGTCCTCCATGCGAGAGTTTGGAAATAGATGAGAGGGGGGTCACTTCAATTGGATCGTGGCGGCGTCGCTTGATCAGCAATAGGATCTGCAATATGGGAAGGAGAGGGACAGCGAGAGAGGAGAAATGAGATGAAATAAACGAGAAAAGGAAAACAAAAGAAATCCTAATATTAAAGAAAAAGAGATACGCAATCAAATCTTTTAGTAATAAAACAATATATGTAATTCAAACGATCGGGTCTTCCAGAGATTCAGAGAAAAAAGATAAGGATCACTCCCAGAGATCAGATCAAGACACGAGATCCGCAGCCTCTCATAGAGAGAGAAAAAGAAATCGCCTCTCATAGAGAGAGAATTTTTTTGCCAAGATCCAAAAAAATTATTTTCAAACTCTATTATTTGGAGCACCGATCATGAAATCGAGAATTTCCAGCCAAATTTACCAATTTTGCCCTTGAAAAATTCACGTGCATTTTTTGCCGGAAATTCTCGATTTCATGATCGGTACTCCAATTGAGGGGCATCGTGCAATTTTTTTTAGTCTAGGGTGTAACGTGCAAAATGCGTCAAAGTTCGGGGTGCAATATGCCATTAACCCCAATTTCAAATACCATCTTGTTTTGCAAATCAGGGTAAAGCAAACTATTTACCTATAAAAATCAGAGGAAAGACGAATCATGTCATCATAATATCAAACATGTATTTTAATACTATGAATAAGTATTTGTTACAAACCTTCCTGATTTCATCTTTCATTGTCCAAACAATGTCTGTTTGTTTTTGGGGTGCCCATGTTAAAGTCAAAGTTGTGGACAATCTCCCTCCAAATTCTCCACAATTGTTCATGCATTGTGCATCTGGGGACGATGATTTAGGAAATCATACGCTTACCAACGGTCAGGATTTTCACTTTAAATTTTGCTTTAACGGACGTACCCTATTCTTTTGCCATCTTTGGTGGAACGGTAAACAAAGAGCTTTTGATGTTTACAATAGTAGAACTTGTCAAGACAACAAAGGAATATGCTATTGGGAAGCAAGGAGTGATGGTATATACCACTCCGAAGATAATCCTCCAAATGATGCGTATAAAGTATACGATTGGCAATAGCTGGATTTAATATGTGCCTGGATATCTAAGAATAAACCTCTATTGTTTTTCGAGATTGTAACTTCCTGAAATTAGATAAATGTCCGAGTATTTTGAGATTCCTTTTCCGTGGTTATTAAGCTATTAATTTCTTCGTCAATTTTTTTTTTTGTTGTATAGTTGTTTATATCGTTACTATATCAAATTGTGAAGTACAAAATGTTTCCGGGACCAATAACGCCTCACCGTGTGAAATCATTATGCACAAATGATTTTGTTTTGATAAGTGAATTAATATATGATATGTTAACCATTTCCATATACATAATTATGATTTATGAGTGTCGCAAATACTGTCTATGCAATCCTTAATCATTGAGGATCAAAATGGCTATCCCAATTTGGTTATTCAAGCGTGCCATATTATAATACGATCTTGTAATCATAATTAATTTGATTGATATAATCCAGTCCCACTATTTCCTTTTTCTCATAAATCAATACTTGTATCTGAATTAGATTTTTTTTAGCTCTATTTATTAATACAAGAATGAAATTAAATCATGGGAAATTGACTAGACACCCCTTATTTTATACTTATATATAGAAATTCAAATTGGTAGACGAATATAGATATAAGTCATTTGAACCAAAAAAATAATATAAATAAAATTAAAATAATAGTATATAGACATAAATATCCTTAATTAATATTTATATAAAAATACATATTTATGGAAAATGAGGGAACAAATCCCACATATCACTCCCCTCTTCTAACAACATCACACGTGAGTCTCTCTCTCTCTCTCTCTATATATATATATATATATATCACTCTCTCTCACGTGAATCTCTCTCCCCCTCTTTTTCTATCTCAATATTTATTTGTTATTAGTTATTTGTAGTAGGCTTATAATTTGTATTTGCATTTTCTAATTAATTATGCTTAAGTAAACAGCAAAATGAATTTGAAACGCATATTTAACGTCATAAAATCAATGTAATATACTTGTCACATTTTTGTAGGATTTCATACATGTATTTGCATAATTTTCGACATTATTTTTCATTATCCAATTTTTTATCCATCAAATTTTATATATTTTCAAGTTGTAACTGCAAAATGCAAAATACATTTTGCAATATACAAATTGCTACAACAAAGCGAGAAATACAACAGGAAGGATAAACAAACTGCAATTTGCAACAACCAAATAAAGATCAAAACAAATAGAATTTGAAACCAACTAGGCTATGTTTAAAATGTTATTTTACAATGTCTTTACACAACAACAATATGCAACTAATGATTCTATGTTCAAAATGCACTACTCATGTGCAATTTTTGCTCCGAAGAAAATGAAATAGTTTTAAAACCTAAAATATGGAACAAAAGATGGTATGACAAAAACCAACAATGACTAGTAACAAGTTAGTACATGAAGCACAAATTTCTGCAAGATACAAGCCAAAAATTACAATTTTCTAATGAAAGTTAATGGCGTAGTTGTTGTTAAGATCTAATGAATAAAATAGTTTCAAATTCATTTTTGCAGGCTGAATCATCAAAGGTAGTTGCAAGCAGTGCTATTCTGCAATGTACTCGACGAAAGTTGTTCTTTTTCAGGTCTTCCTTTGTAGTCTGATTTGATGTTGTTTTTTTTCCTTTCGGGAAGTTGTTGAGGAGTCATGTAATGTTTTCTCCCCCTTTTTTTGTGACGTAATTGTTTGAACGGTTACAAAAAAAATAACAATCATTAAGATTTTCAACTGCAAGAATGAACCTGAAAATAGCAAATTACAAACAATAACTGCAATTGTAAACAATAATTTCAAAGTAACAAGAAATTGCAAACAATGAATATCAAACAAGAAACTGTAAACAAGAGGCTTCAAATTGCAAACAAAATTTGCAAACAAGAACATGTTGGTTCAATTATAAAGGAATAGCAAATTGCAAACCAAGTGAATAACAATAAATAGCAGAACTCGAGAAAAACAAAATGCAGACCATCACAAGAACAACTAATAAAGATGAATATGAAAATTCAATAATGCACAATGTAATGCAAATTTCATAGAATAAAAAATACAAACAACTATAACAACTAATTGTTTAATAAGCAACTGCAAAAAAAAAAAAAAAAATGCAAACAACAATATAAAAAGTACGGCCTGTACAAAATATTTAAATCGAAACTTCTGAAATGTATGTATAATGGACGACATCGATACTCCAATATCAGCAAACAAAAATCCTGAGATGAAAAAAAGACACATAACATATGTCATTAAATCATCATCAAAACATCTAAAACAAACGGGAGAAATGTAAAAAGTTAATTACATACCCACAATTTTACTTTTCTGCATAGTATCCGTAACATATATTGCTTACCGAGATTGATACGTGTTTGGACCATTGTTTCCAGGGGGAGTGAAAATCGCAAACACCAAACAAAGCGAAAACGAAAATAAAGCTCCAAAATAGCAAACGAAGAACGAACAAACAATTACCACATCACAAACAACAAACAGTAAACGAAGTTTGAGGATTCCAAACGATCTGAAGACCCTTGCTAATACGCAATGCAATTTTTTGTTAGGGTTTTTAATTCGGAAATCGGTTTCGGATGGGTTAATTTTCATCTCTGCCGATGTGTTTTAATTTAAAGATTTTTGGGAATTGGGGGATTTAGAAAGGGGTTGGCTACGTATATTTTGGGACAAAAATCAAATATTAAGTGGTCTATTATTATCGGATTTTTATTCCATATATTATTAGGGGTATTTCAGACACAATAAGTGCAACAAAGTTAATTAAAATAAGAATATATTAGTTGGATTTATACACATAAAATCTACTATAAGAGGACCTATAGCAAATTACCCTTTAATTCATACAGCATACACATATATATATATATATGCACAATAAAATCCAGTTCTTTATGGTTTTTATTCACATAAAGAATGAATTTTCTATTGAACAATTTTCAGTTTTCTTATAGGGAGAAATAAAAAGGATGCGGCTGAGAAATCAATGTACGGATTTTTCAGTTTAGCAAAAAATGATAGATTTCTATAAATGGGTAAATTACAACCACCTCCTTATGAGGTAATGTCTATTTACGAAAAAAACCCTTTATTTCTGAGAAATTGCATCCAACCCCCTGTTATTTGGGAATTTCTTATATCCACTCCTGTACAAAATCGTGTTAATGTAAGAAATTTACAGATTGCAGGGGATGGATGTTATGATGGGAAAATGTGGGATTTTTCGTAAATGGACGTTACCCCAAGAGGTGGGGGTAATTTCCGAGAACATTTAATTAGAATAATTATAATTAAACACTTACATTGCATGCAAAGTATGATCATGTAAAGTAGTTTGTTTATAAACCACAAGTTTTTTTACGACGAATTTGCTGATTTTCTAAGTTTGTTAGGATGGCACGAAGAGATCAACAAAATTAGGGATTGTCTAGGGTCCGAGAGGGTTGTACTTCTCGGACCGTAATCTTCCAATAAAATTGCACCACATGAGATAAGTACGATCTCAATAAAATGGAGTACGATTTTGGGTTACATGTAAAATTACATAAAAGGTCATTTTAGTGCAGATTTGAAACTTAATTTTAAATTCATAATTAATAAATTAATTACATTACAAAATAACAATTATCATAAATCAATAATCTAAATATCGATCATTCTACAGAAATCCCTCTCCCGTCATCAATCATGAACCCTTCTTCTTCTTCTTTCAGCCGACGATAGTAGCAAAATTTTCGAATTAGTTCAAACTATTAATTCTTCGAGATGAGTTTATATTTTCCCTACGCCTCTCCCAATCATCATCGTTTTCATTAAAAAATTATAATTTATAATTCTAAAACCATATTGATTTGTAAATCTATCTTCAAATTCCCTTTTTTTATTTTATTAAAAGTTGAAAATTTATAATTCGAAAACCATATTGTTTATATTTGCTTAATTTTCTATGTTGTATGGAGGATGACTATTCTCACACAAGGTTGTAAGAGAATTTTGGCACACAACACACCTAAGAGATCAAGATTCAGTTTGAATACCTTAATTTGTCATTTTTCTGTTACTGTTCTTTGGGAAATCAACATTTTTCAAATTAAAAAGTAATATAATACTTTTAACCAATGTTTTTTAAAATTGGACCGGACGTAGAACCTGATGACTAACTGGTTCACGGTTCAACCGAGTTTTCTTATTATTTTTATTGTTCAATAATTTTATTATTTTTTATGCTTTAAAATTATTGTTTTCTCATATTTATATATTCCATTGATCACTTTACTACATTATATATTTTTTTATCCTAATTACTCTTTAATTTCTCTCTCCCCCATCTCCAACCCTTACACGTGTCCCATTTCTCCCACTCACTTCTTCACCCGTCTGCATATCCGGCCACCATAGCCATGCCTGATTTGTTCGACCCTATACCCGTTGAAAAACATCGGGTGGGTCTTCTGCTGCCACGTGCAGGGGCGTACCCACCCTTGTGGCTGGGGTGGCCCCCGCCCCCCAAGATTTTATTTTTAAGCTTTTTTTTTTTTTTGGTATTTAAGTATTTGTTTATGCAGTTTCGCCCCCCCAAACTTTTCATTTTGTACACTTTAGTCCTTAAAACAAAAAAAAAAATTATTTCTTAACTTACCCCTATATTTCAGCCCCCAAGAAAACCCCCTGGGTCCGCCCCTGGCCACGTGCCTCTTTTTTGTATTTTATAATAGATTCTCCGCTAGGGTTTACCTTTAGGAGTTTTAAAAAATAAAAAAAAGAACACGTGGCAGTAGAAGACCCACCTGGTGTTTTTCACTGGGTGTAGGGTCGAAGGAACCGCCACGCCTAGACCCACAACACACAGTTGATTCCACCAAAATCCGACCACCCATAGCCTATTCTGCCAAGATTTGCCTCTTATCCGGCAACCCACGGCCGAGTCCGCCCAGATCCACCCACCCACGGCCACCATGTCACCGTTTTGGACTAAAACCAGGGTCAACAAGCGGTTTCTGTGTTTTCCGGTTTCAACCGGTCAAGCCGGGTTTTCATCTATTGACCCCAGGTTTTGGGATTTTCCGGTTTTTGACGTTGAATCTGACCGGAATGGCAGCGGTTCGCGTTGAGACGGTTGGGTTCTAATAACGTACATTGCTTTTAACTAAACAGATTTTTGAATGTAATAATGAAAACAACATATATGTTAAGATTCATATTAGACCAAACATGACAAGTACTTGGTATATTTACTTCCTGGTTAATATTTTATATGCAAATAACATGGAGGAAAATTGTGAACTCTTTAATTACGTGTGATAAACTTTTTAATTGCGTATGAAAATTGTAAGAAGTAACGAGTTTAACATCAATTAATTGTATATCCTTAACTTGCAACTCGAGATTTTCGTTATGCTCTTCTTCATGTACAAAATGAAACTGCAAACAATATAATAGGCATCGCTATACAGGGCTAAGAATTGGGGCCCACCAAGAACAAAATCAAGTTTAAAAAAAAAAAAGTAATTAAAATATAGAAACAAATATATAAAGTGAAATTCAAGAGGGTGAGAAGAAATTGTACGAATTTCCGAGAAAGAAACTATTGTTATATATTCATTGCACCAAAAACAAAACTGCCCAAGAGTGCTCTTGTTTTTATAAATAAACTAGCATTTTTTCCCCGTGCGATGCACGGGATATTATTTTAAAAATGAAAAAAAATAATCAATTTAATACATAATAAGAAAATATCGTACACTAACATAGTAAAATTTAATAATGTAGTATTATTCATATTTTATAGAACATTGGTTTATTTAAATCTTACATATTAAGATTTATAATCAAAATATCTAGATTAAAATTTAAAAATTCGTATTTCTATCTTTATCTCTTAATATTTGAGATATATTGATGAAAAATCGGAGATTGATAATTATTAAAAATTATAGTTAGAAATTAGTAGAGAAAAAAATATTAAAAATAAATAATTACAGCGTTTCTTTCTTTTATATATAAGATTATTAAATATATAATAAACCAAACCACTTCATACATAGAGTGAAATAACAACCAGTATACAATACTTTTCTTTTAATAGGTAAATAAACAAATAAAAAAAAAAAAAAAAGGAAACAGTTACTTTCTGAAGGCCCACCACACCCCTACTTGCAGTAGACAAATGATGAACTCGACTCCATTCGTTAACTGCAACACAAAATATTCATATTAATTAGATACATTATATATATATATATATATATATATATATATATATATATATATATATTTATATTTATAAGCAACAATTTAAATTCAATGACTCACTATTATTACTATTTCTTTTTTGGCTAACCCATATCCAAGCCATGCAAACCCAGTCAGGGTTAGGCAGCATATTAATTGGATGGGGACAAATTCATTGTTGCGGCTCTTAAATGCTTCAATCTGTCAAATATATAATTATCAAAAAAAAATGTCAATATATAAATAAAACAAGAAACTAAAAGAAAAATTAATATTTATAATAAAAAAACATAATATTTTCTGAAATTTAAATACATACCACATTCTTAATTGGGGCCCCAAATACAATCAACGAGAAAACAGTTGCCACCCACCCCACAATCTTAATTCGGAACATAATTTTATTTTGCATTACGTGACAATAGTTGTCACAGATACAATAACAATGCCTAGGCCCAAAAATTTCCCAACTTTCATCTACAAAAAGTAAATATTTCAAATCATTAATAGTTACAATTAAGTGTATTTTCAAGAAAAATAAAATAAATAAAAAATACTTACTCTAATTGTTTTAGATGCGTAATAAAGGTACGTCAATATATAGATGCACTCTATAATACACCCGACTATATTAATGTAAATAATAGGCTTTGTTGAGCCTAATAAACCGTAGTACATCCATAACATGGATGAGAAAAATGCAACAATGTAGGGCATGAATGTATGCCCTATAGTTGATTTTTCCTTATATGTTTTTCAAAATGTAAACCTGCAAAATAAAACACACATGTTAGAATTTGTTAACGAAAATTAAATATATTTTAATACAATGTAAAAATTAAATACACTTACATTGGAGCAAGGTAGACCATCAGTGACACAAAATTTCCTAGATATCCAAATACTAAAAAGATGTTTGACTGAAAAACCCCATGAGAGAGAGAGAGAGAGAGAGAGAGAGAGAGAGAGTTTGGTTTTGTGCTATGGATTGGTGGATTAATATAGATCTGAAGAGAGAGAGAGAGTGAGTGAATTTGGTTTTGTGCTATGGATTGTGGGTTAATATAGATTTGAAATGGAGAGAGAGAGAGAGAGAGAGAGAGAGAGAGAGAGAGAGAGAGTGAATTTGGTTTTGTGCTATGGATTGGTGGATTAATATAGATCTGAAGAGAGAGAGAGATAGTGAGTGAATTTGGTTTTGTGCTATGGATTGTGGGTTAATATAGATTTGAAGTGGAGAGAGAGAGAGAGAGAGAGAGAGAGAGAGAGAGAGAGTTTGGTTTTGTGGTATGAATTAATGAGTTAATATAGATTTGGAGTGGAGATGATTGTGTAATTTATTTTAGCTCATATTTGCTTTTGTTGAATAAATTGAGCATGACATCTTAACCATAAATCTTCAAGAGGCAAATCTGTAGGTTCGGGTTGTTGCCGTTCTTGCTCGAAAACCCGAGAAATGATGTTATCGACATTTTGACTCGTAGATTTATGTTATACTAAATTCATTGAATACTCAAGTTAGATGTAAGATAAAGTCAGGGCAGATGATATTTATTCCATTGATCTGGTTTAGGATTCTTGTCCCAATACCAAATATTTCCATCAAACAAAATAGAAGCAATGATTTTTTTTTCATTTGTAACTTTAGGACGTACAACGTGGCTATGTGATTTCATTGACTAGGTAGAGATCGAGCCCGGCTATGTGATTTCATTGACTAGGTAGAGATCGAGCCCGTGACACATGTGCTTACAATTCAACCAGAGCTAGTTATAGGTACTAATTTACAACCATGTTTTATTATATAAACACAATGTAAAATGATTATATAAAATCTTAAAAGATTATTAATTGCCATATTCATTATTCATTATTATTATTATTATTATTATTATTATTATTATTATTATTATTATTATTATTATTATTATTATTATTATTATTATTATTATTATTATTATTATTATTATTATTATTATTATTATTATTATTATTATTATTAAATATCTTCACTAATGAAAAATATAAAGAATTAACTCAATTAAATATAAATAAATGCATGACTTAATCGAATTAAATATTTATAATTAAAGCCTAATATCTTTTTAATTGAGTTTTTATTATAAAAATAATAAAATGCAATTCCTAAAATATTTAATAATCAAAGTCTAAAATATGTGATTCGGGTGGAGAGTAAGGATCGGGAAAAAAAAAAAACAATATTGATTTTTCAAAATTTCTTATTACAAAACGCTATGTCTGCTGGAGCTAAAATAGATACATGGTTTTCTATAGCTGTTTAGAAACGCTATCTTATCCTCACATTTTTATAGCGCTTTATAAATGCTACCTTATATCCACATTTCATAGCGTTTCACATTTGCTATTATTCCATCTTTTATAGCGTTTTATAATTCCTATCTTATGCTATGTTTGCTACTATTCTATCTTTTATAGCGTTTTACAATTTCTATCTTATGCTATGTCATAGCATATTAGCATTTGTCTTGCGCTATGTCACTACTAAAAATCGTCATTTAGCAACGGTAGTTTGCAACGAACAATGAATTCGTTGCTAAAATAAGTAATTAGTGATGGAATTGGCGACGGAATACAAATTCGTCTCTTTAGTTGTGAAACTGTAATTATTGCAACACAAGTAGCGACGGATAATAAATCCGATTCTAAATTATTACTTTAGCTACGGATATTGCAACAGAGAATAATCCATTTCAAAAATAAGAAGATTTGAACGAATTTTTTGTTCAATGAATGATACAAAATTTGAAATATTATTTTCAACTCATACTCTACAATTCTATTACTTATATTATTTTTTTCCGCACTAATTTTTTTTCTCTCAAAAATGTTAAGTTTTTTGAATTACATTGTAATAAAAAATACTTTAAATGATTATATATATATATATATATATATATATATATATATATATATATATATATATATATATATATATATATATATAATAGCATTAAAGATAGCCTAATTTATTAAATTAAATTTAGTGTAAAATAGTAAATAAAATTTCAAGACTAAGGGCTCGTTTGATACGATTAAGTACTGAATGTTGAATATAGACCTGAATGACTAAGTGTTATATCTCAATGTTGAATGCTGAACAATTAAGTCTATTTGGTAAATGAATGTCACTAATGTCTGAATATTGTTATTTTCCTGTTATGCCCTTATGCAATGCTGAAAATTTATTTGTTAATTAAGTTTAATTTGCATACGTGGATAAACACAATTTTTTAATTTGCTACTTAATTATTTTAAAAATAAATTTATGGTGGATATTAAACATTTTGATATAAAATAATTCTAAAATAATCAACACAAATAAAATTCAAATTTAAATCTTAAAGTGTAAGCAACTAATAACAATATGCTATCTTAATAATGGATTTTACGATATTTTGTTCTAAAAAATAATAATATATTTAGTAGCCTAATTATTAATAAAAGAATAATAAGATTATAAATAAAATCATCAAATTGAAGAACTAATTGTAACAGACAAATAGCGGCCAAACCATAAAACAATTCATCCAAAATACAAAAGCAAAAAATATTAATTAATCTGTGGTCACATAATCTTTTCAATACATGCGAGTTTCAAAATTTAACAGCAAATAGAGGAGAGTTGTTGGAATATTAAATTATTTTATAGGGTCAATTTGTCAAATGCATTCAGCGTATTTTCTGAATGAATAAGAATTATTTTAGCGGCTGAATAGGTAAGTGGATAACAGTGTTATTAAGAGATCCACACCAAATGCACTTAATAGGATGAGGTCTGACCGGATAACAGTGCTGCTTTTTTGCTCCCTTGTATCTTATTTCCGATCTTGAACCTCTAATACATCAAATTGCAACTCTTAAAAAAATGATTATTTTTCTCTTCTCGAAATTGGATTGAGGATTTTTACGATTTAACTTATTTAAATTTATTTAGGGTTTCCTAATCATGCTTGTGCCGACGTTATTTGAATTATTGTTCATAAATATTGCACTCCATTATGTTTATGCAGGCTCTATTCTGGGCTGGACATTGTTGTCTCACAGATTCCATATAAGATGGAGTTGGCAGACCGAAACCCATTTTTTTTCTGGCGTTGCTTCCCGATAGGCCGTGGGGGTGAAGTACACCATGTTTTTTCTTGTAAAAATTAAATCATATATTAAACATGAGTTTTGGTTCCATAAGTTCTAACTTTTCCTTCTTTTTTCATGTTTTAATATATCAATGACTCCATCTAATTAGAAGACATCATATTGTATTTGGTAATAAAAGCTAGCTAAATTCACTTATGTGTGAATGAGCTTTCTTTTTTCTCAAATAATTTATTTTTCCTTAAACAGGAATATGATCGCTCGGTCAATGTGGTTTGCCATGGTAAATATAGTATATAAGAGGATGCAAGAGATTCCAATTGGTCATACTTCATGTAAGACTTTCTTCACATTCAACTTCCCCACCTGATACACAAGGCTGAAAAGAAGAAGTAATAATGGCTTTTATGATGTGTTTCTTTCAGGGTTATTTGCAGGTCTGATTTTGTAGCACTATACATGTTGGAAATAATAAAATTATTTGATCGAAGTGGACATGTGGTGGAACTGTGCATTATTTCTACTTACATATTTATTACAATTTGCAGGGCCTGTGGCTGCTACTTTTTGCTACCTAAAGTTTTTCTCATCTCCATTCGACACTGCTGGTAAGTAGAGTCTTCATTTGCATGCAGCTTATATTTTTCTTATATAGATTCTCGTTATTGACTAGATTAATTTATGAGTTAGAACATGTAGAGCCACTGATTGTGTGTGTATTTTTCACGTTGAGAATTATTTTTCTGATCAGGCTGCATTACCGTTTCTTATAAGTTTCATATGTAGTGTGATATTTGTTGGCTTTTTGCAAACTTCTCTACAACAGAACCACATCTTAGTCTGCCTTGCATGAGCAAATAAATATAACTTACGAAAATGATTAGGCTTTGATGTTTCAGTGTTATGGTCTTGTAGCTTAGGATGTGTTATACTTATGATTCTATGATTTTGTGAGTTTAAATATGAATTATGGGTCTAATGTTGTAATTCATCGTCGATATTTATGGAACGTAGAAACTTATGTTTAATTCTCTAGTAACTTGAGGCACTGATGTGTTTTTATATGCATTAGGCATTATTAAATATTTGAGGTTGTGTATAAAACTTGCATCTAAGTTTGTAGATGAATTCCATGTTTTGGTGAGTAGTTAGTTGAGGGTTTTTTCATGTCTTTCTCAATATTAATCAACATATGATGCTTGTACAAATTAAGTTAACATCAATTTCGATTTGAGTTTAAATTTAACTATAGTTCCAATACTTGTGTCATTGAAGTTTCACGTGCAATGTGCTATATGTTAGTTTTTTGCATACATACGTACATGGTTGAGATGACTTTTCCTTATTCCAGTTGACATGGTTGTGGCCATGTAAGTGTTTACCTATTTTGTATAAAAAAAATTGTGAAGCAAGTATTTTACTTTACGTTTTCAGTTTGGGACATTCAAGCTCTTAATACGTGTCTTTGTACAATATGTTCGACTTTATAGCTAGAATCTATACAAACTGTCTGTGCGGCATCTTAAATTATGCTCATTTCTGACTACATTATTATCAAAAACAAAATCAGGTGGTCATTTTGTTGGGGATCGTGCATGTATACGCAGCGGAATTTAAAAATTTTAGATCGAACTAGTTTCGATTACATGCATAAACTAATCACATAGTAAACGTACCTTAACGCTTCCGCCATACATATGGTAATTATTGATTTAATTGAAAACATGTAAAACCGAAAATTATAAAACATGCTTGTTCATCATACAATAAAATCGAAACACGTAATCACATATTACTCATGCTCGTAAATTAAAATTCACACAAACCATGTTCGAATCAATTTACGAAAGTTACGATTTATTTACCTCTTGTAGCGTGAGATTTCGACGAATCGAAACCTAGAACTAATCACGTACAAGCTGCAAATTACCAATCCTCAGGGCTGCAACTCACGGCTGGAACAAGCTGATCCAGCAAGCGACGAACGGCGGCGCGTGGCAGCAGCAGCGGCGGCGCGTGAGCGGCGTAACGGCGCGTGCGGTGGTGCAGCGGCGGTGCGTGGATTCGTCGGGGCAGCAGCTCCTCTCCAATTAGGTTTCACCTCGTATTTTCGACCCACTCGAAGGTTTCCGGCGGTGGCGCGGCGGGGCAACAACGGCCGAAGGGGAGGAGCGGCTAGGGCTTGGGCGGCTAGGGTTTGGTCCAGAAAATCTGATCTCAAACTCTTGTTTGAGGTCTATTTATACTTAGGGTTTTCAACCCTAGTGGATTTAAGTCATTGGGCTTGACCCACTGATGTATAAAGCCCATTCCCTCTTCGGCCTCGTTTCTAATAAACGATCGTCCACAAAATTATAACAAAATTATATTTGTGACGAGCTCAAAGTCCTCGTCGATACGAGTGCCTCTTCGAAATTTCTAATTTCCAAAATTGGAAACTTCCACTTCAGTGGACTTGCTAAATCGGGAAACTTCCCAATTTAGAAAGTTCACTAAATTCCACATGTCTCTCTTTATCTACGTTTATTACGATTCGCAGTCCACAATTACGAATCTTGGATTCAATCATATCGACATCCAATCGTTCGAAGATTAACACATTAATCTATGCTTGTTGTTATCAAGGATCTATATTACACGAGAAGTGTGACCCTCAATGGTTCAGGTGTATGCTAGCCGTGGGCTCACAACTCTTTGTGATTCGAACAACACATTGTTCTTATACGAACTCCTCCCAAGAGTCCCGATTAGAGTAAAACTCATTTTACCTAATCCCGATCAAATCGGTGCCCAACGAATCAAGATTGGCGTCTAGCAACTACGCATCATGATTCCCTAGATACAAGTGAAGTGCCTGCAAGAACCTTATGATATAGTTAGCGTACAGTACGATCCTTTCGCAGCACATGTCCCGATTGAACTAGAGGCATTGGTTCACCGAGACCTCTTATAAAGTTCAATAACCGTGCGAACGTTCTAGGTATTATAAATCCGTTCGTGTGCGACTTAGGGAAACACATTTCCCTAATCACCCCACTATCAACTCTGGCCAGAGATTCCTTGGATTATAAACCGTCAGAACACACATGACATCCATGACTACTCAAGCGCTCGAATCCCCTACTAAAATGCACAGACTTCACACTAGATTTCGGATTGCACGACCGTTGGCCCTTAGAGTGGTCCGCTGTGGGACTCAGGGATAGGTCACGATACAATCGGTCCTCTAGTGAAGTCACGGTGATGTCTGGGTCTTAAGGAATAATGGTGTACAACTATATCTTAGAAACCTATTACTCGATGAATGAGAACCACTTATAGATTTCTAGGGCGAGGGAGTTCAGTGAACTCATCTAGTATGAGCACCCTCTCAAGTATGCCGATGTCACAACACCGAGGACTGATGAGATGCAGTACACATACACTAAGTGCTAGTCTCAAAAGGGAAAGGCCGGTATCCTCATTATTGGCGTAACCCATCGACTAGGAACAAGGTTTAACAGTTACATTACATTGCTGAGTTATCTCACGATTCTACTAGATCAACTCACAGTAATAGAGTAACTCGTTAGGACTATATTTATGCTGCTTGCATGGGATAACAGATATAGAATGCCAAATGAAATATTTTATTATTACGAACGAAAAACGATTGTTTTATTACAAGGAAAAGAGAAAGACCACAGCCACAAGTTGGCTTGTTGGTCACCTACTCTAACAATCTCCCACTTGACCTAAAGCCAACTACTCATAAATCTAAGTCCCATCGACTCTCGATGTTTCTCGTGGACTGATCCTGACAATGGCTTGGTGAAGGGATCTGCAATATTGTCCTCCGAGGTGACTCTGTCTAGCTTGACTTCTCCTCTCTCTATGATCTCTCGGATCACATGGTATTTTCTCAACACGTGCATCGACTTCTGATGAGCTCTTGGTTCCTTAGCTTGCGCTACGGCTCCGTTGTTATCGCAGTACAACCGTACTGGATCGCTAGCGTTTGGAAATACACCCAACTCTTGGATGAATTTCCTAATCCATGACCCTTCCTTTGAAGCATCTGATGCTGGAATATATTCAGCCTCGGTGGTGGAATCAGCCGTCGTACCTTGTTTGGAACTCTTCCAACACACGGCACCCCCGTTGACTTTGAATATATACCCCGAGTTTGACTTCGAGTCATCCACGTCCGATTGAAAACTAGAATCCGTGAAGCCTTCTAATTTCAACTCGGTATCCCCATAGACCAAAAAAAAATCTCGAGTTCTTCGCAAGTACTTGAGAATGTCCTTCACAACCTTCCAATGGGCTGGGCCGGGGTCGGACTGATATCTTCTTGTGACGCTCACAGCATACGCAATATCAGGTCGTGTACACAGCATGCCATACATTATGCTTCCTATAGCGGATGCATAAGGTGTCCTTTTCATCTCCTCAATTTCCATTTGCGTTTGAGGACGCATGGATTTCGAGAGACGAACCCCATGGGACATTGGCAAGAATCCCTTCTTGGATTCTTCCATGCTAAACCGTTTAAGAACGGTGTCTATGTACATGAATTGGGACAAGCCAAGTAATCTCCTCGATCTATCTCTATAGATCCGTATTCCCAATACGTAGGATGCTTCTCCCAAATCATTCATCGAGAAACGTGTGGATAACCATACTTTGGTTGACTGCAACATCCCTACATCATTCCCAATGAGTAGTATGTCATCAACGTAAAGTACAAAGAAAATCACTGCACTACCACTAACCTTCTTGTAGACACAAGGTTCCTCCGGGTTTTTCACAAATTCAAACTCTTTGATAGTTGTGTCGAACCTTTTGTTCCAACTACGGGATGTTTTTTTCAATCCATAAATGGATCGCTGGAGTTTGCAAACCTTTTGCTCATCTCCAGAAGATATGAAGCCTTCCGGCTGCGCCATGTAAATTTCTTCCTCAATGTCCCCATTAAGGAAAGCGGTCTTCACATCCATTTGCCATATCTTGTAGTCATACCACGCAGAGATGGCCAGCAAAATCCTAATGGACTTAAGCATAGCAGCTGGAGAGAAGGTTTCCTCATAGTCAACTCCTTGCTTTTGAGTATAACCCTTCGCTACCAATCTAGCCTTGTAGGTCGATACCTTTCCATCTACTCCAATGTTCTTCTTATAGATCCACTTGCAGCCTATGGGAACGATTCCCTCGGGTGGATCTACCAAGGTCGATACCTTGTTGGAGTACATAGAGTCCATTTCGGATTTCATGGCATTAAGCCAATGTCCCTTGTCTGTATCCGATACAGCTTCGTTGAAAGTTCTAGGATCACATCCTTGGTCAACTTCATCAACGAGGAATAACCTATCGGGCGCTCTCCGAACTCTTTCGGATCTACGCAGCGACGGTTCAGGAGGTATATTAGTGGTTTGTTGAATTGGTTCATTATCTGATTGTTGTGCTTGAACTTCAGATTGTGGTTCTCGAACTTCTTCGAGATCAACTACACTGCCCTTTCTATCCGATAGAAATTCCTTTTCAACGAACACGGCATTTCTCGAGACGAACACCTTTGCCTCGGAAACATAGTAGAATTCGTATCCCATGGAATCCTCGGGATACCCCACAAAATAGCATAGGTCGGATTTTCTATCCAACTTATCTCCCACTAGCCGCTTCACGTAAGCGGGACAACCCCATATCCTAATATGTTTAAACGTGGGTTTCTTGGAGTGCCAAAGTTCATAAGGTGTGGAGTTAACTGCTTTGGTATTAACCCTATTCAGCAAATACACGGTAGTTAGGAGTGCATGACCCCACAGGTATGCCAGTAGCTCGGTGAACCCCATCATAGATCGAACCATGTCTAACAGTGTTCGATTCCGACGTTCGGAAACTCCATTAAGTTGAGGAGTTCCAGGAGGAGTCCATTGAAACAGAATCCCATTCTCTTTAAGATAGTCTATAAACTCAGTACTTAAGTATTCGCCACCACGATCGGATCGTAGTTTCTTAATACGTCTACCGAGTTGGTTTTCTACTTGGTGTCTAAAATCTTTGAACTTTTCAAAAGTTTCAAACTTATACTTCATTAAGTACACGAAACCATACCTAGAATAATCATCGGTAAAGGTAACGAAGTAGTTAAAACCACCCCTAGCACTAACGCTTAGTGGACCACACACGTCTGAATGGATCAAATCCAAAAGACCCTCGGCTCGTTCCATCTTCCCTTTGAAGGGAGTCTTGGTCATTTTTCTTTTAAGGCGGGACACACAAGTTTGAAGTGATTTCACGTCCTCCAAGGAGAACAATCCTTCACTTACAAACTTGTTCATCATTCTCAAGGAAATAAGACCCAGTCGAGCGTGCCAAAGTTGTGCGGGGTTAAGACTTATATCTTTTCGTTTTGCTGATATAACGTTAATAGGTATTTCATTTGGATTTAGTTCATATAAGTTGTTTATAAGTTGTCCCTTACAAATCAAATTTTGATCCTTTTGTATAATGCAAATCGAATTTCCAAAAACAAAAGTAAAACCTTCATTATCCAAAACAGGAATAGAAATAAGGTTTCGAATAAGTGACGGAACAAATAAACAATTGTTCAAAACAATGGAAAACTAGAATCCAAAACAGAAAGATAAATCGTCCCAATGGCTTCAGCAGCAACTCTTGCTCCGTTGCCCATTCTTAGGTAGGTCTCACCCACATTAAGCCTCCTACTTCTTGTCATGAGCTACAAATCATTACAAAGATGTGAGCCACAACCAGTATCCAATACCCAAGCAGAAGATTTAATGGACAAATTAACTTCAACTAAATACTTACCCTTTTCAGAACGTTTCTGATCGAGGTAAGCCTTGCAGTTGCGTCGCCAATGGCCCTTATTTCCACAATGATGGCAAGCGTCATCAACTTGCTTGGTGACCTTGTCATTCTTCACTCCGCTCGACTCGCCCTTCTCAAGTTTCTTGCTCGGACCGAAACTTCTTTCTTTCCTTTTCTTCTGTAAAGAACCTTTCTTCGCAGAAGGAGCAACTAGGAGAACAGATTTCTCCTTCTTGATCGTGGACTCATAGCTGACCAACATGTTCAACAACTCATCCAATGGTGGATCGAGCTTGTTCATGTTGAGGTTCACTATGAACGATTCATAAGAACTAGGAAGGGACAGTAGGATCAAATCCACCGAGAGCTCGACCGGGAGGGTGACATCAAGGCTCATCAGCTTCTCAAGGAGAGTGATCATCTTGAGACCGTGCTCGTGGACCGAAGCTCCTTCACGCAGCCTCATGGTGATCAACTCCTTGGTAGCTGAGTACCTCGATGCCCTAGTATTCTCATTGTACATGCTTTCAAGATGATGCTTGATATCATAAGCATGCACGTGAGACTCATACTTCCTCGCGAGCTCTGGCACCATGGATGCTAGCATGTAGCACCTCGCATGGAGGTCGTCCTTCTTCCATGCCTCGAAAGTGGCAGTCTCGTCAACAGTAGCAGTCGCAGGAAGAGCAGCGGGGGGACGTTCATTGAGCACATAGAGACGCTCCTCGACTTGGAGCACAAGTTTCAGATTTCAAAGCCAATCCAAATAGTTTGGACCGGTGAGTTTGTTTTGGTCGAGCATAGAGGAAAGGGGATGTTTGGACATTGTTGCTGAGAAAATTTTAAGAAGACAATAATTAGAGTTTAGTTCGTAATAATCGTTACAATTAAAATTTTGGACTTTTATGTTTTAATTGTTCTCCCACTAATTTTATCGAATTCCACCACCCTCTAGCAGACAATCGAGAAAACTTATTTTTCTTTAATGGGCTTTAGGTCCAATAGCGCTAATGTAACCCGTAGTTAATCTATCCCGATTACATAAGCCTAAAGGTAGAGTACTATCAATCACATCACTATGTGACCCTAAAGTTCGATTTACCTCACACTTGATAATGACCTAAGTTAATCTAGCGAATATCAAAATCTTCGTGTGTCAAGTCTAGCCTACCAATATGAGATGTCATAGATCCAACTATATCAAACTAATGCAATCCCTAGTTAATCTAGCCGACCACATTAATTCAATATAATTTTATCTATGACCGTATCTCCATCTAATGTCAATTAAATTACAGCTTATCCCACAATAGCACTCCCCGCTAACACGGCTTACTACACTATTATGAGAGGCTACACATAATTTAATTGTTGGTAGAAGGAAAGAAAAATTCAACAATTTGGTTTTTCTTTATAGCTTGATAATTATTCTTGATTAAGAATGAGAGATTTTATTTATTTAAATGTTATTAGCTCATCGGAAGTTTTAGGTTATGATCGTTTGTGATTCCTACAACTATGTTCTCTAGGTATGTGGAAACGCATATTGATCCTAAGAGAGACATACGATCATCATCGTACTTAATCACAATTATTCATCTCATGAATTAATTAATAAATACGATTAATTGCAAATATAATTAACGGACTCCCTTCATTCATAAATCAATCAAATAAGAATGAAGTCCATTAATTATTTGCCATCTAATTTGTGTTCCATTAATTAAACTAATTTAACGATTAAATTAAATAATTAATCCAACACTATTCTTTGAATTCAAATTAAATTAATGGATCAATTATCTAATTGAGTTTAATTGATAAATAATTTCAAAAATTAAAAATCAATTAATATTAATCTCAGAAAATCATAATTTTTTTTTATTTTTTTTTTTATTTTTTTTTTGTTGTGCTGACCGGACCGGTTCGGTCAGCTGAAAAGCAGCAGAAAAAATCGATTTTTTTTCAAAATTAAATTTTTTTATATTTTCTGAAATATTCAAAATATTTAATTAATATTAAACCACCCAATTTGATAACACCAAAAATTCAACAATTAAACAAATCGAAGCATGCTTTCGAAAACGATAAACACGTTGACAAATAAACAATTAACCCGTGGCTCTGATACCACTGTTGGGGATCGTGCATGTATACGCAGCGGAATTTAAAAATTTTAGATCGAACTAGTTTTGATTACATGCATAAACTAATCACATAGTCAACGTACCTTAACGCTTCCGCCATACATATGGTAATTATCGATTTAATTGAAAACATGTAAAACCGAAAATTATAAAACATGCTTGTTCATCATACAATAAAATCGAAACACGTTATCACATATTACTCATGCTCGTAAATTAAAATTCACACAAACCATGTTCGAATCAATTTACGAAAGTTACGATTTATTTACCTCTTGTAGCGTGAGATTTCGACGAATCGAAACCTAGAACTAATCACGTACAAGCTGCAAATTACCAATCCTCGGGGCTGCAACTCACGGCTGGAACAAGCTGATCCAGCAAGCGACGAACGGCGGCGCGTGGCAGCAGCAGCGGCGGCGCGTGAGCGGCGTAACGGCGCGTGCGGTGGTGCAGCGGCGGTGCGTGGATTCGTCGGGGCAGCAGCTCCTCTCCAATTAGGTTTCACCTCGTATTTTCGACCCACTCGAAGGTTTCCGGCGGTGGCGCGGCGGGGCAGCAACGGCCGAAGGGGAGGAGCGGCTAGGGCTTGGGCGGCTAGGGTTTGGTCCAGAAAATCTGATCTCAAACTCTTGTTTGAGGTCTATTTATACTTAGGGTTTTCAACCCTAGTGGGTTTAAGTCATTGGGCTTGACCCATTGATGTATAAAGCCCATTCCCTCGTCGGCCTCGTTTCTAATAAACGATCGTCCACAAAATTATAACAAAATTATATTTGTGACGAGCTCAAAGTCCTCGTCGATACGAGTGCCTCTTCGAAATTTGTAATTTCCAAAATTGGAAACTTCCACTTCAGTGGACTTGCTAAATCGGGAAACTTCCCAATTTAGAAAGTTCACTAAATTCTGCATATCTCTCTTTCTCTACGTTAATTCCTATTCGCAATCCACAATTACGAATCTTGGATTCAATCATATCGACATCCAATCGTTCGAAGATTAACACATTAATCTATGCTTGTTGTTATCAAGGATCTATATTACACGAGAAGTGTGACCCTCAATGGTTCAGGTAAATACTAGCCGTGGGCTCACAACTCTTTGTGATTCGAACAACACATTGTTGTTATACGAACTCCTCCCAAGAGTCCTGATTAGAGTAAAACTCATTTTACCTAATCCCGATCAAATCGGTGCCCAACGAATCAAGATTGGCGTCTAGCAACTACGCATCATGATTCCCTAGATACAAGTGAAGTGCCTGCAAGAACCTTATGATATAGTTAGCGTACAGTACGATCCTTTCGCAGCACATGTCCCGATTGAACTAGAGGCATTGGTTCACCGAGACATCTTATAAAGTTCAATAACCGTGCGAACGTTCTAGGTATTATAAATCCTTTCGTGTGCGACTTAGGGAAACACATTTCCCTAATCACCCCACCATCAACTCTGGCCAGAGATTCATTGGATTATAAACCGTCAGAACACGCAGGACATCCATGACTACTCAAGCGCTCGAATCCCCTACTAAAATGCACAGACTTCACACTAGATTTCGGATTGCACGAACGTTGGCCCTTGGAGTGGTTCTCTGTGGGACTCAGGGACAGGTCACGATACAATCGGTCCTCTAGTGAAGTCACGGTGATGTCTGGGTCTTAAGGACTAATGGTGTACAACTATATCTTAGAAACCTATTACTCGATGAATGAGAACCACTTATAGATTTCTAGGGCGAGGGAGTTCAGCGAACTGATCTAGTATGAGCACCCACTCAAGTATGCCGATGTCACAACACCGAGGACTGATGAGATGCAGTACACATACACTAAGTGCTAGTCTCAAAAGGGAAAGGCCGGTATCCTCATTATTGGCGTAACCCATCGACTAGGAACAAGGTTTAACAGTTACATTTCATTGCTGAGTTATCTCACGATTCTACTAGATCAACTCACAGTAATAGAGTAACTCGTTAGGACTATATCTATGCTGCTTGCATGGGATAACAGATATAGAATGCCAAATGAAATATTTTATTATTACGAACGAAAAACGATTGTTTTATTACAAGGAAAAGAGAAAGACCACAGCCACAAGTTGGCTTGTTGGTCACCTACTCTAACACATTTGATACGCGTTTTCCTCACGTATAAATTACCGCAAGTATACAGTATCGCATTTTGTAGAACAATGGTTCCGGATATCGATCCACAGGGACCTTGTAGATTCAGATGCTGAGTAGTGTAATTATATTATCGTTATATTATCTAGCCGGTCGTAAATATTTGGAATGGTGAGAAACCCTAATTTAAAAGCATGCAAGATCGTAAACATGCAAATATAGGATGTACGTAAATAAGTAACGACAACTCAACGCGGGGGGACTTCAATTTAAAAGGGACTTCTAGGGCCAAATCCACCTATGTATAATCAACAACGATCTACAAATCCGTTATCTAAAATCACATTCCTATTCGTTAACCCAGACGCTAATGTACTCTAACCCCCATCTCCAGTGTAGTTAGAGCCTACCCACAGGTCCGACGTCTCCGTTCAGAACCTGCTATTAAGAGAGCATTTAGGTCAAGTCCTTAAGGGCTACCCGAAGTGCATCACGTCTCCGTTTCCACACCCCGAGCTATGTTTTCCTAACTTCAAACAAGAAATCCTCTCTCGAGTTCATTCCTATTTAATATCAATCCGAGAGCTAATCAAACAATCAGAAGCATTTAATACAGGAAAACATAAACGAAATCAAAACACGGCAAATAGATAACACAAATAACGATCGAAATCAATATATACAAGGCTTCATTACCCTAGAAGAAAATGTTCTTAGTTCATAACAAACATAGAGTCAAAAGAATGTACAAAGGAAATGAAGAACAAAACGTAAAGAAATTGCGTAAGAAAAACCCAAGTCGAAACCCCCGTTGATGATTCCCGCGAAGAACTGTCGAAAACCGTAAAAAGTCGAAGAAAAAAGAAGAATGAGGGCTTGCTTCTATTTATAGTAAATTGCAAAGCTTCCTCAAGAAGCTTTGCTTTTGAAAATATCTGCCCTCGAAAATCGTGCCAGATCGCGATCCAATAAAGTAAGATTGCGATCTGGCTTCTCGTAAAAACGTGTACCGCCATCCCAGATCGCGATCTTGGAAGTGCGGATCGCGATCTGCCCCAAAATCTCGATGCTACTGGAATTTATCACCAGATCGCGATCCGACTTTCCTGGATCGCGATCTGGGTCTGAAATTGCTTGCTACTGGAATTTGCATCCAGATCGCGATCCGAAGTTCCTGGATCGCGATCTGGGTCTTAATGACCACTTTCTCGGCTTGAATAATCGGTTTCACTTCCAAATGGCTTCGACTTGGCAAAAAGAGCTAACAAAACCTAAAAAAGGAAATAAAACAAGAAATGCAATAATATATACAAATAAAACCGAAACTCGGACGGACGAAGACCAAAACTCGAAGATTTGAAAAGCAAAAATCGTGCAAAACGAACACTTATCACACCCTCAAACTTAGATCTTTACTCGTCCTGAGTAAATCAAAACAAAACTACAACAAAAATGAAAAAAACACAACAAACTAAACTAGGCCACTAACGTAGGGAAACACGGTTGCATTTAGCGTATGCAACAAGCGGTTGAACCCCTGGGTACCCCCAAAGGACGAGTTGTGTCTCGTGAGGGTTTTCAGACAACACACCCACAAAGTTGCCGGATTGGTCAAAGCATTGCAATCAATTCCAAAGATAAAACGAGCTATATAACTTAAAATCTTAGAATGGTATACGGCTTAAGGTATTCGACTTTCCTACCGACGCAATTAGTTGTTTCTACACAAAAATGAAAGATAGACTCAAGAATCCGTAATTAAACAATAAACACAATTATCGAGGGTTTTGAGTAGAAATGTGGGTGAAAAGTAAGTTTTGATTCTGAAATTCAAAAACTCGAGTTGGGCATAAGTAGGTCTATTTATTCAATAAGAAATAACAACAACAATATTTTTGGTGACTTTCATCACAATTTTTTCCTCTTTTTTTTTTCTTATTATCTTTTTTTATTTTTTTGAAACGGGCATTATCGTGACTCGTGCAAGGCTCGACACCACTGTGTTATCTCCCTGACCCATGTATTTAACTTTTGTCCAAGAAACCCCCAAGCTCGATAGCTCGAGAGACTTAGGCGACGAGGTGCACCCAACGGGTCAAGCTCAAGTCACAAAGGCGGGGAAATCACAGCGTGAATCACAACAATACCACAAATTATTTTTATTTTTTTTTAATCATCAATAACATAAAATAAAAACGTAAAGACCATTAATCGAACTTTTAGCCAACAAATCAAGTCGTGAACACATAATTCAATTCTAACTCGCCCCCCAAACCTCAGACTATTATACCCCTCAGAAAAGTGCGCTCAAGATTAATCGGAAAGGATTCGGAAGGCTATCCACACAAGTTGCAAAAACGCAGTCGGAAGGTACATCTATAATTAGCCAGTTATCCATAATTTTAATTTTAAAACAACTAGTCCATCTACTGATTCATTAATTGCTTTGCTTCAATAGAATCCGAAAATGCAACTTACACTCGATCCTATATGAAATGCATGCGACAAACATAACACAATTACGGGAATCGAAATACAAAAACGAAACTAAATTATATGATATGCATGCAAAAGACCAAATCAAAATAAGATAAATAAAATAAAATAAAATCAAAGTCTAGCGAAGATACATCGTAAACGAAATATCAATCCAACGACTTAACAAAAACAAACAAACTAAAAACAAACAGGTTCAACACATACCACCCTCAAACTCAAACCCTAGCATAGTCCATATGCTCAAAAGCAAAATAAAAAATAAAGGGATAGAAAACACAACGTCCCCTAGTTGTCTTGATCGTCCTCGTTGGTTCCTCCCTCCTCTTCTTGTCGTCCCCGCTCGTGCTCCTCCCAGGCCTGTGCCACCAGTGTAGTGGCTGCCGCTTGTGCTGGTTCGTCAGCGGTGGAGGTTGATGCTCCGTCATATCGAGGCTATGGTGGGAACGGCCGTGGCTCGACAATGTCATCGGTCCTGCACTGAAGCGCTCCAGCCATGGCCTTCATCATTTTCTTGAACCATCCCACATTTTCCTCCATAACATCCATCCATTTGCCGACATACTCTGGGAGCTGTGGTTCTGCTTCTTGTCTGCCTCTTCTGCCCCTTTGTTCTGGTCGAGTTGCATGAATATCTGAGGGACCTGCATCTGGTAAGTCTGTGTCTCCCTCGCCTAGGGGTCCACTCACTTGCTGGAGCTTGTGGTAAGGGAAGATAGGCTGTGGTGTCCTTCTTTGCGAACAAATATCGAATAGCTGCGTGGTCGGTGTAAATGATCACCTGAGAGCCCAAAATATACGGTCTGAACTTGTCAACGGCATAGACAACTGCAAGAATTTCTTTTTCGGTCGTTGAATATTTCTTCTGTGCCTGGTCAAGTGTAGGACTGGAATAGTAGATGGCCTTGAAGATTTTGTCCCTCCTTTGTCCCAATATTGCACCTACAGCATAGTCGCTCGCATCACACATGATCTCGAATGGTTCCTCTCAATTGGGAGTAATCACAATCGGTGACTGGGTTGGCTTCTCCTTGAGGAACGTGAAAGCCTGCAAACAAGCAGAATCAAAATCAAAGACGGCTTCCTTCTCAAGCAAATGACATAATGGTTTTACTATTTTCGAAAAATCTTTAATGGATCTACGGTAAAACCCAGCATGCCCTAAAAAACTTCTAACACCCTTGACATCTTTTGGTGGAGGCAATTTTTCAATCATTTCGATTTTTGCCCTGTCCACCTCAAGACCCTTATTTGAGACCTTGTGACCTAGAACAATACCTTCACGAACCATAAAATGACATTTTTCCCAATTTAAAACAAGGTTCATTTATGTACATCTTTTTAAAACAATTTCCAGATTGTCCACACAATGATCGAAAGACGATCCAAACACAGAAAAATCATCCATAAACACCTCAAGAAATTCTTCTACCATATCATGAAAAATAGACATCATACATCGTTGAAAGGTAGCAGGCGCATTACACAAACCGAAAGGCATTCTACGAAATGCAAAAGTACCGTAGGGGCAAGTAAAAGTAGTTTTCTCTTGGTCTTCCGGGGCGATTGAAATTTGATTGTACCCCGAATAACCATCAAGAAAACAGTAATACTCGAAACCACCTAGTATGTCTAGCATTTGATCGATAAAGGGAAGGGGGAAATGGTCTTTCCTAGTGGTTGCATTCAATAGTCGGTAATTGAAGCATACACGCCACCCAGTGACTGTTCTAGACGGAATAAGTTCATTTTTATCATTCACAATAACCGTCATCCCACCCCTCTTTGGCACAACCTGCACCGGACTGACCCACGGACTGTTAGAAATTGCATAAATCATACCAGCGCCTAACAGTTTTAAGACTTATTTTTTTACTACCTCTTTCATTGATGGGTTTAACCGCCTCTGAGGTTGGACTCTCGGTTTATAGACGTCTTCCATTAGAATTTTATGTTGAACAATAGATGGGCTAATTCCCTTAATATCCTCAATAGATCAACCTATAGCCGACCTATATTCTCTAAGGACCTCCAACAGTGTGTTTGTTTCGGCCTCGCTCAGACTAGAAGAAATAATCACCAGATAAGTCTTGTCTGCTCCAAGAAAAGCATAACAAAGATAATCTGGTAATTGTTTCAATTTCAGTACGGGGGCCGTTTTCACACTAACTGGTATCTCGAGGACGATTCCTACCTTGTATATACCTAAAATCTCAGCACATTCAAGAAACAACACACGGTCAAGCACATCATTTTCAATAGGCGTTTCAGGGGAGGCAGAATGCAAATCAATAGAATTAACAATGCAGTGCTCAACAGAATCACATAATTTATATATATCAAAAAAGGAGGAAACACAGTCCTCGATCACGTCTATTGTACTGCAATGCTCAACATGCTCAGAGTGTTTAAATGCATCTATCAAATTAAAAACAACTTCTTCCCCATTTACCCTAAGTATTAAAGATCCTAATTCCATATCAATCATCGCCTTACCAGTGGCTAAGAATGGACGACCTAAAATGATTGGTGCTTCATCATCTTAAGGAATTTCAAGTACCACAAAATCAACAGGCAAAATGAATTTATCTACTTTAACTAGCACATCTTCTACAACCCCATCGGGATATTTCAATGAGCGATCAGCTAGTTGTAAAGTCATGCGAGTGCGGTTCAAATTTCCTAAGCCCAGTTTTAGAAACACAGACATAGGCATCAAATTAATAATTGCCCCCAAATCACACAAAGCTTTATCGAAAGTAGAATTTCCAATAATACAAGGAATAGTGTAACTCCCTGGATCTTTCATTTTTGGTGGTAGATTCGACTGAAGAATGGCACTGCACGTTGCCGTGAGTATCACTGGTATGTCTTCCTCGATCCGAATTTTCTTGGATAGGACTTCCTTCATGAACTTGGTGTAGTTTGGCATTACCTCCAAGGCTTCTGCAAAAGGGATGTTGATTCGAATTTGTTTGATCTTTTTGATGAACTTCTTCAATTGATCCTTGAACTTCTTCTTCTTCTGTCTTTCTGGAAAAGGAATAGGAGTTATCTTAAGAGGGGGATTATCAGGAAAAGAAATGTTATTGGGCTTACTAGCCTCTTTTGTACTACTCCCTCAAATGGTGATGTCCGGCTCGACCGGGGTCGGTTGTACAGCTGGCCTTGGTGACTCGTCTGTCGGATAAGGAGGATCGGTCATTTGCAAACCACTTCGGGTGGTTATGGCTTGACAACTTTCTTTTGGATTGACTTCGATATTGCTCGAAAATCCACCCTTGGCCATTGTGGACATGGATTGGGCGATTTGCCCTATTTGTTTTTCCATGTTCTTCATTGTTGACTTCAGACCCTCCATCTTCCGTTCTTGTCGGTGAAGACGCTCGTCATACGTTGGCCCTCGTTGCTCTCTTTGATGGTTAAAATCGGGAGGTGGTTGTAGAGCATTCTTTGGATTGGCAGAGGAGAAGTTCTCGTGATTCCGAATTCCCGGGTGGTAATGAGTAGGGTTTTGGTTCTGATTGTTGGTTCCCCGGAAATTGTTGAATCGGTGGTTCATAAAGTGTGCCTGCTCCCAATCGTCGTTTGTGGCTTGCGAAGTACTTGCTGCTGCTACTCGTTCGGTTTGTGGCCCTCGAACTGATAATTGGGCGACCTGATTTGATAGGGTCGCTAATTGTGCTGAAACCGCGGCTAAAGGATCGAGTTGGTGGATTTCGGCCACCTTTTGTATACCACTTCGTTCGGACGGCCAATGGTAAGCATTCTCACACATTCGCTCGACGATGTCTCGAGCATCTGTGGGAGTCTTGTTTTGCAATGATCCACCTGAGGCAGCATTGACTAAAGACCGGGCTGGTTGATCGAGCCCATTGTAGAATAAATCCATTTGATCCCACGGGTTGAATCCGTGTTGAGGGCATTGTTGTAATAAGTCCTTGAATCTCTCCCAAGACTCGTGCATCGGCTCTTGGCTCATCTGTCTGAAGTTGCCTACATCTCTTCGTAGTGTGCGGTCTTCGAAGGTGGAAAGAATCGTGCCAGAAAGGCTTGTGATAATTCTTCCCAACAGGTGAGTGATCATGGATTAAGACTCAGAAGCCAACTCTTCGCTTTGTCTCTAACAGAAAATGAGAATAGCTTCAATCGAATGGCATCATCAGAAACACCATTAACTTTGATCGTGTCACAAATCTCCAAGAAATTGGCAAGATGGAGATTCGGATCCGCAGTGGCTGCTCCTGAGCCAAGAGCAGATAATTGGTAACACTATCAACAACGATAAAATCAAATTGGTCCCCGGCAACGGCGCCAAAAACTTGATACGCGTTTTCCTCACGTATAAATTACTGCAAGTATACAGTATCACATTTTGCAGAACAGTGGTTCAGGATATCGATCCACAGGGACCTTGTAGATTCACATGCTGAGTAGTGTAATTATATTATCGTTATATTATCTAGTCGGTCATAAATATTTGGAATGGTGAGAAACCCTAATTTAAAAACATGCAAGATCGTAAACATGCAAATATAGGATGTACGTAAATAAAGTAACGACAACTCAACGCGGGGGGACTTCAATTAAAAAGGGACTTCTAGGGCCAAATCCACCTATGTATAATCAACAACGATCTACAAATCCGTTATCTAAAATCACATTCCTATTCGTTAACTCAGACGCTAATGTACTCTAACCCCCGTCTCAAGTGTAGTGAGAGTCTACCCACAGGTCCGGCGTCTCCATTCATAACCTGCTATTAAGAGAGCATTTAGGTCAAGTCCTTAAGGGCTACCCGAAGTGCATCACGTCTCCGTTTCCACACCCCGAGCTATGTTTTCCTAACTTCAAACAAGAAATCCTCTCTCGAGTTCATTCCTATTTAATATCAATCCGAGAGCTGATCAAACAATCAGAATCATTTAATACAGGAAAACATAAACGAAATCAAAACACGACAAATAGATAACAAAAATGACGATCGAAATAAATATATACAAGGCTTCATTACCCTAGAAGAAAATGTTCTTAGTTCATAACAAACATAGAGTCAAAAGAATGTACAAAGGAAATGAAGAACAGAACGTAAAGAAATTGCGTAAGAAAAACCCAAGTCGAAACCCCCGTTGATGATTCCCGCGAAGAACTGTCGAAAACCGTAAAAAGTCGAAGAAGAAGGAAGAATGAGGGCTTGCTTCTATTTATAGTAAATTGCAAAGCTTCCTCAAGAAGCTTTGCTTTTGAAAATATCTGCCCTCGAAAATCGTGCCAGATCGCGATCCAATAAAGTCAGATCGCGATCTGGCTTCTCATAAAAACGTGAACCGCCATCCCAGATCGCGATCCAGGAAGTGCGGATCGCGATCTGCCCCAAAATCTCGATGCTACTGGAATTTTTCACCAGATCGCGATCCGATGGGTCTGAAATTGCTTGCTACTGGAATTTGCATCCAGATCGCGATCCGAAGTTCCTGGATCACGATCTGGGTCGTAATGACCACTTTCTCGGCTTGAATAATCGGTTTCACTTCCAAATGGCTTCGACTTGGCAAAAATAGCTAACAAAACCTAAAAAAGGAAATAAAACAAGAAACGCGATAATATATACAAATAAAGCCGAAACTCGGACGGACGAAGACCAAAATTCGAAGATTTGATAAGCAAAAATCGTGCAAAACGAACACTTATCATCATTCAAGCTATGCATCAAAGTCAACCACGAGGATCTTCTAAAGATATAAAGTGGATGTTGTTCGTCAATGAATTTATAGGATATGACTCATACGAGCATAACTCGTCAATCGGATTGATATTTTCTTTTTCACAATATAACAACCTTTTGAAAAACTAGTCCAATGCAAATTTATAGTGCATATTAAACATATATGTTGAGTTAATTTGAATATTTTTATTGGTGTATAATATATTTAAATATGGTAACGAGAATTGATTTTCTTTTTTTAGATTTCGACATAAGTTTTGCAACGGATTCAATGAGGGATATATCTCTCTCTACGCTGAATGTTGGCCTCAATTAGTTACGGATTTAGCAATGGAATTAGTGACATATGTATGTAGTATAGCTACAGAAATTTAGCGACGGAACCTAATTGCTTTCTAAAAGTCAAAAAAACTTCAATTTGTTGACCATGGTTAGTGACGCCATCATTTTCATCAGCGACGGATAGTTCTGTTGCAACCATTAGCAACGAAAATAATGCAGTTGTAACTCAAATTTAGCGACACGGCTTTTTTCTACAGACGTGGCGAGGGAGCATTTCCGTCGCTACATTACAATTAGTAACAGTTTAATGGTATTTAGCGACGGATTTGTCCGTAGCTAAATGGCGATTTTCTAGTAACCAATAAATTATTATAGAGAGAAAAAAAAAACAATTATAGCATTAGTTCTAAAAACGCTATGTTTATATGCTATGAAAAACCACTTTTGTTGTAGCTATGTCGATTTTGGAAAAATTCATATGAATAAAAAACCGGTTCGGCGGGTTGAACAATTCCAATAATATATTCTTCATATTTAATAATTTATTAATGTGATAATATTTTAGACATTTGATGATGCAATTTTCATCTTCAAATTATTTCAAGTCACCACCTAATATTAAAAGGAAAAAAACATAAAATAATTATATATAAAATATCATAGACACCCTTAAAAAAATACATTTTGTGAAATTAAATTTTTCAGTCCACCACCACCACATTATTCATTCCTCCAGCTCAGATGACCCGCTTCTTTAATGAGAAAAGATTATGTTATTGTGTCACCATCATATCTTTTAACTTTTTGTACATAAAATCTTCGTTGAGATTAATATTATAAAAAAAATAAAAAAATAATAAAAATAAAAAAAAACCCTTAAACAATTACACTCTTTCGACATCTTATGAAACATGTCATCAAAGTTAGTCCAACCAGTCCTAGGATTTCCCCAATAATTAGACAAAGGAAAAAAAATTGAACTTACCCAAAAATGATAAACAAAATTGATAGAAAACGAATCAAAACCAACCTCCCTACAATTGTGTGTGTGGGGCGCACCTAATTGTGTGCACGTATCAGCTAAGGGGCTGAACGAGCCGAGTCGAGCTCGGCTATTTTAACAAGCTTGAGCTCAAGTTCGAGCCAGCCAAAGCTCATTTCGGCTTCTTATTAAATTTGATGAATGCAGTATTTTGATCTACATAAACACCTTTGCCAATGTATTTTTACATGCTCTTCTTTCTGTTATTAAAGTAAGTTGTTAACGCAAAACTAAGAGCTCATAAAAATATAATAATTCAATAACACTACTCTCAGCCAATTCACGTGCAAATCACGGGCAATCAAGTGCAAACCGCGTGCAAGTCTCGTTCATGTTACGTGATTATGTGTTTGACATGCAAATTCATACTTATTTTTCTGAACGAGCATTGTCAAGAATGAATACTGATTCAAAATAAAAAGAAATATGATATTGTTTAATACTAATTCTTTAATTTTATGTATAGAGAAATAAACTGAAATATATAGTATGATAAACGTTCTGGAGCCGGATCGGCACGTTCCGATTGTGCCTCTTGTCATTAAAGAGAAATAAACTGAAATATATAGAATGACTCACTATTATAACTATTTCTTTTTTGGCTAACCCATATCCGAGCCATGCAAGCCCGGTCAGGGTTAGGCAGCATATTAATTGGATGGGCACAAATTCATTGTTGCGGGTCTTAAATGCTTCAATCTGTCAATATATAATTATCGAAAAATAAAAATATGTCAATATATATAAATAAAACAAGAAACTAAAAAAAAAATTAATATTTATAATAAACAAAACATAATATTTTCTGAAATTTAAATGCATACCACATTCTTAATTGGTGCCCCAAATACAATCAGCGAGAAAAAAGTTGCCACCCACCCCACAATCTTAATTCGGAATATAATTTTATTTTGCAGTGTTATGTACGTGACAATAATTGTCACAAATACAATAACAATGCCTAGGCCCACAAATTTCCCAACTTTCATCTACAAAAAGTAAATATTTCAGATCATTAATAGTTACAATTAAGTGTATTTTCAAGAAAAAATAAATAAATAAAAAATACTTACTCTAATTGTTTTAGATGCATAATAGAGGTACATCAATATATAGATGCACTCTATAATACAGGCGACTATATTAATGTAAATAATAGGCTTTGTTGAGCCTAATAGACCGTAATACATCCATAACATGGATGAGAAAAATGCAACAATGTAGGGCATGAATGTATGCCCTACCGTTGATTTTTCCTTATATATTCTTCTAAATGTAAATCTGCAAAACAAAACACACATATTAGAATTTGTTAACGAAAATTAAATATATTTTAACACAATATAAAAGTTAAATACACTTTCATTGGAGCGAGGTAGACCATCAGTGACATAAAACTTCCTAGATATCCAAATACCTGTAAAATGGAAGATTCGATTAGTAGAGTATAATGAATTAAATAAAGAAAATGTACTATATTTAAATACCTACCACAGCTTTTATCGGTGCCGCGAATACCACAAATGAGAAAATAGTGGCAACCCATCCGACTATCGAACTTCTAAACTGGCCGTGGGTTGTGAAATATGTGACAATAATTGTCACAGATATCACAATCACGCCAAGGCCAATTATCTTCACAATTTTTATCTACAAAATACAACGAACATAGATTAGTTTTTACAATGTTTTAAAATATTTATAAAAAAAAAAAGACCAAAATTACGATATACTTACCCTAATATTATATGGTGCATAATAGTAGTATAGAGATATATAAACTATTTCGATTATACACCCGAAGAGATTTATGGATATTATTAGACCATTACGGTCTAATAATCCATAATAAACCCAAAGGGTAGAAGAGAAAAACGCAACCGGTAGGGCATAAATGTATGCCCTCCGGATGATTTTTCTCTCCAATTTTTTCGGAATGTATATCTGCAAAAAAAATATATGTATATTAGCCTTTATCAATAAAAATTAATTTTGTTAAAAGAAATACAAATCAGATATAAAACCTTACATAGGAACGAGATAAACGATAAATGACATTATGTTCCCTGTAAAAAAAAATGTAAATATTCATATTCAAAAAATAAATAAATACAAACTTACGATGATTAACAAAATTTTGTACCTAATATCCCGAAAATCAATATTTTCTTATTGTTGTAAATTGCTATCGAGAGAGTGTGTGTTAGCGAGAGAGTGAGTTGTAATTAATGGACAATTTGAGAGAGAGAGAGAGAGAGAGAGAGAGAGAGAGAGAGAGAGAGAGAGAGAGAGTTATGATAAAAATAGTGGCAATTATAAAAATATATAGATACACACGTCATTTACTCATCAGTTAATTATTTATAAAAATAGAAATTATGATGGGTGAACTTTCACACAGATATTAGAGTAAAAATGCAATGATTATGAAATGATTATGATAATAATAATAATATTATAATAATAATAATAATAATAATAATAATAATAATAATAATAATAATAATAATAATAATAATAATAATAATAATAAGCAAAAATGAGACAAAGTTGAACTTGCCCAAAAATTAGACAAAGGAAAAAAAAAAAATTGAACTTGCCCAAAAATGATAAACAAAATTGATAGAAAAAGAATCAAAGCCAACCTCCTACAATTGTAATAATAATAATAATAATAATTGTGTGCACCTTTCAGCTAGGGGGCTGAATTTAACAGGCTTGAGCTCAAGTTCGAGCCAGCCCAAGCTCATTTAACATTTCGGCTTCTTATTTATTTATTATTTTATCATTATTATTATTATTATTATTATTATTATTATTATTATTATTATTATTATTATTATTATTATTATTATTATTATAATAATAATTATTATTATTATTATTATTATTATTATTATTAT
>NW_012193194.1:305570-339393 GCF_000504015.1 Erythranthe guttata
TGTAAATATTGAAGTTTCTGCATAAATTGTTCACATAAAATTTATTAATAGATAACTGTAGCAAAATGGATGACTCATTCCACTTCTTAAACATGGTATATAATGGAATCGAGAGATATAGTGGTGCAAACACATAGTATCTTGAGGGCCTGCAAAAGATTATTATAAAATTTATTTGTTATTTATTTGAGGGTAACTCAACAACAACACTGGAAAATAATGCAAGTAATTTATATTATTTTGAACACCGATTCAGTGATTCCTATATAGAAAAAAATAGTTATTTGAAAAATACAACTGAATAAGAAAAATGACTAATATTATTGTAATAATGTCACTCATTTTTCGTTTGGAGAAGTATGTTGGATGTCATGAGCATCATCCCTACCTGCAAATGGGTTGAGAAAAAGAAAAAAAATGAACAAAGAAAGAAAACAATAGATTAAATATTTAAAAGTAACAATAAACAAAGTCAACTAAATACTAAAAAATACATTCGTAGCATATATTTGTATGTAGAATAATTAGATAACAGTAAGAAATAAATAACAATTTAAATTAATTAAATAGCAGTAATAAAAGTTAATTGCTACCTTAAGTTTTGAAATATTTCTTTGTAAACAACGTTTGTGGTGGAATTTGTAGTATTCCCCTCATTATCACATATGAGTATCTTTAAACCCTTACGGCTTGTAACTCTTGAAACGGCAAGATATAGTTGTCCATGTGAAAACACAAGTTTTTTTGGATATATACCAACATGTTGAAGAGATTGACCTAGACTTTTATTGATAGTCATAGCAAACGATAGAGAAATAGGGAAATGCCGTCGTTGGAAGTGAAAGGGAATTCTGGTGTCTGATGGCGTTAAAGTCAACCTTGGAATAAAGACTATATCACCCACATTTATTCCTGATATTATTTTGGCTTCCAACACAATTTCCTAGTCGTTTGCACAACCCCGACGATTGATCAATACTCCTTAGCAACATAACAGGTACACCAATCTTAAGTTTCAACTCATGGTTAGGAAGACCAGAAGATGTTATACAATTTAGAAATTCTGGTGTATGAATGTCATGATGTGTGTCAATACTCCCATTTGCTGTGCATGGACTGTCAAAACTCAAATATGTCGTTGTCTCACCGGGCATTAAAGCTAACATGTAATTGTTTACCTCTTCCACAATCTCATTTGTAGGTGCTAATATAGCTCTTTGCTGTAAATAAGTAAAATCATTGATTTAACTTAGAAACAAAGGATATGTAGCTTCTACAATTGATTAAAGTAGGTTACCCGATTGTTTTATGAGTAGATCATCAGGGATTTCAATATTCACAACACCATCATTATGACCACCAATAGTACCATCACCTATGCTTAACACCCAACTTGAGAAAGTTTGCATTTCTTCCAAATTTTGATTGTCTGACTGTAATCTCATATTTTTTGTCAGTGTTAGTACATGGCAAAACTTCCATAAATATGAGTAATTGATGCTTGCAAACACAACCTGCTGTCTTGTTCCTTTCGGGATGACAGGTAGTATTTGTCTAAAATCTCCCCCAAAAACAACTGTTTTTCCGCCAAAAGGTTTGTTTTTGCTATCATGAATAGAATATTTCAAAATATCCCTAAGAGTTCTGTCTACAGCCTCAAAGGAATGCTTATGAGTCATAGGAGCCTCATCCCAAATTATAAGTTTTGCTTTGATTATTAACTGAGCTAGTGGAGTCCCAAATGCAATATTGCATGTAGACTCTTCATGAACATTTATAGGGATTACAAACCTTGAGTGTGCTTTTCGTCCACCTGGAATGAGTAGAGCTGCTATTCCGCTCGAAGCAACTGTGAGTACTATTTCACCCCTTGACCTTAAAGCTGCATAGAGTGTTTTCCAAATAAACGTCTTACCTGTACCACCATATCCATACAGAAAAAATAATCCTTCACGTTTTTCTGTCACATGAAGCATTATTTTTTCATATATACTCTTTTCTTCATCGGTAAGACTGGACAATAGTTTGGAATGTTCCATAGCTAATTCATGTCTATCATAGTTGAGTTCATCATATATAAGTCTATTTTGAACTTGTGTTACCAAAGACATGACCGGTTGAGGTATTGTCGGAAAGTTAGCTAGACTCCTATTATTACTGCGCAAAATATTCTCAATCTCTGCAAGAGCGAAGTTTTTCAACTGATCTTCACTAAGTTGCAAATCTGTGAAGAAAAAAAGAATAAATTAATAATATTTGCAAAAAAACTCAATATAATGTGCATTTAAGAGAATTATTGTTAAAATGTAAAACATAATAAAATGCAGATGTAGTGCCTGGAAATGGTAGTAGTGTTCTATGCTTATTTAGGATATCATCACTCAAGTGGTGCCATGTACTGTTCCATACAAACTCCGGTCGTGAAATCTGATTTGAAAGCAAAAGAATTGTGAAATTTTTTTCTCAGGAAGTGGGCACTTCCCCAATCGCTCGCTTCTTAAATTCCATCTACGTATTCTTTGTCATCGTCCAACAAACCGATTGCATAGCATGCATCTTTAAATGTAGGGTAGATGGCATTGTTGATTGTTCTTAACTGTTCATAAGAAGTTGGTCCCTTTGCAATATTAAGGAGAATTCTCAAATAATATAATTCTCGTTTCCTCGGACGCCACTCATGTAGCGGTTGTTTCCATACAAATTGCATAGGAAATTGTGCATAGGTAAGATCTCTTGCTTCGGGAAAAATCTTATTTGCTTCCATCCATGCCAAAATTTTGATTTTTGTATATTGGGTCTGTCTAGAATCGATTCCATCGGCTCATCATCACCAAATATTACGACTTGTTCGTCCGGCAGGTGGAGAGGCAAACGTTCGACTGACAGTTCCCTGTAGTGAATATCAAATGCAAATAGTCTCCAAGCTGCCTCACACGGTGATAAATATCTGCAATCATAGTACCTCTTATCTCATCTTGGCAATTGGATTCAAGATCATCTGTTGAGCTTTCATAAAAACTTGCAGTAACACGATCATGGCTTTTATTGACATACTTGAACAGGTACTTAATCGACCTTGATTGATTAAACCACTCCACATTTATATGTGCCTTGTACTTTTTCATCAAATATGGATTATGAGGAACTACAAACCTATTATCAACAAAATTATTTCCCTTTTTAACAACTCTTCCATTGTCTCTCATTTTGTATAAGGGATATCCATCTTCGTCTTGAGAAGGGAAATACTTGGTGCACTTTCCATCTTGCATTCAGGAGGAATGGGGATTAAATACGCCACATGGACCATGTATCATAAGTGTGACACCCCTTTTCTAATTACACCTACTTAGTAGTTTAGAATATGATAGCGGAAGACTTATAGATAATAATGAGTGTGGAGTGCTCGTTTTAAAAATCATCTTCTACAAATACAAGATTCCGACAAAATTTTTCTTTTAAAATCAGAGTAAGAGTGTCCACATATTGCCAAACAACATTCACTTAATCAATTTCACAAACTATGCATGCATGACTAGAGATTAAGTCCCGTTTTAGCAAAGTGAGAAAATATTGGACAGTTTCGATCTATCAATTAAACAAATTAATAACTCTCTAACCGCTCATGCAAAACACTTGAAATTTTTACCACATGCTCTAATCGGGACCTAAATAACGTAGTAAAAACAGTTTTTAAATACCTTGAGCCATTTGAAAGGAATAATTAAAATGGTACAACTGTACAGTTTAAAAATCTAAAGCAGGGGAGTGATCTTTGAAAAATCTTTATAAATTCCCTACTGTTTCAAAAATCATAAAATTCTATAATAAAGTACATTAGTAAGTTAGGAGTTTATCCCAAGTGGAATAAATCTTTTTGAGTGAGAAAAACTTCGTATTTTGTTGTAAATACTACAATGACTCTGTTTCAGAGCAGTGTTGGGAAACAATTCATAATTAATTCGTGGCTTATCCAATTAATGCAAAAGACCTATCAACATGAACCTAACAGATAGACCTATGATGCTGTAAAATTTCATGCAACAATGTATACAAGAGATAATTAACACGAATTATTAAACTACTAGGCAGAACACAACACATAACTAGCCGATGGGCATTTTATAAGGTTTTTAGGAAAACTTGCCCTAAAGTTACCTAAGTTTTTGAGGAATTATCATAATATATATCAAAATAGGTAATCGTAATCCTATGTCACATTACACATTATGCATCAATAGTAAGTTCCTCCAATAGGCGGAAGGGAACGATAATAAACACCTATAACGGTGTCGAATATCCTTAATAGCAAATTGTACAAATAGAACCACATTAGTATATTAAGAGCACCCAAAATCCACCATGCCTCCATATGAACTCTTCTCCCGATCCACGAACTCAACTTCAACCACGAACCTCGGGCTCGAAATCGGGTAATCCTACAAGCAATTCAACACCTATATGAGTCTTTGAGACTCAATGAGAATTCCATATAATATCAAATACACTTAGACAAGGAATCATATAATCATACATATACATACATATACAAGTATACATATACCTTAATCACCATTTCTTTAAGAAAATTTACCGATTTACCTTTACCTTCTCGGTTTACCTCTTAGACTTTTCGATTTACCTCTTAAACCTTCCTTTCATCATTTCATAAGGAATAAGAGGAGATCCCTCACAAGGGAGTCGTCATTCTTTTGCACATACATTCATTCAAGTGCTCATACAACGTGTAAGAAAAATCATTTTCTTTAGTCGGATATCCTTTGGAAAAATCAAGTAAAACCATAGACAATAAGCCTTCATTTATTTGGAACCCGTTTCATAAGTGGAATCAAACCACACACTCTTCATCTCATTTTTGGGGTACCGGTCCCTCATACCCCGTGCTTATTCGATCTATGTTTTACAAGACTTTCCAATTTTAAAAACGTGCAAGTGAGGTTAGCACATAATTTCATTCAATTCAAGCAACTTGATTAGTTGTGTGAGAAAAACATTTTCGTTCGGATATCCTTTGAAAAATCAAGTAAAACCATAGACAATAAGCCTTCATTTATTTGGAACCCGTTTCATAAGTGGAATCAAACCACACACTCTTCATTCATTATTGGGGTACCGGTCCCTCATACCCCGTTCTTATTCGATCTATGTTTTACAAGATTTTCCAACTTTAAAAACGTGCAAGTGAAGTTAGTATATACTCTTTATTTCACATATTCAAAGTTAGCTTTCACATAAGCACACATATTTCCACATATTTCACAAAGGCACATAATTTAGTCACAAAATCACAAAAGCAAGTAAGACACATAACAACTCAAGCAAAGAACATAGATCACATATTTACACATATAGCAAAACAACTCAAAGCATTCGGTTATTTATAAGTACTATCTTCAAGTTTCATTAATTAAAGTTCAAGCCCTCTTTCTCAAGAGACTTGAAGTTTTCTTTCAAGTATAGCACCAAAATTCCATTTATTCCATTTTGTTTCCAAAATATTCGAACCATCAACAACTCAATCACACAAAATTCCATTTTTATTAATCTTGTCCTCGGTTTTTACTTCGTATATTATTATTACTCATAGATCATAAACCATGGATTGCAAGCTTCCTCGACCCGAAGGGAGTACACTTACAACCGCGTAGGTCGATATATATATACACATAGAAACATATACTTATATATATAGCACATATCGATTATAAATAAACCATGGATCAAGTACTTTCTTCGACCACGCAGGTTTACGAAAACCATGGATCGAAGTTTCCTTAAGATCACGCAGGTCTAGTATATATATATATATATATATATATATATATATACATACATAAAAATAAAATTAAATTATCATATTATTCTTAGTTCTTCAAGATTATATCATTTAAAGCTTAGATTCTTACATGCATGGATGATCTAACAATAAACAAGTAAAGTACTATAACTTCCCAAATTTTCGGCCATTAAGAACAAAGAAGGTGAAAGAAGAAATAATATTGGTGAAGAATCACTTGTAGCAAGAATATGAAATTCTCACCTAGTTTCTCTTGAGAATATGAAGGAATTGGTGGATTGAATAACCCACTACAAGAACCTTGAAGAAATTATAAAGAAATTAGAAGAAAACATTAGGGAATTTTCGAAATTGAAAAGGAAGAAGAAAAATGAAAGCTTTCTTACACTTCTAGTTGAAGAAACTTCTTTTTGGAAATGAGGAGAGATTTTGAGCTTCCTACACTAATAATTTCGAAATGGAGGAGAAGAAGAGAGAGAATTATGTTTTCTTAAGAGCTTTAAGATATGGTGGAGAAGATGAAAATTCACTTGGGTGTTGGGTTCTATTTATAGAGTTTTGCAAGCATTTGGGGGTGTTCTTGGAATTTCCTCTTTAGGTGGGTTGGATTGGAGGTGGTTCTATGGCTTGAGCTTGAGTAAAAATGGAGTCTTGGTGAGGGGATGGTGGTGATGGCCGAATTTAGGGAGAGAGGAAGAAGAAAGAGAATGGGTTTCAAATGCTTAGGTGGAAAGAGAGAGAAAGTGGGTCTTGAATTAAAAGGTAAAGTGAAGTACCATTCTCAATGAAGAAGGTACAAGCCACTTAAGCTTTCAATTCTCCCAATTAATGAGTCTTTCTACATTGAAGAATTGTACACATGGAAAATAAAATCCATGTGTGTCTCCACATGGCCGAAAACTACAAGAAGAGTGGGGAAAATTTTATTTCTAAGTTTATTCACTCATTTAATTATCTAATATGCATGAATTTATTCTTTTTCTAAAAAAATTAGTGTATGCATAAATATATTCCAACTATCCAAATTAAATTCTAGAATGCAATAATCTAATTAAAATATGAAAATTTTCAATTAGTTATTTTTCGTGTAAAAATTTTTCAAATATTCGATCCTAATAAATTAACTAATCACATAATTTAAGTCACACATAAAATACATCAAGAACGCATGTTTAATTTTGCTAGCTCATAATAAATTATCCTATTAGCACACATAAAATTTCTAAACGTAAAATCTACTTAATAAAAATATAAAACGAGTTATCCGAAAGGGCGGGGTGTTACAATCTCCCCCCCTTAAAGAAATTTCGTCCCCGAAATTTGTACCTTTCTCGATTAATTCCGGGTACCGACTCTCAATCTCATCCTCGAGTTCCCACGTCGCCTCGTCCGGAGAGTGGTTTTTCCAAAGAACTTTGATAAGGCGAATTTCTTTATTTCGGAGTTTCCTAACTTTTCGGTCTAGAATTTGGGTGGGTTCTTCAATAAAGGATAGGTTTGGAGATAAGTCTACGGGTTCGATTTTGAGGACATGGTCGGGGCTAGGAAGGTATTTTCGGAGCATGGATACATGAAAGACATTGTGTATTCGAGATAGATGTGGTGGTAGGGCAAGGCGATAGGCTTGAGTACCAATTCGATTGAGAATTTCGAAAGGTCCAATATATCGAGGGCTTAGCTTCCCTCGTTTTCCGAATCGCATAATTCCTTTGAGTGGAGCGACTTTTAGAAATACGTGGTCGCCAACATTGAATTCTAAGTCTCGTCTCCTTTTATTTGCGTATTTTTGTTGGCGATCTTGGGCCGACTTCATTTTCTCCCGGATGTTTTTGATTATGTCGACGGTGTGTTGGACTAGTTCGGGGCCCAATAATTTTCGCTCGCCTACTTCGTCCCAATGGATTGGAGATCGACACTTTCTTCCGTATAATGCTTCGTATGGCGCCATTTCGATCGACGATTGGTAACTATTATTGTACGAGAATTCGATGAGTGGTAGCCGGCTTTCCCAATTGCCACCAAAATCCATTATGCAAGCTCAGAGCATATCTTCGAGAGTTTTGATCGTTCTCTCGGATTGACCGTCGATTTGGGGATGGTATGCCGTACTAAAGGCTAGACGGGTTCCCATTGCTTCGTGCAAGCTCTTCCAAAATTTTGAAGTGAATCGGGGGTCTCGATCGGAAATAATTGATATAGGAATCCCATGGAGTCGGACAATTTCTCGGATGTAAAGTTCGGCTAGCTTTTCGAGACTAAAGGTAGTCTTGACCGGTAGAAAGTGAGCGGATTTGGTTAGGCGATCAACTATCACCCATATTGAGTCGGAACCTTTTTGAGTTTTCGGAAATCCTTGAACGAAATCCATGGTTACTCTTTCCCACTTCCATTCGGGTATGAGGTTGGGTTGAAGAAGTCCACCGGGCCGTTGGTGTTCCGTCTTGACTTGTTGACAAACTAGGCATTCGGACACGAACTTGGCTATGTCTTTCTTCATTCCGGGCCACCAATATAATTTCTTCACGTCTTGGTACATTTTTGTTTCGCCCGGGTGGCAAGAGTAGGGGGTTTTGTGAGCTTCGCCGAGAATTAATTCTTTTATCTCTTTGTTTGCCGGAACGCAAATTCTTCCTTGGAATTTTAAGACTTCGCCGTCGGAGATCGAGAAATTGGGATTTCGACCGGTTGATAAGCTTTCTCGGATTTTTAGAAGTTGATCATCCAGGAGTTGAGCGGATTTTATAGTCGAATTGAGCGGCGGTTCAATGATTAATGCGCACATGGACTTCCGGCTAAGAGCATCGGCCACGACACTAGCTTTACCGGGGTGGTAAAGTATTTCGCAATCGTAATCTTTGACCAATTCGAGCCATCGTCTTTGTCTCATGTTAAGTTCCTTTTGGGTGAAGAAGTACTTTAAGCTTTTGTGATCGGTGAAGATCGAACACTTCTCTCCGTAGAGATAGTGCCTCCAAATTTTGAGGGCGAAGACTACGGCGGCAAGTTCTAAGTCGTGCGTCGGGTAATTCTTCTCGTAATCTTTCAATTGACGAGAGGCATAGGCAATTACGTTCCCATTTTGCATCAAGACGGCTCCAAGTCCATGCTTGGAAGCATCGCTATAAACTACGTAGTTTCCGGTTTTGTCGGGTAAGGCGAGAATGGGGGCGGAAGTTAATCGATTCTTGAGCTCTTGGAAGCTAGAATCACATTCGGCGGTCCATTGGTACTTGGTTTCCTTTCGGGTCAATCGAGTGAGTGGAGAAGCGATTTTGGAGAAGTTCGGAACGGATCGTCGATAGTAACCCGCGAGACCAAGGAAGCTTCGGATTTCTCCAACATTTTGGGGAGTCGGCCAGTTGCAAACGGCTTCAATCTTGCTTGGATCAACCGATATTCCTTCTTTCGAGATCACGTGCCCAAGGAAGTGGACTTGGCGTAGCCAAAATTCACATTTGGAGAATTTTGCGTAAAGTTGGTTTTCTCGGAGGGTTTGGAGCACGATTCTCAAATGTTCTTCGTGTTCTTCATCATTTCGGGAGTAGATTAAGATGTCGTCGATGAAGACGATTACAAATTGGTCGAGGTACTTCCGGAAGATTCGGTTCATTAGATCCATGAAAGCGGCTGGGGCGTTGGTTAGACCGAACGGCATTACTACAAACTCGTAATGGCCGTAACGAGTTCGGAAAGCGGATTTTGGGATGTCTTCTTTCTTGATTTTCAATTGGTGATAGCCGGAACGGAGATCGATCTTTGAGTACACCGTGAAGCCTTGGAGTTGGTCGAAAAGGTCGTCGATTCTCGGTAGTGGATATTTATTCTTGATCGTGACTTTGTTAAGCTCTCGGTAGTCGATACATAGGCGGAGGGTTCCGTCTTTCTTTTTGACGAAGAGGACGGGAGCGCCCCAAGGAGAGAAGCTAAGGCGAACGAACTTCTTATCAATAAGCTCTTGAATTTGTTCTTTGAGTTCTTTAAGTTCTAACGGGTCCATGCGGTAGGGTGCTTTGGAAATAGGAGTTGCACCGGGAATTAGGTTGATCTCAAATTCAATTTCACGATCGGGTGGAAGACCGGGGAGATCTTCGGGAAAGACATCGGGAAAATCACAAACGATTGGTACTTGGGAGGGCTCGGGTTTATTTTCGTTGGATATTTCGACTATGTCGACCAAATGACAACAATGCCCCTTTCGAGCGAGCTTAAGTGTTTTGACGGCGGAGAGGATTTGGAGTGAAGGTGAGTAAGATCCTTGGAATTCCACTGTTTGGCCGTGGGGTAAAGAAAGATAGACGGTTTTGGTCGCACAATTAATTTGGGCTTTAAATTTGGACAACCAATCCATTCCGAGAATTACTTCGAAATGGTCTATAGGAAGAATTATGAGGTCGGAATTGAGTGGCTTCTTTTGGATTTGGATTGGGCAATCTTTGAAAAAGAGGTCGGATTCTAAGTCATTGCCAGACGGTAAGCGAATTGTGAATAATTCACTAGATGTGGTAGGGGTTATTGGGAATTTGGCGGCGAGGGTACTCGAGACGAATGAGTGAGTCGATCCGGAATCAACTAGAGCATAAACGAGATTGTTACAAACGTAAATTGTACCTGCTATCATCGAAGGGTCGGCTTCAGCTTCATCTTTGGTCATTGCGAACACTCGACCGGGAGCTCGGTTTTGCGGTGGGGGTTGTGGGCAATCCCTTATCAAGTGCCCTGGTTTTCCGCAGCGATAACAATTGTTGGTGCCTTGAACGCAGGGTCCAAAGTGAGGTTTCCGACATTTTGGGCAAATCGGTCGGGCTGGTGGTGTAGCATAGTTTTGAATCATTGGACGTTTTCCCTTGTTTTGGCTCGGTCCGGGGTGGGGCCTCTTCCATTTGTGAGTAGTGGCGGGTGGAACGGATCGAGATTGGCGGATCTCTTGCTCGGCTTGGTCTGCTTCGAGTGCTTTGTCGACTATTTTCCGAAAAGTCGTTACGGAAGACATGCGGACATCTCGTTGAATGACCGGGTTGAGGCCTCTAAGGAAATGGTTGGCCTTTTCGTCGGCGTCTCGGGATATGAATGGGGCGTAGAGACATCCTTGTTCGAATCGTCGTACGTACTCGGCTACAGACAAGTTGCCTTGCTTTAGCTCGAGAAATTCCTTTAGCTTCTGAGCTCGGAGGTTTTTGGAAAAGTACTTTTCGAAGAACAAGATTTTGAAAGCGCTCCAAGTAGTGTTCGTTAGGTCGATTCCTTCTTTAGTACCTTCCCACCAATGACGGGCTTCGTTCTTCAATAGGAAAAGAGAACAATGGATTCGATCTCGGTCGGACATTTCCATGTAGTCGAAAATGACTTCTAGGGATTTGATCCATTCTTCGGCTATGGTTGGATCGGGGCCTCCATGGAATTCGGCGGGGTGCATTCTTAGAAACCTTTCGTAAATGGCTTGGGGTGCGGTATTTTGAGTTGGTGGGGGTGGAGGGTTCTGGTTTTGGAGGTTAACAAGGCGTTGGATTTGTTCATTTTGTTCTCGAACGAGGGCGGTGAGGTCTTGTATGGTGCGAGATTGATCGTTCGGACCGTTAGCGGCGTTTTGAGCTCGAGTTTGTGCTCCCGACATTTTAGCACTTTAAACAAATAAACACTTCTCATTAGTTAAGAAATGTGCACATATAAACACATACCTGCCCGAGTTCTTAGTTGATGTCGTCATTCGAGGATTTCGGAGATCTTTAAGTTCATATGGAGATTTTCCGGGGATCGTTGCTCTGATACCACGTATGTGTGACACCCCTTTTCTAATTACACCTACTTAGTAGTTTAGAATATGATAGCGGAAGACTTATAGATAATAATGAGTGTGGAGTGCTCGTTTTAAAAATCATCTTCTACAAATACAAGATTCCGACAAAATTTTTCTTTTAAAATCAGAGTAAGAGTGTCCACATATTGCCAAACAACATTCACTTAATCAATTTCACAAACTATGCATGCATGACTAGAGATTAAGTCCCGTTTTAGCAAAGTGAGAAAATATTGGACAGTTTCGATCTATCAATTAAACAAATTAATAACTCTCTAACCGCTCATGCAAAACACTTGAAATTTTTACCACATGCTCTAATCGGGACCTAAATAACGTAGTAAAAACAGTTTTTAAATACCTTGAGCCATTTGAAAGGAATAATTAAAATGGTACAACTGTACAGTTTAAAAATCTAAAGCAGGGGAGTGATCTTTGAAAAATCTTTATAAATTCCCTACTGTTTCAAAAATCATAAAATTCTATAATAAAGTACATTAGTAAGTTAGGAGTTTATCCCAAGTGGAATAAATCTTTTTGAGTGAGAAAAACTTCGTATTTTGTTGTAAATACTACAATGACTCTGTTTCAGAGCAGTGTTGGGAAACAATTCATAATTAATTCGTGGCTTATCCAATTAATGCAAAAGACCTATCAACATGAACCTAACAGATAGACCTATGATGCTGTAAAATTTTATGCAACAATGTATACAAGAGATAATTAACACGAATTATTAAACTACTAGGCAGAACACAACACATAACTAGCCGATGGGCATTTTATAAGGTTTTTAGGAAAACTTGCCCTAAAGTTACCTAAGTTTTTGAGGAATTATCATAATATATATCAAAATAGGTAATCGTAATCCTATGTCACATTACACATTATGCATCAATAGTAAGTTCCTCCAATAGGCGGAAGGGAACGATAATAAACACCTATAACGGTGTCGAATATCCTTAATAGCAAATTGTACAAATAGAACCACATTAGTATATTAAGAGCACCCAAAATCCACCATGCCTCCATATGAACTCTTCTCCCGATCCACGAACTCAACTTCAACCACGAACCTCGGGCTCGAAATCGGGTAATCCTACAAGCAATTCAACACCTATATGAGTCTTTGAGACTCAATGAGAATTCCATATAATATCAAATACACTTAGACAAGGAATCATATAATCATACATATACATACATATACAAGTATACATATACCTTAATCACCATTTCTTTAAGAAAATTTACCGATTTACCTTTACCTTCTCGGTTTACCTCTTAGACTTTTCGATTTACCTCTTAAACCTTCCTTTCATCATTTCATAAGGAATAAGAGGAGATCCCTCACAAGGGAGTCGTCATTCTTTTGCACATACATTCATTCAAGTGCTCATACAACGTGTAAGAAAAATCATTTTCTTTAGTCGGATATCCTTTGGAAAAATCAAGTAAAACCATAGACAATAAGCCTTCATTTATTTGGAACCCGTTTCATAAGTGGAATCAAACCACACACTCTTCATCTCATTTTTGGGGTACCGGTCCCTCATACCCCGTGCTTATTCGATCTATGTTTTACAAGACTTTCCAATTTTAAAAACGTGCAAGTGAGGTTAGCACATAATTTCATTCAATTCAAGCAACTTGATTAGTTGTGTGAGAAAAACATTTTCGTTCGGATATCCTTTGAAAAATCAAGTAAAACCATAGACAATAAGCCTTCATTTATTTGGAACCCGTTTCATAAGTGGAATCAAACCACACACTCTTCATTCATTATTGGGGTACCGGTCCCTCATACCCCGTGCTTATTCGATCTATGTTTTACAAGATTTTCCAACTTTAAAAACGTGCAAGTGAAGTTAGTATATACTCTTTATTTCACATATTCAAAGTTAGCTTTCACATAAGCACACATATTTCCACATATTTCACAAAGGCACATAATTTAGTCACAAAATCACAAAAGCAAGTAAGACACATAACAACTCAAGCAAAGAACATAGATCACATATTTACACATATAGCAAAACAACTCAAAGCATTCGGTTATTTATAAGTACTATCTTCAAGTTTCATTAATTAAAGTTCAAGCCCTCTTTCTCAAGAGACTTGAAGTTTTCTTTCAAGTATAGCACCAAAATTCCATTTATTCCATTTTGTTTCCAAAATATTCGAACCATCAACAACTCAATCACACAAAATTCCATTTTTATTAATCTTGTCCTCGGTTTTTACTTCGTATATTATTATTACTCATAGATCATAAACCATGGATTGCAAGCTTCCTCGACCCGAAGGGAGTACACTTACAACCGCGTAGGTCGATATATATATACACATAGAAACATATACTTATATATATAGCACATATCGATTATAAATAAACCATGGATCAAGTACTTTCTTCGACCACGCAGGTTTACGAAAACCATGGATCCAAGTTTCCTTAAGATCACGCAGGTCTAGTATATATATATATATATATATATATACATACATAAAAATAAAATTAAATTATCATATTATTCTTAGTTCTTCAAGATTATATCATTTAAAGCTTAGATTCTTACATGCATGGATGATCTAACAATAAACAAGTAAAGTACTATAACTTCCCAAATTTTCGGCCATTAAGAACAAAGAAGGTGAAAGAAGAAATAATATTGGTGAAGAATCACTTGTAGCAAGAATATGAAATTCTCACCTAGTTTCTCTTGAGAATATGAAGGAATTGGTGGATTGAATAACCCACTACAAGAACCTTGAAGAAATTATAAAGAAATTAGAAGAAAACATTAGGGAATTTTCGAAATTGAAAAGGAAGAAGAAAAATGAAAGCTTTCTTACACTTCTAGTTGAAGAAACTTCTTTTTGGAAATGAGGAGAGATTTTGAGCTTCCTACACTAATAATTTCGAAATGGAGGAGAAGAAGAGAGAGAATTATGTTTTCTTAAGAGCTTTAAGATATGGTGGAGAAGATGAAAATTCACTTGGGTGTTGGGTTCTATTTATAGAGTTTTGCAAGCATTTGGGGGTGTTCTTGGAATTTCCTCTTTAGGTGGGTTGGATTGGAGGTGGTTCTATGCAGTGCCGGCCCTGATGGGAGGCCACACAAGCAGCTGCTTTGGGCCCCCATCTCAAAGGGGCCCCCAATTTTGTGTTTTTTGTGTAATGTATACATACATACATATACGTATATAATAAACAAATATTAAATATATTCAAACACTCAAAATGAGTCCACGTGTGACTTATAAAAAGTGAAAGTGAATATTGGATAAAAAATAATATAATTAAATTATACTTGAAGCACTTAATTAATTTTAGGTTAAAATATTTTCGAGATAATCTAAAATTCTTTATTATATGTAGTGAACTGTGTATTTTTTTTAGTAATATGTTAGAAAGCCAAATCTTTTTATTGTTCACTACTTAATTTTTTCAGAATTTTATTATTATTTTAATAATATAATAAACTTTTTTTTTTTGAGAAAATAAATTAATAAACTTTAAGTTGAGTAAGAAGATAATGTATTACTAAAAAGAAAGAAACTTTGATGATATAGTAAGAAACCATACCAAACTTTCAAGTAGGGGTGAGAAAAAAAAAATCGAGGAACCGAACCGAAAACCGATAAAACCGAACCGAATTGCACCGAACCGAAGCATAAACCGAATACTCGGTTTTCAATTTTATGTGAACCGAAAATTTCGGTTCGTATTCGGTTTTCCAGGTAGGAAACCGAACCGAAGAACCGAACCGACATCAATACGACGTCGTTTCATTAAATATATATATCTTTTTTTACTTGAATGAATTTCATTGATTTTCGGCCCTGTTTTGGGCCTACATTTGGGCTTGTCTTTTATTGATTTTTTTTATTTCTGAATTTTGAGTTGATTTATTGACATTTTTGGGCTGATTTTCCGGCCCAAATGAGCCCAAAACCGAACCGAAAACCGAACCATTATTGAAACCGAACCGAGAAATTTATGAACCGAGAAGGAACCGAAATCGAACCGAAACCGAGAAGGAACCGAACCGCAAGGAACCGATCGGTTCGGTTTTTTGTTCTTTAGGAACCGAACACTTCGGTTCCGGTTCCGGTTTGTGCCTAAAACCGAACCGAACCGAACCGTTCTCACCCGTACTTTCAAGTTCGCTTAGGGCCCCGAAAATGTCAGGGCCGGCCCTGGTTCTATGGCTTGAGCTTGAGTAAAAATGGAGTCTTGGTGAGGGGATGGTGGTGATGGCCGAATTTAGGGAGAGAGGAAGAAGAAAGAGAATGGGTTTCAAATGCTTAGGTGGAAAGAGAGAGAAAGTGGGTCTTGAATTAAAAGGTAAAGTGAAGTACCATTCTCAATGAAGAAGGTACAAGCCACTTAAGCTTTCAATTCTCCCAATTAATGAGTCTTTCTACATTAAAGAATTGTACACATGGAAAATAAAATCCATGTGTGTCTCCACATGGCCGAAAACTACAAGAAGAGTGGGGAAAATTTTATTTCTAAGTTTATTCACTCATTTAATTATCTAATATGCATGAATTTATTCTTTTTCTAAAAAAATTAGTGTATGCATAAATATATTCCAACTATCCAAATTAAATTCTAGAATGCAATAATCTAATTAAAATATGAAAATTTTCAATTAGTTATTTTTCGTGTAAAAATTTTTCAAATATTCGATCCTAATAAATTAACTAATCACATAATTTAAGTCACACATAAAATACATCAAGAACGCATGTTTAATTTTGCTAGCTCATAATAAATTATCCTATTAGCACACATAAAATTTCTAAACGTAAAATCTACTTAATAAAAATATAAAACGAGTTATCCGAAAGGGCGGGGTGTTACAATCTCCCCCCCTTAAAGAAATTTCGTCCCCGAAATTTGTACCTTTCTCGATTAATTCCGGGTACCGACTCTCAATCTCATCCTCGAGTTCCCACGTCGCCTCGTCCGGAGAGTGGTTTTTCCAAAGAACTTTGATAAGGCGAATTTCTTTATTTCGGAGTTTCCTAACTTTTCGGTCTAGAATTTGGGTGGGTTCTTCAATAAAGGATAGGTTTGGAGATAAGTCTACGGGTTCGATTTTGAGGACATGGTCGGGGCTAGGAAGGTATTTTCGGAGCATGGATACATGAAAGACATTGTGTATTCGAGATAGATGTGGTGGTAGGGCAAGGCGATAGGCTTGAGTACCAATTCGATTGAGAATTTCGAAAGGTCCAATATATCGAGGGCTTAGCTTCCCTCGTTTTCCGAATCGCATAATTCCTTTGAGTGGGCGGGGTGTTACAATAAGAGACGTAACAGCACTATAAAGGATGGGATCTTCCTCTTCTGCTAGTATTTCAGCATAAATTATTTTGTCTAAATCTTCCAGATTCGAGTATTTACAATTAGAGTGCAACAAAATAAGTATATGAGCATGTGGTAAACCTCGCTTTTGAAATTCAATAGTGTATATCACTGCAAAAAATGTAAGTATAAAAAAAATATCAGTATTATGCATATATATTCAAAACAATTTATTGGAATTATAACAAATTTCAAAGAAATTATTTATGTAGAATAAGATTTTTATTGTGTACCTGATTTGACTTTTCCGAAAACGTGTCCTTGCTTAATCTCCTTTATCAGCTGATTGAGTTTCATCTTGAAAACCCAACAAACCAAGTCAGGTCTATCCTCACATTTCAAACCTTTTCTTTTCAATGCTCTGGTTATTTCAATCCAATTTTGGTTGCATGTGAATGTGATGAATAAGTCCGGATAACTCGCCCATCGACATATTGCCATCGCGTCTTGGTAATTTTGAATCATGTATCGAGCTCCATTTGTAAACGAAGTTGGCACTATAATACGTTTTCCGGTTACCGACGGATCTGTTGGGATGTGAAGCCCAGGATTCAATGAAAATTCGCAAGAGGTTCTAGATTAGCCGGTTTTAATTTTATTAACATGCTTTGATTAGATTCGTTTAAAGCGGAATAAATCTAATCTAGCAACTTACAGTTTTCGCGAGCAGATCCGTTTCTATCTTCGGCGCACGAACGAGGATCCACGCCAAGCCTTCAACCTTCGAAGAACTGCTGGCCAGAAATTTCCAGTCCTCTTCCTTCTGCGATATCTCCGCGACCGTTGATCCGATCGAGAAAAACTTCGGACAGATTGTAGATCTAAGGGTTAGGAAGATACTGTATAAATTTCGTGCCTATCCGACTAACGGCTGATTTATGGTGATTTTCTTTACAGGACTGCTCAGAAAATTCGGGATTTATGTTTTGCTCTAAAAACCTATAATCTTCTATTGTATATCCCGGATTAATAATTCTTCTACAAGGGTGGACTTGTACTTGAAGAAATCTAAATCTATAATCGAGAAACTTAGAGAGAAAAGAAGAAGAGAAAAATATTTCTCTCCAACGTGAAATAGGCGTGTAGGCGTGTAGAATTATTATCTCTCTCATCAACTCAATCTCTATTATATAGCACAAGGAATTAGAGTCACACATAGAGAGGATTACATGGAAACAAATCCCACTCCCTCTATAACTCTATATAGTCGAAAATTACAGTCCAATGGGACTTAATTTTCGGCTATATTAATTCCAATATATAATATTGGTTGAACTTTATTTTCTCGATTAATTAAAAAATCCATTGGGTTACAATAGGGACTAAAGGAGAAAATATAAATCGAGCAACTAATAATTAATTAAATCCAAACTCTTAAAAGAATCCATTTAATTAATCATTAAATAATTATTTATTTTCCACTACCAAATAATTATTGAACTCCCGTTTATATTCTCAAATATTACATTCGAGCTCCGGTCGATCATTACTTAGATTCTCCCCACATTAAGATATCTTATAACCACCAAATAATTTATTCACTGCTAAATAAATTAAATAGTTTCTTTTCACGAGTCTTACCCGCTCAATTTATTTGAGTATGCCGGATACGAAATCCACCTGGCCAGGACTTGGCATAAACAAATCTTATAAGCTACTCAAGGGTTATTATCAATCTCATATTTCAGAGATGTGGATTCCTTTCGATAATTAATTTCCACCTATTAATTCTTAATGTCTCTACCCAACGCACCGGGGGCCATTTGACTCAATATAGGAATCTCTCCCATTGTGACATCAAAGTAGAGATCATCAATTAAATATGTACGTTAATTATTTAGGGATTAAGAGAGTAACTAATTTACTGTCAACTAGAAATAATACAGTTTCATTTTTGAACAGTGATGAAACAATTATTTCACTTTGTGTTCAACACATGCCGGGTGTGCTAGCACAATAAGTCAAAACAATAACTACAAAAGTTATTCTCTGTTTACTGTGATCACGACCAATCACTTAAATATTGTGCTACAATCTTTTACCAATGGTTAGTCCATTTGCATCTAGATTGTGAACGTTTATCTTTATATTCTAAACGAACTTTCAAAATGATCTTTCTGTGCGCCGTATCACACCATTTCGAATACTATTAGAATATTAGAATTATGCTTTTAATTAATTGACAAACAATCAATTAAATGCATTGAATACCCTAGTGCAGATTCTTATAAAATGATAATAAACTATTTTATTAATTCAATAATAAAACTACGAAGCTAAAAGCTAGACTTTTAGTCTACTATCCTAACAATCTCCCACTTAGACTCAAAGACTCGCAGCTCAACATCTCTAACCCATCCATAGAACATATCTATAGGGCTATCATCCGATGTAAAAGCACACATTGTATAACTAGCAGAATATGCAATCGCAAAATTGCATAAACCTCCCACTATACGTTTTCACTTCCTTAGGAAAATAAATCTCCCACGGTGATAACATGCTATAGAAAAAATTACTATGCTCGACCATTAATTATTGAATCGTACCAAGACTATCCGCCTAGTAAACTAGTATATTATCTTGTATCTTTGAATACTCAAGAATATACTTTACCGTAGTCTATCATACTAGCCTCAAAATAAATTCACTTTGCTAACTATGCAAGATGCAAAACAAGATTTGAATTTAATTATTTACTATAGCATATGTAAGGCTTCTTAATTTCACAATAAGAATGGCCTTTCAATATCTCTATCGCATTATGTGTTCAAATACACTAATTTCTCGACAGAGTGACTCCATACATGAATGAAACAATTCTTTCTTTGGAATTTGTACATGCTAAATTTGGCAAGTATTTAAATCAATATAACTTGTCTGTGACAACTTAATGTCCCATTTCATAGATCCTATAAAATGATCCATACGACATAACTAGTTTCACTCAAGTTATCCATATTGATTTGACTCAAGAAACAATACCCTTACCTAAATAATTTCCAAATTATTTTCTAAAAGGAAATTATTATCTAATACGTCTTTTAAGACTTTCACCACGATTCCGTTACAAAATGTGATATATCTAGATTCCTAATCAAAATCAAAATATTGATTCTATGATCAATCTAAATATCACATGATATCCGCACTTTCCTTAAATTCATAAATGAATTTATTAAGTTTGCATTACAATGCATATGACTCTAAGCTAAAATCCATTTAATTTGCATCGTGAAATGCACTCGTCAAGAGATACGAAATCTTGACATCCATCTACCAAATTAAAGACAAGGCAGTGACAGATTTTAGGAATTTGAAATAGACTAAAGTGTGGCTACTAGCTAGAAAGTTTTCTCGTAGTCGATCCATTTCTTTCCGACAGAACCTTCGTACTTTAAGCCTAACCTTTTAAAAGGTTTTCACTTTTCTCAGTCTAATCATTTCCACTTTGGATTCTTATAGCACTAAGCCAATTTCTTGCATCTATAGAAATGGGCGTTCATTCATAGTTCTAGGAAGGAACTATATGTTTATCAAGAATCTTGTTATCACTAACATTCTATAAACATACAATCTTACGATTTCATTATGAATCCTCCCACTATGATAAATCACCCTAAATGTAACACTAGTAACTTAAATTCCTCCCACTGCAAAGTGGCATTAGAATTTCTATACTAGAACACAAGCGAAACTCTTAACGTATTTAGGGTATACTAGAAGACTAAGACAGTCAAACTTCCTAAAACTTCGTCATTAGGCTATGTTGTCCAGAACATGATCTTCCTTTAAGAATCCAACATTGATACAAATCAATGTTTTCTTAACTCTAGGAATCAAAATGGACCACTATTATTTTTCTCTTAATATTCCATACAAGAGACATTTATTTCTCACTTATCTTCTATCAACTGTGTTCCTCCGAAGCATATATGCTGACTGACTCCAGTTCCGAATAATACACCGATTTTACGTTTAAACAATCTTTAATTCGGCAAGAGTCATTGGATACTAACTTAGAAGATCTTAAGTTCTTAAATAAATAACCGTCTCAAATGTATATATTAGAAAAATAAATAATATTCAATAAATCACGATAAATTAAACCGTCTTCAATAAGTATTAATTATTTTCGTCGCTATATTATATTCTATTGTGGTTCAATTTGGTACAAACATATCTAGGATAAATCCCTAGTTTAACCAAAATGTTCAATAACTTATACCCATAAAGTTTCGCCATATCAAATGACTTGATATATTTATTCAAATGCTTATCCGTCACGGTCTTCAATTTCTTTAAGATCTCAGATGTTTGTCGCATAATATAAATATACCTATGTCTCGAGATATCATCAATAAATAAGATGAACTACTCAAAACTACTTTAACTAGGGTATTTCTAGGCCCACAAACTATAGAATAAAATAAATTCAAAAATTATTTGATCTTATTTACACTAGGCCCATCAACCGGGCACATGGTCATTTTACTTTCCAAATAAAATTCTTAGACTGGCAGTGCCTTCACTTTTCATGAACCGTAAAGGCCCATTGTAAATCAGTCTCCAAATTTTACATAAAGTAAAATCCAACCTCTTGTAAATATCAAATAATCATGCCATGGATGCGAAACGAATATACATTTATATACTCTATTGAGGTTAATTAATAGATTTATCCATTGAATGTAATAGTGGTGTAGGAAATAAAATATTGTTAATATATTTATTATCAATCAATGTGTCTAAATAAAATTGTTTATTTTCCACAATGACCAAGTCATTATTAAATAAACAAACTATTTATTTTAAACCATCCTGTAAAAGAAAAATAAATTCCTTTTATTTGGAAGACACAAAATGATAATCTCTAAACATAAAATCCTACTTTCGATTTGAACATAATTAAATGCTACTACTATTCTTGATGTCACGTGAGTGACAAGAAGCCTGACGATTAAAGGATTGACTGAAAATGACTTTTAAAAGTGCCTTCTTCGATTTTCAGAGGATCGTAAACCCTATTTGAATTTCCATAATAATTTCAATAGAAAAGATCCTTTTCTTATTCAATTGAATATATTAAAATTCAATAGATTTCTTTTGGATTAAATTGATCTCGGTTTTCCACTGATCTTGGTTTCCAAGAATTCACGAACTGCCAAAAGACGTATAGTCTTTCGAACATGAAGACTAACCAATAATCCAAATAAATAATGCATGTATTCAAGAGGCTTTTAATATGGCTACAAATAAAATTATAGTTCTAAATTTCTCACGTTACTAAAAAATTCACTATTATATTATTTTGTACTTGCCATGGGCTCATCTTAGTGTTTCTATATACTGAACCAAAATTCAATATATAACACCTAACCAATTAATCGTCCTAAGAAAATAAATGAAGAAATAAATTTTCTTCCAAAAATTCACTTCATTTATTAACTCACGAATTTCCTCAATTAAAATACATATTTAAATTCCTCAATCGAAAGGCAGTACTTAATATATTTAATCCTTAAGAACTCTAGATTGTCACTTAAAATGGCTCCCTCAAACCAAATTTTAAAATCAACCGACAATCCATCACTATGAGGAACCGGTAGGCTACGGAGTGTAGACAGACTACAAGTTTTCAATAGACAGACATGTAAAACTTCTTTAATTTTATTATCATTCCAATTCGGCGGTCTTGGAAAATAAAATTAAATAGTCGGTTACTTTGGTCCAATAAAATATAACAGGGACTTCGGAGTGAAGTATAGTTATAATTATATTTTATTGTTAAGTGTTTAACCATCAAGTCATCTTTAAAACAATTGTTCTATGATATCCGTCGACTCGGAGTGAGACAAACATATCACTATAATTTCTTTAATAATTATCCGTTAGGAGACTTTTCTAGATAAGTCTATAATTAAAAGTGCCCGGAGTGGGTGCGAAATTCGATAAATCTCCTTCCTCACAATTAATTAATTTATCTTAAAGCCTATGATGGAGACCTTAGGATTTATACGTAATAAACTCCCCGATACACTTAATAATTTTAAAAACATTTTTAATGAGGGAATCTATGAAAATAATTACAATGCTCAATTTCTAGATTCTCTAATTATATGTCTTTGGACTATCAATTAATTTTAAATTGATTATTCTATGATATCTATTTTCCACCACTTGGAGAAAATAATGTATCACTATAATCAATTCCAAATTATCCATTAGGAGATTTTTCTAGATAATGTCTACAATTAATATGCCCGGAGTGGGAGCGAAATTCGATAAATCTCATTTCTCATAATCAATCATATTATCAAAATCTATGATGATGCCCAATATAATTAATCATAGAACTACTATGGGCACCTATTGAGTGTGTTTTATTTCTATGTTCTCTAGTTATATATATCAAGGGATCCTATTAATACACAAATTAATCATCCTATATAACAAACATAGAAAAACTAAGAATCATTATAAATTTATCATGTTCAACACAATCATCTATGTTATCTAATTATAGGCCATGGTATCACATAAAAACATTTATAACCAAATATAATACACATAGATGAATATGAACATAATAAATTAAATGCAAATTTATGCATGTACAAGTTTCATGTTGTCCAATTATATGTCATGGGTATCACATAAACAAATTAAGCCCAAATATAATAAACATGAATAATGCATGCAATCATGCTCATAACAAATATAAGCACACAACAACCATAAAATATTAAATAAAGCAATTTAATTTTCCGCTATTATGGTTAAGTTGGGACTCCCGGATTTAGACTTCTTAAAATTAGGACGTCCAAAAGTCCCCGTAAACTCCAGAATTCTCGAATCCCGGGCTGCCCGGAACCGCTGCCCGCTGCCCGATGTCGAGACCCCGCGCGGTTGATAATTCTGGTGTTGTCCTGGAATTTCCAGCCTTGTTATGAAATTAATATCTCTATCTGGGTAAATACGATTCACGATCCGAACGGTCGCATGCTACGCCAAGGAGTTAGGAACCTCCGGAAAAAATTTCACCTCGATCCGACGGTGGATTAGGCCGAGATAACAAAAACGGCACAGTCGCGCAAAGAATTCCGAGAACAAAATCTGCTCTATTCTATCTATGTAATTTCTATCTAAAACTCCTCTAGATAAATTACAAAAAAGAAAAAAAAATATCGTAGGCACACGATCTTCCATCAATATCACGCGATGGAAATTAAAACCGACATGTAACCACTCACGAGGCAGTGGGATCCATTCACATAAAACATAAATAAAATATTCATAACCATAATAGCGGATTTTCTTTTCTGCAAAACAAAGTCAGAAACAAAACGCTACATGCAACATACGAATTTTCCGTTTCATGCAATTTTGGACAATATGTGAACCTCAAACGAATTAATCAAAGAAGCTCTGATACCAATTGTTGGGATGTGAAGCCCAGGATTCAATGAAAATTCGCAAGAGGTTCTAGATTAGCCGGTTTTAATTTTATTAACATGCTTTGATTAGATTCGTTTAAAGCGGAATAAATCTAATCTAGCAACTTACAGTATTCGCGAGCAGATCCGTTTCTATCTTCGGCGCACGAACGAGGATCCACGCCAAGCCTTCAACCTTCGAAGAACTGCTGGCCAGAAATTTCCAGTCCTCTTCCTTCTGCGATATCTCCGCGACCGTTGATCCGATCGAGAAACCCTTCAGACAGATTGTAGATCTAAGGGTTAGGAAGATAATGTATAAATTTCGTGCCTATCCGACTAACGGTTGATTTATGGTGATTTTCTTTGCAGGACTGCTCAGAAAATTCGGGATTTATGTTTTGCTCTAAAAACCTATAATCTTCTATTGTATATCCCGGATTAATAATTCTTCTACAAGGGTGGACTTGTACTTGAAGAAATCTAAATCTATAATCGAGAAACTTAGAGAGAAAAGAAGAAGAGAAAAATATTTCTCTCCAACGTGAAATAGGCGTGTAGGCGTGTAGAATTATTATCTCTCTCATCAACTCAATCTCTATTATATAGCACAAGGAATTAGAGTCACATAGAGAGGATTACATGGAAACAAATCCCACTCCCTCTATAACTCTATATAGTCGAAAATTACAGTCCAATGGGACTTAATTTTCGGCTATATTAATTCCAATATATAATATTTGTTGAACTTTATTTTCTGGATTAATTAAAAAATCCAATGGGCTACAATAGGGACTAAAGGAGAAAATATAAATCGGGCAACTAATAATTAATTAAATCCAAACTCTTAAAAGAATCCATTTAATTAATCATTAAATAATTATTTATTTTCCACTACCAAATAATTATTGAACTCCCGTTTATATTCTCAAATATTACATTCGAGCTCCGGTCGATCATTACTTAGATTCTCCCCACATTAAGATATCTTATAACCACCAAATAATTTATTCACTGCTAAATAAATTAAATGGTTTCTTTTCACGAGTCTTACCCGCTCAATTTATTTGAGTATGCCGGATACGAAATCCACCTGGCCAGGACTTGGCATAAACAAATCTTATAAGCTATTCAAGGGTTATTATCAATCTCATATTTCAGAGATGTGGATTCCTTTCGATAATTAATTTCCACCTATTAATTCTTAATGTCTCTACCCAACGCACCGGGGGCCATTTGACTCAATATAGGAATCTCTCCCATTGTGACATCAAAGTAGAGATCATCAATTAAATATGTACGTTAATTATTTAGGGATTAAGAGAGTAACTAATTTACTGTCAACTAGAAATAATACAGTTTCATTTTTGAACAGTGATGAAACAATTATTTCACTTTGTGTTCAACACATGCCGGGTGTGCTAGCACAATAAGTCAAAACAATAACTACAAAAGTTATTCTCTGTTTACTGTGATCATGACCAATCACTTAAATATTGTGCTACAATCTTTTACCAATGGTTAGTCCATTTCCATCTAGATTGTGAACGTTTATCTTTATATTCTAAACGAACTTTCAAAATGATCTTTCTGTGCGCCGTATCACACCATTTCGAATACTATTAGAATATTAGACTTATGCTTTTAATTAATTGACAAACAATCAATTAAATGCATTGAATACCCTAGTGCAGATTCTTATAAAATGATAATAAACTATTTTATTAATTCAATAATAAAACTACGAAACTAAAAGCTAGACTTTTAGTCTACTATCCTAACAGGATCAACGTCCCCCCTAGAATTGATTCACACAATCCTTTATACATCTCAGCCCTTAACTCTTTTTGATGAGTCCGAATATATGTTAAGCGTGCTGATTCAACCATACTAAAAATATCAACCAAAAACTGCTGGAACAACCTTTGTGAGTATAATATGACAGCATTTTCCCTGGTCATGTATTGAATTCTGTATGACATAAACTCTCGCATTGAAACCTTTTGCCTTCTCTTACTAAATACTTTGTTGCTATCTCTGAGGGGAATATCTTCTCTGTATCCATCTTCTCCTCGTGGAAACAACAAAGGATATTGAAGCGGTAGATAAGCAGGACTTAAGAGGGATATACGTGTAATAATCCCGATTGTATCTCTACAATGATATCCCTCTCACCATCAGCAGAATCGAAATCCCCAACAATAAGTACAGCTACTTCAGATATGCATGCTAGATTATATCTTCTTCCATCACAATCTCTTTTTCCAATAAGTCGTAATCTCACGTTATGGATATCAGTGTTTTCAAATCTATCTCTTACCATTCTGTATGCTTGTGCGTATGGGTTGTTTTGATCAAGCATGTCTTTTATATCACTAACAATAGAGTTTCGCAGTACACTACTTCCTGATTCCACCATGTGATAAACATACGAACAATGCACATTAATATATTTCAAAAAAGTTAAACAATAATATTCTTAAATTGAATATTCCGAATTAGTATTTGTGTACCTTACAACTTACATTCTATTTGTCACTTCATTTTGTGTATCGTATATATACAATTGAGAAAATTTTGGTGTTGAACCTTGCATTGGAACCAAGCTTCCGATTCGATGATAGTTCTCGCCGCACATAATAAATGTAGGCGGTGCATTTCCATCGTTTAAAGAATTATCAATTCATCCTCCCAAAGATGTAAAAGAGCACATCATGTTGAATGATCGAATATTGTCAAGAAAATATTTATTTCTTGCATCGCGATTGAAGAAAAGCTCTCTAAGAACTTGAGGAGGATCTGTTAGAAGAGGGAGTTCAACATTTCCTTGAATATAGCACAATGAGAACGTTGGTCTTGATGAATTGACAATGTGCTTCTGCACTCTTTCATCATACCACATGAATGCGCCACAATACTCGCATTCATAATCACGATCACCGATGTCCCAGTATTCCGCATTTTCTATTAATTATAATAAGATAATATTTAAGCATTACATATCCGAGAAAATGCCCATGTATGTTTATATGAAATACGTTGTGGTATTAGGAATGTAGATAAGATACCGTTATTTGATATTGCTATAGTTTCTTCTAGTCCCTCACCATCCACATCTTCCGAAATTGTAACTATATTGTTTTGTTCATAGATGTATTATTGTAATAAAGAAATTATGATATTTTAATAAAAGTATACAGTTTAATTCAGCATGAGTGATGAGCTTGTATACCTGGTTGAAGATTCTCATAAACTTGGAAACTCAGAATCTATAAAGATGAAACTCGTTAATAAATTTATTTTTATTGAATTTTGTACTACATATTGTAACATAACAGTAGAAAGCATAAATAATAAGGAGTGCATGAGTAGTATCAAAACTCACCTAAAATATCACACTGACGATTAGTACTACATTGAGAAAGCATAACACCAGTATCGGTTGTTGATTGTCTCTTTGATGACGGAGGTTGTTCAGTGTTTTTCGAATCGCTTGTTGATGTAAATAACCTTTTTTTATACTTTCTTTTCGAAGACATTGGTCGGTTCTCTAATACAGGTTCCTGAAGAAACGAAAGAGCTTATATCCAGTCTAAAGAGGACCCTGGAAAGATACCAATTGGTCAATGAGGAAGTATAAAACGATAACAATTTTAGAAAATAACAAATAACTTAACAGCAACAAATATATTGAATGGTCAAGATAAAAGTATATAAATTTAAGCGACAACTAATAAAAGACGGAGATGATATAAAGGCTCAGGTTTCTGGCCGAATGAAAAAAAAAAGCTACAATGAGATCTATCCTCTCTGAGAAAACTGAAGTCGTGTTGTACCTGAGTTATTTTTATGTGGCTAAAGCTTTACGTTTAATAATCTGATATATATCAGTAATTAAGAAGATATGGTGGCGTGATATTGGGAGAGTCCAAGAAGATATGGTGGCGTAATATTGGGAGAGTCCCGTTGGTATTACAATAGTTCTGTTAACATTCATTCATCAACTACGGAGTCTCGTTAGTGTTGTTTTTATATAGATTCCTTCTTTATTATATACATATACATATATAATATATAATATAATATATATAATATTCTTTTTTGTTGAGAAAATCCACTATTCAATTATATATATATATATATATATATATATATATATATATATATATATATATATATATATATATATATATATATATATATATATATATATATATATATATATATATATATATATATATATATATATATATATATATATATATATATATATATATATATATATATATATATATATATATATATATATATATATATATATATATATATATATATATATATATATATATATATATATATATATATATATGCAACATGTATTTAATATGAATATATTTTTTATATAGGAAAACACAAAATTTAACTTTTATATAAAAATCAATTTAATTATGGAATCAAAGATCAAGTTTGAGATATAATGCAGATGTATAAAAAACAAAATTTATGGTACTTAAAATAATAAAATTTAAACATAGGCTTTACTCGGAAACTAATTATATTAATAATATGAATAATACTGAAATCATAAAAAACGAAATAAAAAACACTAAAATGTCATGAGAAATCTAGAAACAAAATAAAAAGAAATAAAAAAAAAGAAAAAAAAAAAACCGTAAAATGTCATAAGGAATGAAAAACGAATCCAGCCATAGTTTAGGATGACTTTTCATTCCTTTTCAATCTTGATTTTCTTCAAAACCTTTGTGCTCGACATTTGTGTAGCTCCGTCATCGCACAAATTGCAGTCTTGAACATCGTTTGCTGCTTTTTTCTTTAATGATTTGCTTGAAGGAGTTACTTCTTCACAGTTGATGATAAAATCCTGTTAAATTTTTCGTAAGTAGCGTTAACAATGTACTCCAATATGCATAAATGAACCATATATAATGAATGATAAGTTTACGACAATTACCTTTAGATTATCATCTTGTTGAGGAGCATTATTTCCCACTGAGTTGTTATCTTCGTCATCTAAATGTTGGTTTTACCCAAATATTAGTGTTTTTATCGATGTGAAATGGTTTATTATATTATATATTTAAAAATTTATACCATGAGAGAATGTAGAGTCCTGAATTGTTGTATGAGATCATCATCATCTGACATCGTCTTCACTGTGTAAACCGACCATTTTTTTGCAACGTTTAAGGAACTAATGTCCACTTTAAACAAAAAAGTCTTGTCAATCAGTGCATCAAACTCCCTAGGAAATAGCCCAATCAATTTTTCCTTTAAAAAAAATCGTAGTTAGATATATGACACGTAATATAGCATAATCAATGAAATATGTGAAAGATTATACCAATTTGCAAAAAATATTACCTTACGCAAACCGGTTATAATATCGGATGCACTTCGACCTAATAACTGTGCAATAACGCGGTCAAACATGACAAATGAAGCAGATCCAGTGTCGTCAATCACTTTGACTTGAACTCGGAACCTAGTTGTAAGTGAGTTATTAGTATAAATAAGATATACTTAATTGTTAAATGAAATGTTATGGTGAACTGTAACTTTATTACCTAGGCACAGGCATAACCATGGTGTCACAATTTGAGCAGTAAAATGTTGTACCAGAAGTCTCCACTTTCTTAAACATTTAACGCACCATTCATACCACCATTTATCTTCGGACTCAATTTCTATGACCTTTGCAAGTAATGCACCATTGGCTACCTATAATTGATTACATGGAATTAGTTAGATGTAATGAATAACAAAGTGTGAAACAATGTTACAATACTTACAATTGTGGATTCAACCACATCAGCAATTGTCATTCTGTTGGTTTGTAGTAGATCAACAGAAATAGAGATTGAACGTTAACTTGAAATATGGCTGACAGATTGAGTAAATGACTTATCTCTCATTGCTAACCTGTATATATGTAGATTTGTTTATTAACAACACGCTTATTCATAAAATATAAAATATATTTTAAAATATGACTTACTTTTCTTTGTAATCCTCACATTCTTTCGACTTTGGGTTTATCGTCATTGTAGTTCCATAATACGAATTTGTAATATTATTTTTGCCTGTGATGAAATAAAAAACAAATCAACTTAAGTAAGAAGATATGTTTAAGTGAACTGTCTTCAACCATGGACATTAAATATTGATTTTTTTCTCAAATAGATAATGCATACCATTGTAAGTCTTGATCCTACAATACTGTAAGATAATGATCACAGGCTCCCCTTGATTATGATTAGCAAAAAATACATCTATGTCTTCTGAAAATGTGTCCCATAAAGTACAATTTAGTTTGATGCCCCTGTAATTTAAAATGAGATAAATTTATGTGGTAAGATAAGAATATGATTCAACTTTGACTATGGAAAAAAGTAAAAAAATATACATAAATATAGTAATCAAAATAGAATTAGCAGGGGAAATACTCTAAATCTTAAAGAATAAGATCCATTAGCTTGTGAGTCTTTCCATCCTTTGGTATTTCCTTGGTACCAGACCGTTGAATAAGATGACCAATCACATCTGGAATGTTAGACCAACATAATAAATTTGCGGAATCTAATATAGACCAAAAAAATAGCGGGAACTATTAATAGAACTAACCGATAACATATTTTTCATCATCAGACGTAATGATATCATGAAAAGACATGAACTGATAATCGATAGTTGGAATTTTTTCATCAACAAAATCAGTGACAGTAGTATTCCCCATAAAGCTCAATTTGTAATTATGGTGAGTTGCACGAAATTTTGGACCGGTTTGTGCCACCAACAAATTTTCAAATATATAACACATCCCTGCTATGCATCTTGATAAACTTGTGCATATGAGCCTGTCTAATTATAGCATGTATTCTGACGCCCTATAGAGAAAATACAGAGAAATAGAGAGAAGATGTCAAAGTATGAAATCTGAAAACAGATCGTATTAGATTATTACTAAGAAGATGTCAAAATTAACCTTCTGATCCATGAGAAGCATCTCAATGCTTTTATTAGGCACGATCCATAGATGCAAGACACGAACTTTGATCTGCCAATCTATCCTACCACATTTGATTTGGCTGAGATAAGTGAATTCTGGAGCCATCCTGTAAGATAATCATGATTAAACTTCCACGGGCAAAAAAAAAATCAACAGAACAACCGTAAATGATATTCAGTAATAAATTAAATTGAGGGCGTATATAAACATTATAAATTAAATTGAGGGCGTATATAAACATTGTTTACAGTAAAAAACCGTAGCCGAAGATGGAAGAGACTTTGAGGGGAATCTGGGAAGATGTATGTATGAATAATGTCCATAGTTGTTGATTCGTTTATAAAGGGGGAAAAAACTGAAAAAATAAGAAGTGGGGGAGGAAATAGACGTGGAAGGAGAATAAAAAAAGAGAGAATTGTGGGGAGTGGGGATACGTGGATATGAGTGTGCAGAGAAATAGAGGCGGTTGTGGAAGACGGAAGAGAGTAGGAGGGAAGAGAAAAATATTTTATCCCAAAAAATCCTAGGGTTTCTAAGAATCAAAAACCGTCTTATGAAGCTGAAAAATGGGAGAAAGGACAAAGAAGTTGTAACGCCAGTTACAAAAAAGCGGCCAAAAATAGGGGAAAGGGATAGAAAAAAATAAAAAAGAGATCGAGGGAAAAGGGCTGCTGTGAGGGATGGAGAAAAATAAAAAGAAAAAAGAAATTAAAAAAAAAAAGAAATTAAAAAAAAAAAAGAAAAAAAAAGAAAGGAGAAAGGAAGGGGACGGGTGGGCACAGAGAAGTTGAAAGGGAAGAGTAAAATTATGAGAAATAAGAACGTGTAAACTTTTCTTCCCAAAAAATTCTAGGGTTTTTCCAAAAAGTAACCAACGTTACTTCTTTTATACATATATATATATATATATATATATATATATATATATATATATATATTATTAAAATATTTTATATTATTATTTATTATGTAAATAAAAAAATATATATATAAGAGTAAAAAAAAAGATAAAAAGACTCGCGAGCTCACGAACAACTAACAAACGGCTTGAGTTCGAGCTCGAAAAACTCAAGTTCGAATTCGAATTTTTTTCCGCGCCGACTCATATAACTCAGGAGTCCCGCCCGGCTTAAAAAAACCGGGGGGGGGCCCCACTTTTTTTCCCCCCTTTTTTCCCCCCAAAAAAAATTTTTGGGTTTTTTTTTTTCAAAAACCCAATTGGGGAAAAATTTTTTTTGCCCCCCTTTTTTAGGGGAGGGGTTTTTTTTCCCCCCCCCCCCCCCCCCCCCCCCCAAGTACAGAAAACGTCAAACACCCCCTATTTTTTACGGTCAATGGTCAAACTTTTAACGGTGCTAAAATTTGAGTGTGAAATGACTCTTTTACCCTGTTTTATGTATGATTAATCGCTAATTTTTTAAAGTTTATTTTTGTAGATTGTTAACGATTTTTATCGTTCATTTAAATTAGATTTTTTTTTCGATTTTAGTGTTTGATTTTAGGGGTTTTAATTTTATTTTTTAGGGGTTGCCATTATAATATGAAAGCTTAGTTTTTAATCTACAATTCTTTCATAAGGTTTTATTTCAATTTTAAGGTTTCATTTTACAGGTTTTCAGTTTTTTTCTTTTTTTCTTTTTTTTGTGGATTTTGCGTTTATGATATGCAAAGCTTCATTCTTATTGATATTGATTCGACTTTTCAATTTTTTTATGCATAAATAAAAGAGAAAAAAAATGAAAAATAGTATAAAAAAAAAAGACTGAATAAAGTGAAAGAAATTGTTGAAAAGAGCTAAAAATCTGGTAAAAACAGCAAAAACTAAGCAACCTATATATAGAGATTATTTGGGGGTATTTTCGTCAAAAGAAAAACTAACGACTCTTAGCAACAGCCGATCAAAAGGTTTGACTAATGAATTTAGGAGAAAAACTAACGGCAGGGGGTATTTGATATTTTCAATACACCAAGGAGTAAATGATATCTTTTACATAGTATACGGATGAACTAAAATTACCCAACAATATATTTTATAAAATTTACCCAACAATATATTTTATATATGTAACTATTTTGTACAATCTTTAAAATTATTGGGATGAACTTAAAATTAAATCTAATTCATATTGTATCGTTCAAAACTATTTCATCGAATTCTTCCATTCAAATGCAACCGAAATAATATGAACTACCACTAGGAATTTGATAATTTTAACTCAAAAACCATTTTCTATTAGGTAATCTTGTTTGGTTAGTTCAACATCAGTCTTAGGACCACTAGCTGCTAGGTGACAAGCTTTATTAAATGACATATTTCTCATATATATATATATATATATATATATATATATATATATATATATATATA
>NW_012193194.1:339493-384996 GCF_000504015.1 Erythranthe guttata
TCGGGTACCCGGTGCTCCCAAACCGGGTCGGGTCCGGGTATTAGAAATTCTACCCGGGTACCCGATCGGGTACCCGGTTGAATTTTTTTTTTTTTTTTTTTTTTTTTTTTTTTTATATATATATATATATATATATATATATATATATATAAAGATATATATATATATATATATTATATATGTATATATATATGTATATATATATATATATATAGATGTACATATATATATATATATATTTTATTTTATTTATATTTATATATATATATATATATCTATCTATATATATAGATATATATATATATATCTCTATATATATATATATATATATACATAAATATATATATATATATATATATATATAGATATATATATATATATATATATATATATATATATATATATATATATATATATATATATATATATATATATATATATATATATATATATATATATATATATATATATATATATATATATATATATATATATATATATATATATATATATATATATATATATATATATATATATATCATAGTGCACTGGAAATATTCTCATCAGTAGCCTTACTTAGATGATGCATTATGAAATACGTTTTTCACAATTTCGGTATATATCAATATATATTATTTCACCGTTTCTTTTTTTGTAAAGTTCTGACTTCTAACATTTAATTGAAATGTGAATGGAAACTGATGATGTTAAAATATAGATCACCTAGGGTGGTGTAGAAAATGAGCTGGGAGAGCAAAGCGGATCAGTAGTTTGACAATTTGATGATCCTGAGGTCCCTGCGAAATGAACACACGTGAACTAAGTCGGGGGTTGATCCGACGGAAACCCCTCCGACGCTCAAGTCAGATATACGGATCGTGGAGATGGTAGAGAGAATTAAACTCTAAATTATTGGTGAATAATGAAAACGTACCTTTACAAATGAGTAAAACATCTATTTATATGTTGCTGATTGGGTTGTGCTTATTTTGTTGAGCCCAAGCCTTACTCTGAAGGTGCTTGAGCTTTCGTGTGTCGAGCCTATTTATTAGATAATTTAGGGCCCATTGGGTCGGCCCAATTAGGTATATCATTAAGCTCCCAACTCTCGAGTCGAGATGGGAGACATGTTTAGGGGGATCCGGCTCGTGTCGAGAGTTAGTTGTGTCGTGGCTTGATTATTTTTCGTTGGCGTTGAATTAATCTCCTTAATTTAAATAAGGGATAATTTTATTTATTTGGCAGCGAGGTATATATTTAAGGGTTTTAAATAATACACAAGGGCCAGATAAATAGACTCCTTTTGCGGTGGAAAGAATTAAACTTCAACTTCTGCGTAATAAGTATGGGTATGTATTTTTAACTCTAGGTCTTCTCTCCTCTTCTTCTTTTATTCTATAGCGGTAGAGTAGAAAAAAAAAATGTTTCTTGATTGTTTCTTCGGGGAAAAAAAAATTCTCATGTCGAACTCGGGTAATTCAAAATCTTTGCGAATTAAACTTCGAGATCCGGTTGAAGGGGGCAAGGAAACTTTTGATTCAGTGGGTATGGAACACGAAAAGCCTGTAGCTTCCGGTGCAAAAATCGGATCTGCGGTAGTAGGTTCACGAATTATTAGGAAGAGGTGCAAAGTAAGTGGCTCGGAGGCCGGAGTCGGCTCGAGCCGCGTAGCTAAGAGTCAAGATCGGTGTGAGGGCGCGCGTTTCGATGGGGAGGTGGAGCCGAGCGAAGCCGTGGAGCCGACGGCTTGCATCCGGACCGAGGAGAGGAGGGAGAGAGAAAGCAGACCACGTGGGCCAGCTGCTGATGGACGCGCGTCGGGCGTGGGGGCAACGCGCGCGTGGGATTGGGCCGTGTCCCGACGCGCGCGTGCTAGCAGGGAGAGGTGGCAGTGCTGACGCGCGCTGCTTAATCAAGGGGCGCGTGCGCGCGCGTCGATGGAGGAGGGAGGAGCTGGTGACGCGCGCGTGCTGCCCAATGAGGGCGTGCGTGCGCGCGCGTCGCTGGGGGAATGAGAGCGCGTGAGCGCGCGTCGGAGGGGAGGGTTAACACGCGTGAAGGCGCGTCAACCGAGGGGACGCGCGCGCGTGAGGGCACGTCCGGAGCTCTTTTTCGGCGCGGTTCGTTCGATCGGGTCGGGCGCAGCGAGGAGCGTATTGATGTCGAAGATGGTGTGAATGTGCGGAGTTCGGTGAGGTGAGAAATCATTGAATCTTGGAGTGACGACGTAGGAACAAGTATTCATGTTCGTGAGCAAGTAGATGGAGTTGTAGCTAATAGTCGTTATTCTCGACGCCAAATCGTGGATTTTGGGAGTGATAGCGACGATTCTAATCAATCGCGTTCGTCGAGTGAGCATGTGGCGAGTAGTGACGTTGATCCGATTGTCGAAGTGGAGGAGGAAGATGATATTCCGCCGGATGATATTGAGATTGATATGAGGAGGCTAAAGAAAATTAAGCCAATTAATTTGGACTTAGTTAATTTCGATAGTGTATTGAAGGAAGAGCATTTGCAGTCTATTCGTCGACTAGTTGGAGCGCCAAGGAATATCGAGTTGTTGTTGCTTCAGAAGGGCGATCGTTTGTACTCGCCACCCGATGGGTTTCATACAATTTTTTTTGGCGTACGTGACGTGTACATCTCAGATTACTCCGCATCCGACCTTGTACAGTCAGCTAACTCCGACTGCAATTCTTATGTTCGAGGCGTTTCACCATAGAGTGTCTCTACTAGGTTTGCCTGTGACTGTGAGTTTGTTCAAGGCGTTATTTACGTTACATCGGCCCAATAAGGGTCCTTTCTTTTGTTTTCATCCTCGCATTCCCTATCAATTTTTGAAGAGTGTGAAGTTATCCTTGGGTGAATGGAAGTCGCTTTTCTTTTATGTGAGGGCTCCCTCTTTCGATGTTCCTCTAGTGTGGAGACCTACGTGTGAGAGTTTCAAGATTACCACCAATATGGCGAAGAGGATTGAAGAGTCTAGGTTGTGTGATGTGGAGTTTGACCCGAGGTGTTTGATACCGAAGGCGAAGGGTCAGCACCATATATCATTTTTGTTGCATGGGCCTGGGTCTTTTTTTTTTTGGTTGTAGTTCTTTGGTTGTATGTATTCCATGTCTCTTATGTGGTTGTTTTCTTTCGTAGATGGGGGTATCACCTTCACGGAACTTCGAGCTAAGGCGAATGGGACGTCAAAGAAGGCATCGAAGAAGGTTCCCTCTACGGTGGGAGTTTCTTCGAGTGGTTTGCCTCGCGAGACGGTCCATGTAGAAACTCCTCGAGTGATCGCAGATGACCGTAGCAGTGCTGGTGAAGTGGAGGGACGTCCACTTACAAGAGACCGTAGCAAGGGAAAAAGGGTGGAGACCGAGTATGTGGCTGTGCCTAAATGTCCACGGGTAGATCCAGAGGAGACCTATGCTTTCCGTGGTGGGGCAGGGAAACAGTTGTTTACCTATGGTGTGAATAGTGAAGGTAAGGAGTCGTATTGGGATGTGTCGGAGCATGATTTGCCGATGTTGAGTACCGAGGGATTCGTTCGGGAGTATGACCGTGCTCCGATGTCTGGTAAGGGCCCTTCTCATATGTTGGAGTTAGCTGGTGGGGACATATGCCGGGTGAGTTCTTGTTTATTGAAAACAAGATTAAATGTTACTTCCTCTCTTCCTTGTATCAATTTTGTTTTTTTTATTTATTTATTTATTTATTATTATTTTTTTTTTTAGTTGGTAACGACTTGGAGATATCTCATGGAGCAAGGTAGGAATGTGGAAGCTAGGAAGGAAGAGGAGCGGGCTCGAAGTCAGTCGCGTGAGGATGAACTTCTAAGCCAGTTGGAGATAGCGCGGTCCGATCTTGCTCAACGGACGGAAGAGCTTGCTCAGAGGACCGAGGAGCTTGCTCAAAGGACAGAGGAGCTTGAGGTTATCCGGGGTGATGCGAAGGCGTATAAGGATGATGTTCATAAGTTGAACGAGTGCTATGACCAGCTCAAAGAGAAATACGAAGTTGAGAAGGCGACGGGGAAGAGGTTACTCGCGACGTCAGGTGGTGCTGCTTATAAGGAGTCCGTTGTGGAGGAAACCAAGCTTAGCTTCCGAGGTAGTGATGAGTGTGCTGCTATGATTGAGGACCATGCTTTGGCTATGGTCTATAAGCCCTTAATTCGTGCTTGTCGCAAATACCTTTGCGAGGCGGGTGGTATCAGTGAGAAGGTTATTCGTGGGATGGAAGCTGGTATATCCGATGAGGAGGATGATGAGGTAGATGTCGACGAAACGGGCACAGAGCTTGTGGATGATATGGTTGCTGATGACCCCACTGTGGGGGCGTCTTCTGCCCGTGGTGGGGGAGTTTAGATTTATTTGCTAGGATAGTTAAACTTTTTTTATTTATTATTTGCTATGGATATCTTAATTTATTTTTATCGCTGATGTAGATGGGTATGTCCACTACTGTTTCGTTTGATTTCTTCCTTGTTTGACATTTGAAGTTTTGATATTTAGTTGTTTATTTTGACATTGTCAAGATTTTTTGCGTCGCTTATATGTATTAACATTTAGCGTTGTACGCGATGTACTTGAGGAGGGGATCAATCTCCCAAGGTTTTGTTAAGGGTCGTGCCCATTGTTTGGACCGCTTGGGTCTTAAATATATTTGTCCATGCCACGCTTTAGAAGTAACACCTCGTGAAACAAATAAAGGGACTTAGACAATCCAGCTGGCCAGGCTATAAGGATTATCCAAATCTCTCTAAGTGTTCATAGGGTTGTATTGAATTGCACTCATAGTAAGAGGTAACTTGTATTGATTAAATAGCGCAGAGAGTGAAGCAAAAATAAAAATAGAAAAAAATTGATTTATTCAATGATAGCGGAGGTGCAATGTTACAAGCCTATGTAAGGCGGATGGAAATAACTTGCTAATGTCTTAGGCCTACGTGAGGCGAAGGTAAATAACTACTACTAAATCAAAGAAATTGAGTCGGTAAAAATTCTTCTAAGTGATTGTACTATACTTGTTCTTCTTCCACGTCTTCCATGTGCTCGTTCGTTTTGCTGTGCCTATGGTGTATTGAATTCCTTTGGCGTCTCTATGCCTGCAAAGTATAGTAGAGAAGAAGAAATTTGTTTGAACACTTGTACTGAAGACTTAGTAATTGAAGCTGGGGTGATGTGCACTACGATTTCACGTACCCTACTACGGGGATATTTTTTCTTCCTTCTCCGAGATATGAAACCAACTTGTGAGTTGTTGTGAGCTTCTATGTGATCATGCCTGTTATTGGAATTATATTTTACGTTAGTAAGAGTAAACAAGAGCATGCGTGTGTTGTATTCTAGTGGAAGTATTGTTACCCTTAGCGATGTGGTATGGAGTGTCTTCGCTCTTTGGGCCATTGATTGAGTAATATGCATCCTCTCGTAATTGGTTCTCAATCCATAAGAAGATGATGAGATGTGATTATGGATTGCTGATGTAAGTAAAATTACTAGCCCTCCAGTTTAGGTGAGACGTTTACTCACCTCGTTATGTAGTAGAAAGTTTCCAAGCATGTAGAGGCAGTTTTGCGAGACGAGTGACGTGGAAGGTCGCGGAGCTTGCATGGGTAACAGTTTGTAAGTGACTTTCATACAGGAGGGGTATGGGTGGTGACTTCAACGGATCTTAAGTAAGGTAGATGTGTACCTTAAGCGTAGAACCGTTTGAGGTTCCCTATATTCCATGTTCTGGGTATAGGGTGTCCGTCAGTGTTCTCGAGGCGATATGCTCCAATGTTGACCACTTTTGTGATTTTGTATGGTCCTTCCCACTTTGGATCGAGCTTACCAATGGGGTGAGAGGCTTCAGCTTTTCGGAGGACTAAATCTCCAACTTGAAAGGAGCGAGGGCGGACCTTTGAGTTATAGGCCTTGGCCATGCGTGATTTAAACATCTGTTGCCGGATGCATGCGATCTCTCGTAGCTCATCTACGAGGTCTAGGCTTCCCCGCATAGCTTCTTCATTAGCTGCTGGATCATAGTTGGTGATTCTCCAAGATGGTTCACTGATTTCAACGGGTGCGATAGCCTCTGTGCCGAAAGCCAGATTGAAAGGCGACTCTCCGGTTGCTGCTCGTGGGGTTGTGCGATAAGCCCATATTGCGTTAGGCAATTCTTCCACCCACTTCCCTTTGGCACTTCCATGCCTTGTTTTAAGGTGTTGGAGTATGGTGCGATTTGTGACCTCCGTCTGGCCGTTAGCCTGTGGATTGGCTACGGATGTGAATAACTGTTTGATGTCCAAGCCGAGGCACCAATTCTTTGCTTTGTCGCCACAAAATTGGGTTCCATTATCTGAGATAATGGAACGTGGGATCCCAAAGCGACACACAATGTTCTTCCATAGGAATTGGATGACTTCTTCTTCTCGGATGCGTGCTAAGGGTTCAGCTTCCACCCATTTGGTGAAACAGTCCACTGCTACAATGAGGAATTTGCGCCCTCCTGTGGCGGGCGGGAATGGTCCAACTAAATCCATTCCCCATTGGGTGAAATGGATGGGGCTGTCAATCGGTTGCATTAATGCCGCTGGTAGGTGAGGGATATTGGCATGCTCTTGGCAGGGCTTACACTTCCGGACTAATTTCTTTGCGTCTTCATGCATCGTTGGCCAGTAGTAACCTTGCCTCAGTAGTTTGAGAGCTAAGGTTCTCCCGCTCAAGTGATTTCCGTAGATACCTTCATGTACTTCTCGAAGTACGTAATTATTTACTGTGGTCGGTTCGAGGCACTTGAGGTAGGGGAATGAGAACCCTCGTTTGTACAATTCTTCTCCCACTATGAAGAAGCGAGCGGCTCTCGTTTTTAACTTCCTTGCTTCAGTGGGATCCGTTGGGAGTTCCCTTCTTGAGATACTTCATGATTGGAGTGAACCAGCATGGTTCATCCTCCTCGGTGTACTGTACTTCACTGGGTGAAGTTATCTCCGGCTGAGGTGAGGTAAGGAGCGTCACCTTCCGACTTCCGATGCTTGCCATGGAGCTTCCAAGCCTAGCTAATTTGTCAGCATGGATGTTACTGGAGCGAGGTACTTGTCTTATCTCGTAGCTCTCGAATTTAGATAATAGAGTGTGCGCGAGAGCTAAGTATTTGGCCATGGTGTCTTCTTTGGCCTCGTAAGCTCCGAGTACTTGGTTGACAACGAGCTGAGAGTCGCTTTAGATTAAGAGCTTACGCGCTCCGGCAGCTAGGGCGAGGCGGATTCCTGCTATCAGTGTTTCATATTCAGCGACGCTGTTTGAGGCTGTGAATTCGAATCGTTGAGCATATTCGAATTCGTCTCCGTCGGGGTTCGTTAGCACAATACCCGCTCCACCTCCGGTGGCTGTGGACGATCCATCAAAGCTGACAGACCAAGTAGGTAGGGGGGTGCTCTCTTCTACTGAGGTCATTTCGACTAGAAAGTCGGCCAATATTTGCGCTTTGATAGCGGGCCGGGGTTTGAATTCTACCCCATATTCACTTAGCTCTATCGCCCATTTCGCTAATCGCCCGGATGTCTCGGGACTCCTTTGTATCTGCTTCAGAGGATAATTGGTGAGAACCACCACTTGATGTGATTGGAAGTAAGGACGAAGCTTCCGAGCTGCGTTGATGAGGGCGAGGGTGAGCTTCTCCATATTGGTATAGCGTTGTTCGGCTCCTTGGAGGGCACGACTTATGTAGTATATGGGTTGGTGCCCTTTTCCTCCGTCTCGGATTAGGACTGCGCTGATGGCATCAACTGAGGTAGCTAAGTACAGTAGGAGGGTGTCTCCGGGCTGAGGTTTTGTGAGCAAGGGTGGGGATGCGAGATACGACTTCAGCTTAATGAATGCTTTTTGACATGCTTCATCCCATTCAAATTTCTTTCCTCCCCTTAAAATCTTGACGAAGGGGAGGGCCTTGTCTGCTGATCTAGAAATGAATCTGTTCAAAGACGCTAAACAGCCGTTAAGCTGTTGGACTTTCTTGATAGATGTTGGTGGAAGCATGGAGGTGATTGCTTCGATTTTCGCGGGATAAGCTTCGATTCCCCGCTGCGAAATCATGTATCCCAAATATTTGCCACCCCGAACTCCGAATGGACATTTGAGAGGGTTGAGTTTCATTTTATATTTTCGCAGGGTGGCGAAACACTGATCCAAATCGGTTAAGTGGTCCGTGACCTTGACACTTTTGACGAGCATGTCGTCGATATACACCTCCATATTCTTACCGATCTAATCTGCGAAAATTGCGTTCACTAGACGTTGGTAAGTGGCTCCTGCGTTTTTTAACCCGAAAGGCATGACTCGATAGCAGTAGATGCCTTGGTCAGTGATGAAACTAGCCCTCTCTTGATATTCTGGTGCAAGTAAGATTTGGTTGTACCCTTGGTATGCATCGAGGAAGCTGAGGAGCTCGCACCCCGAGGTCGAATCGATGAGTTGATCGATTCTAGGTAGAGGAAATGGGTCCTTAGGACAAGCTTTGTTGAGGTCAGTGAAGTCTACGCATAATCTCCATTTGCCACCCGGCTTGGGAACGAGTACTACGTTCGACAGCCATTCAGGATACTGAACTGGTCGTATATGACCCGCCTATAGGAGTTTTGCCACTTCCGCTTTGATATGCTTGTTGCGTTCGGGACCAAATATCTGTTTCCTTTGTTTGACTGGCTTCAACCTTTTGTCGACGTTGAGCCGATGCAGAGCTACCTGAGGAGGAATGCCCGACAAATCTTGGGCTTTCCATGCGAACACATCTCCATTGTGTCGTAGGAAGTTGATTAGTTGTTGTTCCGTCTTTGGATCTAGATCGGATCCGATTCGTTTGAGCTTGGAAGTATCTCCGGTGTGAGCTCTATCAGCTTAAGCTCTTCGACGGCTGCTAGCTTGATGCTGTCATCTGGTACACTGATAAGGATTTCTTTATCATCCTCAATGATCGCGTTGACCCACTTCCGTTTGTCGGATTTTTGAGTGGCGTCTCCCCTTCCGGACGGTTTAGGCTTCTTGGAAGGTTCTCGTAGGGCCCTTGCATAGCACTCTCGGGCGAGACGTCTATCTCCAAGTACTTCCCCCATTCCATAGGGAGTAGGGAATTTCCACTTCTGATGGTAGGAAGAATGTACTGATTTGAATGTATGTATTGCTGGCCTCCTGTTAAGTGTATATTTTTACACTTTATCGTATCTTTTTATTTGAGCTTTTGGTGTGTTTTAACGATAATTGGTGCTTAAAAAGTTGATTTATTGTATTTTAGGTACAAATTGAAGAATTGGAAAAGTATGGGGTCAAAACTGCAATTTTGGCGAAAATATGGGTCAAAAGTGAAAATATCAAAATCCTGAAGATTTAAAGCTGAGACCCCCGTCCCAGTTTTAGTTCAAATTGTGAGACCCCCGTCCGAGACTCCGAAGTTGCGCAGTAAAGGAATTTTAATTGCACAAGGAAACTGCCTTCTTCCCCAAGTTCTTCACCCTATATAAGACCAAGCCAAGCACACAATTAGGGATCTTTTTACGCAATTTGGAGAGCAACAAAGCAATAACGAAGAATTCGAAGACTCCAAGCAAAGATTTATCGTCTATGATTTATTTTATTTGCGTTTTTGCTTTAATCATGCGTAGCTAAATTACTTGTTTCTAGGATTTTATTTGGAACCCTATGTGGGATTTATGAACCCAATTCTATGATTTAATGCAAGTTTTAATTCCGGATTATTTCTTCTACTTGTTTTATTAAGTTCATGAAACTGGCCACTTTATGCGCTTTTATGTTATTGTTAATCGCATGAATCGGAAGATCGGGTTAATAATTAGAACTGTGGTAGAAGAGCCTTTGTGGTATTAACATAGGAATATAGTTAATCTCTTAGGTAGCCATTATTGCGATTTGTGCTTAATGCTGTGTTCTAGAATTAATTGCATAGGAATATAGTAATTGAATCTAGAGGATTAGAATCGTAATACACGCGGAAGCGGGTTATGATTATTTTAGCATCTCAGGTTAATAATCCGGGTTAATTGCTTGCATAATTGAAGGAATTGGGGGAGTAATAATCACATAGGGGGAAGAATAAAATCCTAGGCTTGCTTATCTTGATTAAATCTTCGTTTTAAATTGCTTTCTTGTTTTTGCTTGCCTTTTAATTTATTTTAATTTAGTTAATTCTCTCTAAAGTCGACTGTGTAGGGTGGGCTTGATAATAATTGGTAGAATTTAGCGTCTAGGATTAAGTAATTAAATATTCCCTGTGGGTTCGATATCCGGACTTAATTGTCCACTATATTACTTGTACGATACGTGCACTTGCGTGTAGGTTTTCGACCAACAAGTTTTTGGCGCCGTTGCCGGGGAATATTTTAATTATTTATTTTATTCTAGCTCTAGATTTGAACAATTTTCACGATTCACCCATTTAATTTTTGTTTTATTTTATTTTTTTTAATTTTAGGTATTGTGTATGCGTAGAAGACTCGATCTTGCTAGAGAACCGTTTGATCCCGAAATCGAACGTACTTTTCGAGCGGCTAGGAGACTTCAACGCGAAAACAATATAATGGAGAACGAAGAACGCAGGGCCGCAGGCAATTTACTCGAGGCCAACGGAAACCAAGTCCAAGACCCACCCCATCAACTTCCAGCACAGCCAGCAGTTCGTCCACGAGCACTTCAAGATTACATAATCCCAACTCTAGACGGATTCCGCCCGAGCATCCAATATCCACCCATTGAGGCGCACAATTTTGAGATCAAGCAAGGCCTTTTGACGATGCTCCAAAATAACGGGCTATTTAGTGGGTTGGCAGGTGAAGATCCCCATCTTCATATTGTCAATTTTCTAGATACCTGTAATTTCCACCGTCAAAACGGCGTTTCCCAAGAGGCGCTTCAATTAATTCTCTTCAAGCACTCCCTACAAGGAAGAGCTCGCCAGTGGTTGATGTCTCAAGCCCCCCACTCTATCTCGTCGTGGCCTCAACTCCTCAACCTTTTCATGAAAGTTTATAGCTCACCCGAGAAGGACGAGAGAATCCGACGAGAAATTCATAATTTTGTCCAAGAGCAAGGCGAGCAATTATACGAGGCATGGGAGAGATTTAAAACTCTTTTGCGGCAGTGTCCAACACATGGAGTCGAACAATGGCGGCAAATCCACATCTTCTACCAAGGGATTAACGAGAATGCACGAACGGTCTTAGATGCATCAACCGGTGGAAATTTTATGAGTCAATCGATACCGGATGCTTTCATCATGTTGGATCAAATTGCTCAAAATCGGTTTTCCAAGTCAAGCGAGAGGACGGTTAGTGGAGCCAGGAAAGTTCCCGGAGTGTTGGAGTTAGATGCAATTACGGCTCTTCAAGCTCAAGTGACCCAAATTGCTCAACAAAATCAACTCCTTCTACAGCACATCAAAGCACATCCACCACAACAAGTCCAAGCCGTTGAATCTCCATGTTGTGAAATTTGCGGTGGAAATCACTACACGCTCCAATGCCAACAAGACGTGGAATCGCTCAACTACGTCAATAACGCGCCTCGCCAATTCCAAAATCAAGGGTGGAGATCACAAGGGCAATACGGAGGAAATCAACAAGGCCAAGGATATCAAAGACCTCAAGGCCAATTCCAAAATCAAGCCCCTCCTCAACAAAGCTATCACGGCAACAATCCACCGGCCCAAAAATCAAACACGGAGGAGATATTGGCCCAATTCATGACTGCTACCGAAGCCTCGCTGCGGAATTTGGAGAGTCAATTCGCTCAATTCGTTGTGAATCAAGAGAAACGTCCGGCGGGAGCATTGCCATCGAATACGGAAGATCCTCGAAATCAAAAGTTCGAGACGTGCCAAGCTATCAATGTCAAGATCGAAAAAAGGGAAGAAATTCAAATAAAGCCGCAAGTCATTGTAGCCGAATGGGTCCAACCAATCCCATATCCACAAAGATTGCTAACGAAAAAGATCGAGGTCGAGACGTGCCAAGCAGTCACCTTGAAGAACGGTAAGCAATTGGAAGAAGCCCCACGAAAAGAGAAGAGAAACACGGTAATCGAGAAGCCGAAAGTGAGTGAGGAAAAAGAATCAACTCATGAAGAGCCACCCTCAACGGTGCCTTCACAAGTCCCTCCAATTCCTTATCCTCAAAAGTTTATAAAGAAGAAGCTCGATGCTGAATATCAAAGATTTTTAGACAAGTTGAAGGAAATTCGCATCAATATTCCTTTCATTGAAGCACTTCAAAAGATGCCAAAGTGGGTGAAGTTCCTCAAGGACCTCGTGAAGAAAAGTAAGAAATTGCAAGGGAACGAGATGATCCAACTCACGGAGCAAATTACTGCAATTCTTACTCGGCCTCTTCAACAAAAACTCGGCGATCCAGGTAAGTTTACTATTCCTTGCACTATATGAGGCAAAAATTTTAGATCACTCATTGATTTAGGTGCTAGCATTAATCTTATGCCGTACTCTACTTTTAAAAATCTTGGGTTAGGAGAAATTGAACCGACGGCTATAACTCTTCAATTAGCCGATAGATCTTTAGTCTACCCAAAAGGTATTTTAGAGAATGTGCTAGTGAAAGTCAATAAATTTATCTTCCCTATCGATTTCGTTATACTTGATATAGATGAAGATAGGGAGATACCTCTTATCGTAGGGAGACCGTTTTTAGCCACGTCGAAGACGCTAATTGATTGTGCGAGTGGTGATCTTACAATGACTGTTCATGATCAAACAATCAAATTCAATGTTTTTAGCACTAATAAAAATCCATGTGATAATAATGATTGTTTTGCTATTGAGCTTATGGATTTTACAAATAATGAAAAGTTTGATGTTTCGATCTTGGACAATGGGAAAGCATCTTTGAGTGCAGGAGATGATGGCGGAAACGGGAATCGGACGGAGCAAGTTTATTTCATGGACTCACTTTTAAATCCTCCGAGAGAAAGTCATGCGAGTCGAGGTCTTAACGACGATCAGAATGCAAGGAAGATGTTGCCACCCAAAGGCTCGAGAAAGTCACGAGAGAAGGATGAGTCAAGCTATTGTGGTCGTAAGGAGAAAATCAAAAAGGAATTGCACAAAGGACAATTGGTGTTATTGTGCAAATCCCGTCTTTGGTTATTTCCAAGGAAGCGCAAATCAAAGTGGTCGCGGCCGTTTATTGTCCAAGAAATTCTTCCTCACGAGGTGGTCAAAATAAAGGAGCGCGGTTCAAATCGTACGTTCAACGTGAAGCGGATCCGGCTCAAAACGTATTGGGAAGAGAGTGAAGAATGCCAAGTGACCTCGGTCACTTTTGCTTGAAAATAAAGAAGCAAAGTCCGGCTGAAGACTTTAAACTTAGCGCTTCTCGGGAGGCAACCCGAGCTTTATATTTTCGTAGTTTTCTTTAATTTTTCGTTTCGTTTTTATCGTCATAGGCATGCATTCTAATTAGGTTATTTGAATTTTAATTTTCAGGGTCGAAAACTTGGTCAGGGGGTCCAGACGGCCGTCCGAAATCGCAAGCAAAATCCCAGACGGCCGTCTGGGAAACAGAAGGCAAGTTCCACCAGCACAGCATGTGGGACGGCCGTCCCAAAACATGCCTATTTTGTGGGACGGCCGTCCCAAAACCAGGAAGAAAAAAAAAATTTCGGACGGCCGTCCGAAAATCAGCACAAAAGCCGGGACGGCCGTCCGACTATTTTAGGGCGTTTTAACTTCAAAAAAAAAATTAGATTTTCTCCCCCATTATTTCCTAAACCTCCTCTTTCCTTCTCTCAAACTCTCACACACAAAAGGAAGCTAGAGAATCAAACCAAATTCTCCAAAATCTACTCTTTCAAGGCACGCCCACAAGGTGTTCAATAATTTGATCCAACCAAATTTTGAGTTCGATTGTCAACCAATTCTTACCGAATCTATTCCAACCTCTCTCCCAACTTTCTTGTCCAACAAAAGAAGCCGCACGGGTGAAGCTTCATCTTCTAAAGGCAAAGGAAAAGGCAAGAAAAGTGCCACCAAAACGACGATTCCTCTTCCAAAGCCGCTCCTCAAGCCCGAGACGACCCCGAAGCCTCAAGCTCCCGTGCCGATCCACGATTCCGAATTAAGATGGAGCGAGAGAGCTTTCCGATGATGAGGAGCATGAGAGAGCTAGGGAGGAGCACCCCGATCACATCGACTCCGACTAAATCAGGTGTTTTCTATCCTTAAACTTTGTGCTAATTTCGTTGAGGGCAACGAAAATTTTAAGTTTGGGGGTGAAAAACATGTTATTTTTGTGCTTATTTGTTTTAGTTTGCATGCATTAGGTTTTATTCGTTTTTATTGTTTTTCTCGTTTTTCCGGAATTTAAAAAAAAAAAAATTAAAATTTTGCTTGAGTCGAATGCATCGATGATTTATGATGATGAGAGATGATCAATGTTAGATGATGAGATTGCTTGTTTTGTGTGATAAGGATTTGATGTTTGTTTAGCTTTCGATTCAACGGGACTTAGAAGCGAATTATTGCTAGGAATCACATTTTGTGCATTGCTTTGGTTGAATGTTTTGTATTTTAAATTTGGAATTTATTTGTGTTAGATCATGCTATGTTTGGTTTTAAGACTCACCTTAGGAAATTTATGATACGACGTATTGAGTAGTGAGTGATTTGGGATATGATTTGGGCCTTCTTTGAACCGTTTGAGCCTTTCAAGCCGACCTTTTTATCGAAATTTTCCTTAGAACCTTGATTTGAGCCTCGGAGAAAAGGTGTTCTTTCTTTTAGCCGATGTGTAATGTAGAATAGGTGGAGATTTTTGAAAATTACCCCTTGGAGTTCGGTCGAAATTTTTTATAAGGTCCTTCTTCTTCTTCTTCGAAAAAAAAAAAAGAAGACAAATATCTATGCTTCTATATATATATAAAAAAAAAAAAAAAAAAAAAAGAGAGAGAGAGGAAGAAGAAGAGACTAGAAGGGAGAAATAAGGACTAGTTGTTGAATTATTTTTGAAAACTCGATCCATTGCCTCAAAAGCAAAAGTGGAGACTTTTGAACTTTTGAAAATCGAGTTTATTAAAGTCCGTAGAGGTGATTTTATTGTTTCAAACGCCTATCTTTCAAATTTTGGCGTAATCACCTAAATTCAAGAAGAATAGCCACATATACCCATATTTCCTACCTCGAACCAAAGAGCCTAACAATTGAAAGCCACAAAGCCCCAATGATCCCAATAGCTTAATGTTCGATATTAGTAGAGTAGAATAATTTGGTGAGTATTTGGAGTCAAGCATATGCATGAAAGTATAAATTTTTTCTATCTTTAATTTGCAAATATTGGATGCTTGAAGCAATTGTATGAATTGTGGTTTTTGGTAATGGTGAGTGACTAAGTGTTGTTGAATTTTGAGCTTGCGAATGCCTAAGAATTGTACTTATAATTACAAGTTCTGAAAACGTGAAGTTGATCATTGATCTATGTGATGAGATGTTATCGTTGAGTTATTTGCTTATTGGTAGATTTTGCTTGAGGACAAGCAAAAGTTCAAGTTTGGGGGTGTGTTAAGTGTATATTTTTACACTTTATCGTATCTTTTTATTTGAGCTTTTGGTGTGTTTTAACGATAATTGGTGCTTAAAAAGTTGATTTATTGTATTTTAGGTACAAATTGAAGAATTGGAAAAGTATGGGGTCAAAACTGCAATTTTGGCGAAAATATGGGTCAAAAGTGAAAATATCAAAATTCTGAAGATTTAAAGCTGAGACCCCCGTCCCAGTTTTAGTTCAAATTGTGAGACCCCCGTCCGAGACTCCGAAGTTGCGCAGTAAAGGAATTTTAATTGCACAAGGAAACTGCCTTCTTCCCCATGTTCTTCACCCTATATAAGACCAAGCCAAGCACACAATTAGGGATCTTTTTACGCAATTTGGAGAGCAACAAAGAAATAACGAAGAATTCGAAGACTCCAAGCAAAGATTTATCGTCTATGATTTATTTTATTTGCGTTTTTGCTTTAATCATGCGTAGCTAAATTACTTGTTTCTAGGATTTTATTTGGAACCCTATGTGGGATTTATGAACCCAATTCTATGATTTTATGCAAGTTTTAATTCCGGATTATTTCTTCTACTTGTTTTATTAAGTTCATGAAACTGGCCACTTTATGCGCTTTTATGTTATTGTTAATCGCATGAATCGGAAGATCGGGTTAATAATTAGAATTGTGGTAGAAGAGCCTTTGTGGTATTAACATAGGAATATAGTTAATCTCTTAGGTAGCCATTATTGAGATTTGTGCTTAATGCTGTGTTCTAGAATTAATTGCATAGGAATATAGTAATTGAATCTAGAGGATTAGAATCGTAATACACGCGGAAGCGGGTTATGATTATTTTAGCATCTCAGGTTAATAATCTGGGTTAATTGCTTGCATAATTGAAGGAATTGGGGGAGTAATAATCACATAGGGGGAAGAATAAAATCCTAGGGTTGCTTATCTTGATTAAATCTTCGTTTTAAATTGCTTTCTTGTTTTTGCTTGCCTTTTAATTTATTTTAATTTATTTAATTCTCTCTAAAGTCGACTGGGTAGGGTGGGCTTGATAATAATTGGTAGAATTTAGCGTCTAGGATTAAGTAATTAAATATTCCCTGGGGGTTCGATATCCGGACTTAATTGTCCACTATATTACTTGTACGATACGTGCACTTGCGTGTAGGTTTTCGACCAACACCTCCCTAGGATGGCTTGTCGACGATGAGGAATTTGATTAGCTTGGTGATTCGACAAGGGTCTTCCCCTAAAGAGACGGGCAGCTCCACTTCTCCCATGGACAAAATGCCCTCTCCCGTGAATCCTTTTAGGGGCGTGGAGATGGGACTAAACCGGGCGTTATCATGCCCAGCTGCTTAAAAGCGTGGAGGTACATGATGTCAGCTGAGCTCCCACCGTCCACTAATATCTTCTTAACCAAGAAGTTGGCCACCGTTGTAGTTATTACTAACGCATCGACATGATCTTCATCTGGGCCTTGAAGCTCTGAGGAGTTGAAGACTATGCTATGATCAGGTCTTCGTATTTGATAGATACGTGCGGATGGAGAAGCACGTTCTTGATTCATACGTGCTGATCGAGCGAGGGTGCGTCTTGCATTTTGTGAATCGCCACCTGCCGGTCCTCCGGAGATAAAGGAGATGATTCCCCGGATAGGTTGGTTATCATTGATATCTGGGTCGCGTCGATGACCCCCCTCCTCTCATCGTTGTTGTTGATCTCGATTGTTATCTCGGCGTGGAAGATCATCACGGCGCTTATTTCGAGGCTTATCAATGTATTCGCCTAAGTGGCCTTGTTTGATCAGCCTCTCAATTGCCACTTTGAGTTGTGCGCATTCCTCAGTAGTATATCCTCTATCCTTATGGAATGGACAGTAGCGATCCGACTTTTCTCGCTTTGCATTTGGCTGCATAGGACGTGGAGGCTCTGCTAAACCTTTCTGTTCTATCACGTGAAGGATTTCAGTGAGGCGAGTGTTTAGCGGAGTGAACCTACTGTAGGAGGAAGATGGTTGACCTTGAGGTAGAAGTGGTGGACGTCGATCATCCCGCATCCTATGGTCCTGACGGTCATCTTCCCTTTTTCCTTTTAGGAGGAGCATGGGTAGAGGCTTCATCTATCCTGACGTATTTTTCGGCACGATTCAACAACTCCTCTAGGTTCCCTGGGGGTCTTCCGGCAATAGATTCTTTGAATCTACCCGGCTTCAAGTTCTGTTGCATAATCCCGGAGAGCATATCTTGCCCTACACTGGGAACTTCATGGACGACTTCTACAAAGCGCTTGATGTAGTTGCGAAGCGTTTCGTTATCTCTATGTACTACAGAGAAAAGGTGGGCTGGGGTCTTGGCATCATGCTTGTTGATGGCGAATTAGTTGGTGAACCGTGTTGACAGCTGAGCGAATGTGTCAATCGATCCTATGGGTAGAGAATTGAACCAATTCATTGCTCTCTTGGAGAGAGTGGTGCGGAACATTTTGCACATCGCAGCATCCGTTGGCCCATATAAGTCTGCCATGGCGTTGAATTTCTCTATGTGCTCATGTGGGTCGGTGGTCCCTTCAAATTGAGGTAACCCCGAGATCTTCACTCCTTGAGGTAATACCTCGTTGAGGATGTCTATGGTGAAAGGACTACGTCTTATTGAGACGGGCATTCTTTCGCCGATTGGATTGTTCAGTAGATGGCGCGACATTCTGTTGTTTACCTCGCCTTCTCCTTCATTAAAGAGAGGGACTCTCTGTGGAGACGCATTCCCCTGTGGGGGTGAGCGTTGATGTTGCTGTCTGGGCTGTGCCCCCCTGTGATTTGTGGATAGCTGCACTCGGGACCGTGGGTCCGAGGTGGAGGAGGAGACACTTATTTGATTCTGGATTGGCGGTGGGGCCACAGGTGGCACTATAGGTAGAGTTGGCGCTGGTATTGCATTTGGAGCGTTTGCTACCATCGTGGCGATATATTGAGTTACGGCCTCCGTGGCGGGGCGAGTTGAGGCTCCTACTATCATGCGTTGGAGCGCGTCCTCGGTTATTTGAACCGTTCGAGGAGCAGGGAGTGGTGGATCGGCGAGTGGTGGGTCCCGATGAGGGATCACCTGAACCTCGCGAGGTAGATCCGCGGCACGTGGAGGAGGTGGCTCCGCGGCACGTGGAGGAGGTGGCAAGCCAGATCCTCCACGGACGGGGAGGTTATTAGTTGTGTCATTTTCTCTCCGAGCAGACGCCTCAGGAGGATCTTGTTGGCTACGTGATCTGGTTTGCATCGTTCCCACAGACGGCGCCAAAATGATGATGCTAAAATATACATCACCTAGGGTGGTGTAGAAAATGAGCTGGGAGAGCAAAGCGGATCAGTAGCTTGACAATTTGATGATCCTGAGGTCCCTGCGAAATGAACACACGTGAACTAGGCCGGGGGTTGATCCGGCGGAAACCACTCCGACGCTCAAGTCAGATATACGGATCGTGGAGATGGTAGAGAGAATTAAACTCTAAATTATTGGTGAATAATGAAAACGTACCTTTACAAATGAGTAAAACATCTATTTATATGTTGCTGATTGGATTTGGCTTATTTTGTTGGGCCCAAACTTTACTTTGAAGGTGCTTGAGCTTTCGTGTGTCGGGCCTATCTATTAGATAATTTAGGGCCCATTGGGTCGGCCCAATTAGGTATATCAGAATCAATAAAAATAATAAATTTTCTAGGTAAATTAAGATATTTGCTATAACAAAAAAGAAAAGAAAAAAAAAAACAAAAAATCCAGACTATTAATTGGGTAATTAGTTGTTGAATTTAATTTGACTAATGACCATCTAACTGCATATTTTCATACACACTTAACTTTAGTCATCAATTAATTAGTTTTCACTTTAGTCATCAATTTACATACACCAAGTCACTTATGCACATATCTTATAGTAAAATAATACAACAATTGAAATAAAATTTATTTTTAATTAGTTTAAATACTATTTTTTTTAATAAAATCCTAATTAAAATATGACATTGTGCATTGTGAATATTACAATTTTATCAATATAACAAACAAATGATATTAAACTTCGCAAATACGATATTAGTAATATTAAATTTTGTTTAACTAATGACTTCATATTTCATTATAGAATATTTATATTAATTTAAATAGTTATTCTATTTTTTATAATCATTATTCCTTTTTTTTTTTTACTTTTATAAGTGTTCACTCAAATATTAATTGAAGAGTAAAGCAACATTGTGGAAATTTCTGATATGAGGACAAAAAAGCATATACCCATCTCAAAGCATATAAAAATTGTCATTTTGATTTAGTAAAACAAGATGAGTAATCAGAAAGAAGTAGTCGAATTCGTTCTTCTTCCTTGTAAATAGGGGGGACTTGGGGTTTTTTGGGCTAAAATAAAGATTGTAAAAAATGGTATTCGGGTCGAAGGCTGTTAGGCACTGATTCCAATTAATCGATGCGACGGTGGCTAATAGAAAACAAATTGGTGTTTAAAATTTATATAGATATTATTTATCGTTACTCAAACATATATAAATAGATATTGAAACATGATTATATTTCCATCATTTATATATCCTAATAACATAATAAAAGTTTAATAATAATAAAATAATAATACAATAAAAATAATTATAAAATACAAAAAAAAAAAAAAAAACAGCCAAATCTATTGAATTTAAATATAGTCTTGAACATTACAAGCATATATTATTGGGATTTTTAATAATAAAAATTAGGGGCATGCTAAATCCCACACGAAAATTTACTAAATCCCACACATAAATTAAAAAAAAAATCTCTCTTTACTTATATTCTCTCTAATTTTTTTCTATGATGATCTTTTCCAAGTCACTCAAAATTCGTTAATCTTTCACGTGAATAATCATAAAAGTGAGTTTAGGTTTATTTAATATTTTTCAATTTCATTATGCCTTTTTAATTATTTAAATTCATATCAATTCGAATTTTTTTCTCAAATTCCAAATTTATTTTACTTTGAACACATGAAGATTTTTCTCAAATTCGAACTTGAAATGATATGGAAGTTTTTAGTGTGTGGTTTTGTGAAAAAGTTAGGGAAAAAGAAGAAGGGTGGAGAAGGAGAAGATTAGATTTTAGAGAGAAAAAATTTCAATTGTGTGAATGATTTAGTAAAATTGGTGCGGGATTTAGCATATGAGTAAAAATTAACATAAACAAAATAAAGTACAAAATCATTTTTGACCGATTGTTTGCCACAAAAGTTTGACACACGCCTCCAAGGTTTGACCACCTCAGATCGCTTCGGACTGCCACAACTCGCCTCAGACCGCCTAAAACCGCCACATATATCAAAATTGTAAAGGTTTGTGACATCATCCGCCTCGAATACCGAGTAATCGGCCGCCTCGGCCGATTTTTAGAACACTGGCTAAAATATGGGGTGATTTAAGGAAAAACAAGTCTTTATTTCTAGACTAAAAGTGTATATAAAAATAAGGGTGATGGTGCCTAGACACGGCCACGGGCCGGGTTAGACCCGGCCCAACCTGACCTGCCCCGGACCGACTCGACCACAGTGGACCCGGACCCGAATTTAATGTGAAATATTACAAAAAATGCTAAATTTAGGGCTTGTTTCCCAGGTTATCGGGGTGGTTAGTGAAGTACTAGCCTTTCGGACATCGAAGTAAATTATTATAACAATCTTAACTATAAACATATAAATATAAATAATACTGTAAAATGATTATAATAATTATATAACTAATGATTAATAAATTATTAATTATCGTATTCATTTTTACTAATATTAAAAATCACCACTAATAACAAATGCATACATATTTAATTTTGAAAAATGTAAAAAATTACGGTTCAACAGTGTAATTTAAAAGAAAGATTGAATTTTGGTTTTTTTTTTAATTTTGAAATTTTGAAAAATTTCTCAATTATTATTTTCACTTTATACCCCTAATCCAATCTTCACAACTTTCATTTTATTTAGTTTATGTCTCAAGGTCTTAATCGTTTCATTTTGTTTCTAAAATTATTAAGTGTTTAAATTCAACTTTTTTTTTTTTAATTTTGAACTTAAAGTTAATCTCAAGTTTTTTCAAGTTTCAAATTTTTTCATGTAATTATTTGCAAAAGCAAAACAAAAAAATAGAAAACCGGTTTGGACCCGGACCTGGATGGACCCGCCCCGAACACGGACCTGGATCTGCTCCGAGTCTAATGGGGGTTGTCCCGACCATAGAGCCCCTAGCCCTAGAGACAGACTGCTTACGACAAGCCCAGCCCAATTACGCGGATGAGAGTACCTGCAAATAAGAGAAGGATCAGGCCCATGTGAGGCGAGAAGCAGGCCTCATCTGAGTCAGCCCAGAAAAGGAGCCCATGAAGCATGCTCGAGTCAGTCGTGCGAACACTCCCCCCAAAATATCATGGTCTCGCCTAGACATGGCCACAGGTCGAGTTGGGTCTGGGTCCGGGTCCGACTTTAAGGGGACCCGAAACCGACCCGTGGGGAGGCGGGTCCATCCGTGTCCAGATCCGGGTCCGGGTCGGGTCCAAACCGATTTTTCAATTTTTTATTTTTTTTTCCAAAAACCACAAAAAAAAAAAAAAAAAAAAAAAAAACCTTAAATTGAAACTTGAAAAAACTTGAGATTAACTTAAATTTAAAATTACAAAAGAAAAAATTTGAATTTAAACACTAAACAATTTTAGAAAAAAATGAAACGATTAAGACCTTGAGACATAAACTAAATAAAATGAAAGTTGTGAAGATTGGAATATGGGTATTTATAAGTGAAAATAATAATTGAGAAATTTTTCAAAATTTCAAAATTTAAAAAAAATCAAAATTCAATCTTCTTTTAAATTAAATCGTAATTTTTGATTTTTTTCAAAACTAAATATATAAGCAATTGTTATTATTAAAAAAAATATTAATAATTTAATAAATAATAGTTATACAATTATTATAATCAATTTACAGTGTTATTTATAATTATATACTTATAGTTAGAAATGACATTGTAATAATTAATTTTGCTCGGGTGGTTAATACTTTTCTGATACACTTGGGCCACCCGGGGTTCGAACCCCAAACTCTGCATTTTTTGTGATTATTTCTCTTAAATTCTTGGTTGACCCGACAGGTCTTCGGGTACTCCGTCGGGTTTCGGGTCCAAATAATCGGGACCGGGACCCAAAACCAACCTATACTTGGTCGGTCCGGATCCTTGGTCAACGGGGCAGGTTGGGATGGTCTCCTGGCCGGGTTCGGGTCAAACCCGGCCCATGGTCGTGTCTAGCCTCGCCTGGTGGACCTCATTATAAAGATTTCAAGATTAGGCCCAACAAGACCGACTTGTTGCAATCGTGCGAATTACCCGTTTTGAGATCCATAAGATGCACGGTGTAACACCCCGTAATTCATTTGTCTATATTTTGTTTATATAAATAATATTATATATAATAGTATACTAAGAGGAAATGAGGGATACCCCTAGTTTTGAAAATATATAAGAGGAGGTCCAATGTTTTTCTTTTTTTTTAGTCAAAAACCCAAATTTTCAGATCTTAATTTGACAGACCCCTGGACAACATAAAATACCTACTTTACCCTTTTAGTTTCAATTTAACCCTAACCACATTAGCCTCTCTCTTCCACTCCCAAGTCCCACCCACAATCCCGACACGCCATTGCCATCTATCTCTTTCTATCCCTTTCTCTAACTCTCCCTTGTCAAAACAGAAAACCACCATAGTGGAAAACTCTCTGGCGGCAGCGGCAACGAAGAAGAAGCGGAAGGCCGGCAAAGGATAAGGATGGAGGAAGGTTAAAGGAGATCGACAACGATGACGAGGAGGACGGCGGCGGCGAGGAGGAGGAGAACGGGATCCGTATTCCGCCGCACGAGTTCTGGCTCGGCAAATGGCGAGGACTAAGATCGCTTCCTTCTCGGTGCACGAAGGGAGAGGTTCTTTGAAAAAAATTACAAATCTGTAGGCATATTCAATGGTACAAAAGGTTATTGATTGAACTTTTGTAATTAGATTTTTGTTTGATTTTTTTGATTGTTGCCGGTGAAATTTGTAATTAGGTTTTCATGCATCTTGTTTTGTTTGATAGATGGCATTAATTAGGGTTTCCCCTGCATCTTGAGTTCTGATAGATCTATTTGTATTTCATAATATGGTGGATTGAAACAGTGTAAAAATTGGTGGTAGTGGTGGTGTAAATATCTATCTAAGCTGGGATGCTTTACTCTGCTTCTATTTAGTAAGAAATTTATGATCATTAATAGTATATATTAAGTCATGTTGCCATTGAAATCGTTTCGGCAAATTTATTACAATTCTTCGCCTTTTTTCCCCGTATATGAAGGATTTTTACTTTTCCATTTTTAGAAGTTAATGTGGTCGATATGCTACAATGGAACATACTAATTGTTTTCGATTTGGGGTTGATGTGTTTGAATATTCTTGTAGCGAACTCGGTGTTAGCTACAATATAGTGGATATCTAGTTATTCAGTTTGTATTTCGGTATTTTCTTACTGTTGTTGCATGATTTTTTTTTTGGATTTTCATATTCTGTATTATAATCATGGTTTGTTTGCAGGATGGGCATGATACAGAGAATACTAACAAAGTACTGCTGAAATGACTGCGTTTGTGAGTTATATTCTATGAACTCTTATACTTGGTTGACCGGTGTATTCGGTAATCTTTAGTAACTCGATGAAATTAAAAATTATATTCGTTTCTATTCTGCTTCATACAAGTTTCAATCTGTCTTTAGCATTAATTCGTACACGATACACTAGATGAAATCGTGCATCGGAAACAAAACACTTGTCATGCAGAGAATATTTGATTTTTTTCTCAATCTTATCGAACTAATATATGTATAAATATTTGGATTCCTTAACTACATTGTCTAAAAGTTATAGATATGTAGATTCAATTGTGAACGTTTGTAGATGAATTTTATTTATATACATAAATAGTCACATGTGGCCATATACATGTAGTCATAAATAGTCACATGTGGTCATATACATGTAGTCATATATAGTCATATATAGTAACAATAATGAACATAACTACATGTGACTATAGTTGACTACGTATAGTCATATCTAGTTATATGCAGTAACAAGAGTGCAGATAACTAGTTGTGACTATAGTTCACCAAAATAAATTTCTCAAAAAAATCTTTCATTGTTTTTTTTTTTTTTTTTTGTATGTTTTCATGTAATATAATGCGCTTGTTCCATTTTGTTCTTCGTTTTCTTTAACTTGTATTTTTTTGTCACAGGTATTGCTTTGTATAACATTATGAGATGCAAATACTAAGATGCAGAGAAGTGCCATGTAAAGTTGCATTCATGCTACAGTACTACAGACTTATGCTACTTATATAACTATAGATAATTGTAGATAATTATAGTCACATGTAGTAACATATAGTTATATGTATGTTATGTGTTTTTTTAATGTATTGCGTGTTCATGTTTTGAAGTTTATTTGCATGTTGTGATTCTGTTTTTTTTTTTTTTTTTGTTAGTTGATTTATAATATCAAGATTAGAATTGTGAATTTACTTGTTGGTGTAGATGAATTTTGGGGTAAAAAGATAGTACATGATTACATATAACTATACATGAATGTGGTATACTATAGTTAGAGCAACTCCAACCCACAAATATCAAAAATTAAAAAAAAAATTAAAAAAATTAGAAAAATTAAAAAATTAAAAAAATAAAAAATTAGAAAAAATTATAAAAATAAAAATTAAAAGAATAAAAAATAAAAAATAAATAAATAAAAAAAATAAAAAATAGGGTATATATAAATAATAATAATAATAAAATAAACATTTATATTTTTTTAATAAAAAAATCTATAAAAATGATAAATGCAGGCCCAATATGCTAATGTTGTTAGGCATTATGCTGAATGCTAGGGCGTAAATGCTGATGCAGTTGGGCGAAATTTCACTTAAGGGTACAATAGTATTTTTGCCTCTCCAGTGGGTTATCTCAAAGGAAGAATTTTAGAGGTAGACCTATCCCTATATATTTTCCATTTTAGGGGTGTATATCAAATGGACCCGTATACTAAAATGCTAAATCTCACACTAATTATACCAAATCCTGCACACAACTGAAAATATTTATCTCTCTAAAATCTTCTCTTCCCGTTCTCTACTTTTCCTCTTTTTCCCTAACTTTTTCACAAAACAGACACTCAAAACGTCCCTAGCATTCCAAATTCAAATTTGAGAAAAATCTTCACTTGTCCAAACTAAAATAAAGTTGGAATTTGAGAAAAAAAATCGAATTGATACGAATTTGAATAATTAAAAAGGCTTAATTTTATTGAATAAATATTAAATCAAAATTGAATTCATTTTTTATGATTATTCACGTATAAAAAATTTTGGGTGACTTTGATAAAATTATATTAGACAGAAGTAAGAAATAATACGAGTAGAGAGAGGTTTTTTTTCTTTCATTTCTGTGTGGGATTTAGTAAATTTGAATGTATAATTTAGCACCCTCTAAGGGCCTTTTTAGTTTGCATTATTAGGCATGATGGGATATGTTGTACCCCTCAGTACAACATTTGGTTCACATGTTTTGCCATCCTTGAGATCCGGCCCCACTGATTTAATCACCCATTTGATTTATTAGTTATCAAGCCAATTTTGGCTTGACAGTTTATCCCTTCAATTATCCCACCATTTTACCCATGTAAATTTTCGAAAATACCCTTACATCATACAAAAATTACAAATTTATAAAAAACTAAATTAGTTAATATTTATATATAATATTTTTTTATCTCTTATTTTGCAGCCATTTGTTTTCTAATTACTTTAACACTAAATCTCGGCTAGCACAATCATAATCCACTATATCTATATTTTTTTAATTATTATTGTTATTATTTTATCTCCTATTTTCCAGCCTATTTTCTCTAAAAAAAACTTGCTTCATTTATTTAATAATCAATTTTATATTATGACAATTAAGTTTTTATAGTTTTTTTAATGAGTTTGTAATATTTAATTTGTATAAATGTTAATGTTGTTACCGATATCACTAATAAATTTTATTAAAATTGTTATTATCGCGTATTTAACTAATCATTATTTTCATTTTAAATGATATCTCGTGCGATAAATGCTAGTTACATATAAATACTCAACTCACCATTAAATTATATTGTGATAGCTATTTGATTATTATACAAATTATCACATCAAACTCACGATTAATTATACAAAAAAATTCATGAACATCTAAACGGAAAAAAAAATACTCAGATTAGTTCAACTAATTCCGCAAACATAAATTTGTGCATATATACCCTCATGTATATTATATTGAATTATTACAAAAATATCGGAGAAATGACTACAAAAATATCGAAGAAATGAAGATCATTAAAAATGTTAGTGCATGACCAAATTAATTATACATAATGACCAAATTAACATGTACATGTGTGATAACGAGTTTGAAAGACCACACATATTAAATATGGAGATACAAAGCAGTTCAAAGTCCAAACAATAAGGCTTCACTTGTATATGTAGGTAGACATGGTTTCGTACCCGTTTTGCGCAAGTCAAGAACCGGCCATCTGGGTTAGCAGGGGTCCAATAAGTTTGTAAGGCGAGTTGTAAACCGAATCACAAAATTGTTGTTGATGGCCATATGAATAGAATCCACCATACCCGCCATATGAATAGAATCCACCATACCCGTTGCTGCTCGTACTCCTATACGAAATATTGCTACCGGCGGTCATACATGAAAACAATTGTAAAACCGGATACAATAGTCGGGATTTTTTCTTCAATTATCGATGGAAAAACTTAGGGTTTAGGAGTGAAAGGGGCTGAAAAATGAAAGAGGCGTTAGGCCGGTAAATATTGTATTTCAGGGGCATTACAGTCATTTTGCAAATAATCCCACATTAAACTGGTTTATCAGCTATACAAAACACGGTGTTGTTCATCATGGGATTATTAGTTTCAGCCTAATACAACCAACCAAAAGACATACACAGTATTGTGAATCAACAGTTTCATCCCAATACTACATATCCCATCCATACCTATCTATCCAACCCACCCAACCAAAAGGGCCCTAATAGTATAAGGGGTCATTACAAATAAGCTCATCAATGAATACTTATTCATAAAAAAATCTAGACAAAAAACTAATTTACCAATAAGTCCACACATGGTCCAGATTTTTGTAAAAGACTAAAATAGTCCCTCATACTTTAATATGCTCCAATTTCATCCTTAACTTAATTTAACTTCAATTTGACCTCAAATTTCATAAACTATTCAATTTTGATCCAAAACGTTTTTTTTCAAAAAACAAAAATAAATATTCAAATTTCTTTTTTTGTCGCTGGTCTCCGGCGTTGGCTTTTCAATTTATTTTTCTTCTAGATTTTTTCTTCAGTTTCCGGCATTGACTTTTTCGAAAAAAAAAGTTCGTTTAAACAGCAATATTGCTGTGATTGACAGTAATATTAACTATATTACTGTTAAACACAGTAAAATTAACTAAACTACAGTTTAACACAGTAATATTGCTATATTAATCTCTAGTACAGTAATATTAACACAACAAAACTCATTATTATTGTGTAATAGAGTAATATTACTATGTTGACCGTTCAACAAATGTAAACATAATAAAAAGGCAAAAGAATTAATATTACTGTGAGTGACAGTAATATTACTATAACAACAGTAATATTACCGTCAACCACAGTAATATTACAATAATAGACAGCAATATTATTACGTTACTCCGTGAATAACTTAAACAAACAAAAAAATCCAAACAAAATAATAATATTGATGTGGTTGACAGCAATATTACTATAACAACAGTAATATTACCGTCAACCACAGTAATATTATTGTGTTTACAATAATATTACAATAATAGAAAGTAATATTATTATGTTACTCCGTGAATAACTCAAACAAAACAAAACACCCAAAAAATAATAATATTGATGTTGTTGACAGTAATATTATTGTGTTTACAGTTATTTTACTGTCAACGACAGTAATATAATTACGTTGCCTTGTCAACAAATCAAACAAAAAAAAATAAATAAATAAATAAATAAATAATAATATTACGTTAATTTACTGTCAACGGCAGAACAATTACATAAATGTATTGTCAACGGCAGTACAATTACGTTAATTAACTGTCATTGACAGTATAATTACATTAATTTACTGTTAGTGACAGCACAATTACAGTCAACATTAAGCGGCGGACGTAAAAAAAAAATAAACAAAACAAGAAAAAAAAAAAGAGAAAAAAAAACTTAAAAAAACACTAAGAAAAGTCAACGCCGGAAATCGGCGAAAAAATCCGGAAGAAAAAAATGATAATAAATAAAAAAAATAAAAAAATAAGTCAACGACGGGAACCGGCGAAAAAATCCGGAAGAAAAAATAAATCGAAAAGTCAACGCCGGAGACCGGTGTTGACCGACGGTCAACGCCGAAATCCGGCGGCAAACAAAAATTTTTTGAAAAAAAAAAATTTATTGAAAAAAAAAGTTTTTGAAAAAAAAAAGAATCAAAATTGAATTTTTGTGGTCAAAATTGGATTTTTGTGGATAAAATTGATTAAATTGGGGGTACAATTAAGAATTTGGTATAAATGGTTGGGGTTAATATTGGCATATACATGAATGTTTCCTTTGTTTATAATAAATATTAAAGGGATGGGCTTATTGGTGAAAGAGATATAGCCCCTAAACCTAGAATAATAAAGATGTTTGGTTGGTGACTTATGCACAAAACCCCATAGTATAATATATGGATGTTATCATATGTAAATAAGCAATAGATATAACATATCTGATTTTGGTTTGCTATTAATCCGATAATATTTGAGATATAGGATTAGAAAATAGGGGCTCTTTGAGGGAAACCCCTCGTTACTTCTTTTAATGGAGAAATGCCTAAAATATTTCTCTCCATTTGAGAAAAGTTCACATCCATTTTCAGCTATTATCTTTTCCAGTTTTGTCCCTCCCGCCACATCATCACCGCGCTGGTCATCAACGATTTTTTTTTATTTTCCCGTTTCTTTTTTTTGTATCAGTTTTATTAATTGACTATGAAGCATAGTCGATTAAGGGAAATCGACTATGAAGCATAGTCGATTAAGGAAATTCTTTAATTCTTTAAATTATTTCTTTTTTTAACTTTTTTGTTTTTTTAATTTTTTTCTATATCAGTATATTAATCGACTATGATGAAGCATAGTCGATTAAGAGTCTGCTACTAAAAATAACAAATCAAAACTGCAAAAAAAATGCAAATCAACTATATTTTACAAAAGCAAAAAATATGAGAACATTATAATTGATTTATACATTTGGAATCAATACACAAAAACTTCAAAATAAAAAAAATATATATAAAAAAAAAACATTGGAGTCGATCAACCTTAGTCCACTCCCCGAGCATAGTCGATTAAGAATCTACTAATAAAAATAACAAATCACAACTGCAAAAAAATGCAAAATCAACTACATTTTACAAAAACAAAAAATATAACAACATTATATTTCATTTATACAATTGGAATCAATAAACAAAAAATTCGAAAAATAAAAATAAAAAACTGGAGTAGATCAACCTTAATCGACTACTAGAACATAGTCGATTAGCTTAATCGACTATTGAACATGTACATAGTCGATTGTGATTATTTCTCTTAAAATCTTGGTTGACCCGACGGGCCCTCGGGTCCCCCGTCGAGTTTCGGGTCCAAATAATCGGGACCCGAAACCGATCTATACTTAGTCGGTCCGGGTCCTTGGGCAACGGGGCGGGTCGGAATGGTGTCCGGGCCGGGTACAGGTCAAACCCGGCCCATGGCCCATAAGATGCAAGGAGTAACACTCCGTAATTCATTTGTCTATATTTTGTTTATATAAATAATATTATAGATAATAGTATACTGAAATGCTAAATCTCACACTAATTGTACCAAATCCTGCACACAACTGAAAATATTTATCTCTCTAAAATCTTTTCTTTCCGTTCTCTACTTTTCCTCTTTTTCCCTAACTTTTTCACAAAATCAGACACTAAAAACGTCCCTAGCATTCCAAGTTCAAATTTGAGAAAAATCTTCACTTGTCCAACCTAAATAAAGTTGGAATTTGAGAAAAAAAATCGAATTGATATGAATTTGAATAATTAAAAAGGCTTAATTTTATTGAATAAATATTAAATCAAAATTGAACTCATTTTTTATGATTATTTACATCAAAAATTATTTGGGTGACTTTGATAAAATTATATTAGACAGAAGTTAGAAAGAATACTATTAGAGAGAGATTTTTTTTTTTAATTTATGTGTGGGATTTAGTAAATTTGAATATATAATTTAGCACCCTAATAGTATAATATATGAGTGTTATCATATGTAAATAAGCAATAGATATAACATATCTGATTTTGGTTTGCTATTAATCCGATAATATTTGAGATACAGGATTAGAAAACAGGGGTTCTTTGAGGAAACTCCCTCGTTATTTCTTTTAATGGAGAGAGGCCAAAAATATTTTTCACCATTTGAAAAAAGTCCACATCCATTTCCAACTATTATCTTTTCTAGTTTTTTCTCGCCCGCCACATCATCACCGCGCTGGTCATCAGCGATTTTTTTTATTTTTTTTCGTTTTTTTTTCTGTATCAGTTTTATTAATCGACTATAAAAGCATAGTCGATTAAGATAAATCGACTATGAAGCATAGTTGATTAAGGAAATTCTTTAATTTTTTTTTTCTTTTTTTAACTTTTTTTTGTTTTTTTTAATTTTTTCAATATCAATATATTAATCTACTATGATGAAACATAGGCGATTAAGAGTCTGGTACTAAAAATCACAAATCAAAACTGCAAAAAAAATGCAAAATAAACAATATTTTACAAAAACAAAAAATATAAGAACATTATAATTGATTTGTACAATTGGAATCAATAAACAAAAACTCCAATAAAATATAAAAAAATTGGAGTCGATCAACCTTAATCGACTACCAGAGCATAGTCGATTAAGAATCTACTAATAAAAATAACAAAATCACAACTGCAAAATAATGTAAAATCAACTACATTTTACAAAAACAAAAAATATACTAACATTATATTTGATTTATACAATTGGAATCAATAAAAAAAAATTCAAAAAATAAAAATAAAACATTGGAGTTGATCAACCTTAATCGACTACCAGAGCATAGTCGATTAGTTTAATATACTATTGATCATGTATATAGTCGATTAAGATTGCAGCATGTGCGAATTTTTCTACACTCGTCGTCCTCCGCCTGATCCACCCAAAAAACCCTACATATGTTTCCCCATCGTCGCCACACCGTCGCACCACACAATTCAACCAATCCTTAACAAGAATAAAATAAATAATTCTTACAAATAAACACAAATTAGCATTTCAATGTCCACACACAAAAAAAAAAAAAAAAAAAAAAAACAATTCAAAGGTATTTATCTACCATTGTTCGTCACTCCATAAACAACTTCTGAGCACATGACAAAACCAACACTAAAAAACAATAAAAGTAAAAAAAAAAAATACCTTCAACAATAATTTCGTAATTCTTCTCCGACGACGAGTGATTCTTCTTCTTTCTCAACAGCTTGTTCCTTTTCTTTTTTCCTCCACATGCCGACGGGGTGGCACATGTTGTTGAAAAAGAAGAGTGTTTTGTCCTCCACACGCCAACGATGAGTAATTCCTCTTCTTTCTTTCTCCATCTTCCGGCGGCGACGGGGGCAGCGACGGGGAGAAGATTGACGGAGAAAAAAAAGGAAAAAAAAAAAGTAAACAGAGAAGAGAGAAAACACAGAAGAGAAGAGAGAGACGCTGAGAAGAAGAGAAGAGAGAAACGAGAAAGCGGCGGAATAAAATTAAAAATAAGATTAGGGTTTTTAAAGTTTATAATAGACAACTAAGGGTAATTTTGGAATTATGGAAATATCACATGGGTGGAATATTAGCTAAGGGGGTTTTCTCTAATTATTTTTTAGAGAGGATGTTTCCTTAACTATATGTCCTAGATGGGGTTTTTTCTCGAATTTTCCCTAGAAAATAAATGATCAATATGAGAGACAAACACGTGTCTTGGAAGTGAAGAGTCATTAACTTTCCTCTTTCTTCGATCAAAATTTTTCCAAAACCTATCGGGAGAATTACACTTTTGGTTCCTCATGTTTGCCATGATTTCATTATTGGTCCCCATTGTTCCAAACTGAAAAAAGTTTTCCACTAAGGTTTTATTTTAAACACTTTTGGTCTCCGCCATTACATGTCCGTTAGCAAGTAATGGAAAACACTATTTTGGGACGAATATTGAAATCTTAAACTTTTTTGGGACTAGAAAATATTTAGAAATTATAATTATACAACGCTTCTCTCCCAAAACCCATCCTATTCTTTCTGCCTTAGTATTCTTTACTACACGTACAATGCTTCTCTCCTTGTTGATATGATCATTTGCAAAGCCTTCAAATTGTAAGAAGAGATCGGAATTGGAGGAAAGGTTGAAGGAGAAATAAGACCTAAATCGATTCTTCTAATGGATTCTTCAAAGAAAGGGCTGTAAGGTTTTATCAATTGAGTTACGACTATTCGGAGACACCGGTAGAAACCATATGAGATCAGAATCACATCAGTGGTGGTGGCTTCAAGCGGCGGTCGCCGGTGGTGGTGGCCGGAGTTCGGCAAATAAGATGAGCGGCCCATAATTCATATTGCAGACCTTATGGGTCTTCAATGAATTAATTGAACGAAGCTCCTAAAGGTGATCCGAAGATGCCATTAGAAACCTCGATGAGTTAGTTTTCCAGTGGTGGTAGTTCTAGATGGTTTTCTTCGGTAGTGGTCACCGGAATTTGGCGAGAAGTTCACCTCGCTTGCCGGAACTAAGGGAAGCTATATTTGCTGCAACGCTTATTCTGAGGATATATTGGGATAATAATTTGGGCTATGTGTATTCTAAGGAATTGTAGATTAAGTTGTAAGGATTTTAATTTGGTGTACGATTTGGACAACTTGGAGTCTAAGTTAGGTTTTGTTAGTTTCATTAAAAATAAAAAGGAAAAAAAATTGATGTGATCATGTCCAAGAAGGCCGGTTATAAAGGAGAAAGAATTGAGTAGCGTAGGATGTCGCCAACAGATAAACGCTTCTAGGAATTCCAAGATCGGATGGAAGGAATTGTTACCCAACTAAAGGAACTACGCAAAGATCAACATGTTCGTGGGCCATACGTATGATATGATGTTCACCAACTAGTTATACCTTATCCTCATAAAGAGGTAACTCGTGGTGGAAATTTTGGTGTGAACGCTACAAAATCTAGGAGGGAGAATATGGGACGAGGGTCTGGATTGGATAGATCGAGCTGGGGATATTTTGGTCGATAAAGAGATGGCATTGATCAAAACCGTAGCTCAATGAAATTGATTATACCATCCTTTCAAGGTAGGAGTGATCCCGAGAAGTACATTCAATGGGAAATAAATGTTGAACACGTATTCGATTGTGATTACTGTTCCGAAAAGAAGAAAGTGAAGCTCGTCGTCGAAGCGTTCATTGACTATGAAATTAGTTGGTGGGACCAATTTGTGTTAACTAGGCGGCATTGTGGCGAACCACCAATTGAAGATTGGGAGTCTATGAAGGCACCTATGAAAAGGAGGTTCGTTCCTTCCCATTATTGTAGTGAATTGAAGATGCAGAGCTTGAGACATGTTACTAAGTTAGAAGTAAGGAGTTCATCGATTTGCGAATCACATAGGAGATCTTGAACGAGCGAAACGAGAGAACCATTACAGAAGCTCAAAGGAGAAGAAATTCTACAAGACGAAGGAGACTTCGAGCAATTAAAGAGAAAGGGTGAGTATTTATCGTCAGTTGGAAAGGATACTCGTCAAGCTTTTGAGAATGAGAACACTCAAATAGATCTAGGAATTATTGATGCACAAGTTGAGGAAGAAGTAACTCAGAATGTTGAGGTCGAGGTCGATGGGGAAGAAAAAGAAGGTTCGGATTCGAGGACGAATCCTTTTGAAGAGTTGGAGAATGATATGATCCATCCATGCATCGAAGTTAATGCTGAGCTGACCAAAGTGCATACTCTCAGTGTGAATGTTGATGAGATGGCGGTGCCTAGAGAGATGTTTCATTCATTCTCTACACAGAACTTTGACGCATTGGGACTTCAAGGTACAAAATACTCACGTTCATATAAACTTCAATGTGGTGCCGAGATGTGTAAGTTTGCTACTAAACGGAGGGATCGATTATGAGATCGATATTGTTTATACCCCTTCTGATATTTGTCCGGATTCGAAGACGAATCTTTTTAAAGAGGGTGAGTATGATACGATCCTAGCAAGCTCAAAGATGAAGAATTGAAAGAAGAGAAAGCGAGTGAAACTAGTGGAGATTTTCGTGTTGGAATTGACAATAATCTGTCCAACTGAGTTGTTTGAAGATTTCTTGGTGAGGGATTGGAAGAAAAGAAAAAGGGAGTTCATCGGACTAGCCGAATTCCATGCATCCGAGATCCTCCCATATTTCTGGCAGTTTTACCATCCTGGTTATAACTCCTGCATATGACGTCCAATTTAGGTGATTTGAATTGCTATGGAAAGCCAACTTAAAGATAAAAAACTTTGATGTTTTCATCCGAGAGAGACTTGGAGTGGAAGAGGTCCTAAAGTGAGCTTGAAGTCAACACACGTGCACAACCAAGTATTTATTCGAATTATGTAGAGTGTTCGTGTGGTCGACTTGATGTTTGGAGTTCATATTTTATGAATTTACGTTTTTAATATTAGGATTTAATATATTTTTATTATTTTAGATTTCTTTATGGTTAGAATTTGCTTATTTATAAGTTTCCTTATTATAGATTAGGTAAGAGACCTTTTCCTTGTGAAAAAAAGAGTCTTTTTAGTTCTTATAAATAGGTTGCCAATTTGGCTTATTTTGATGGACAAATTTTAATGAATATTTGAGTATTTTGAGAGTTAACTTTCCTTCGCTGTTCTAAAGCAACTTCGGGATTTTACAAGTGGATTCTTGTTATTTTCGTAGCGACATAATATTGGTTTTTGGTTCTTTATAACCACGGGGTCAACATTCGACCTTGATAATAATGGTTTCTAGCTCTTTATAGCTATGAGGTCATTATTCCTTGTTTCCGCCAATCCGAATCCTTTGTTTTTGGATGTTTTCGATCTTGCTTCCGCGTAAGGTATTGGGTCTCGTAACCAGTTCTACGGGATTCGTATCAAGGAGAATGTGTTTGTGGAGGTTATACGCAGACTTGAGGTTTTTGTGTACCGATTTGAGGGAGCATGCGATGAAGTTCCCATCTTGGCTTTGTACCGATTGAGTAAAACCAAGAAAGATTACAAGCTTAAGTGGACCCTGGCATATTGCAATTCATGCATTGGGTTCCAATTGAAGTTGTAAAGCCAATGGATGGTGGACATAAAAGGTTCCAAGAAGCAAAGTCTGGCTGAAGACTTAAACCTTAGTGCTTCCTGGGAGGCAACCCGAGAATTTATCATTTTCCGTATTTTTTTTTATTTTTTTTAGGATTTTCGTAAGCATGCAAACTAATAATTTAATAATGTTTGAATTTTTAGGTCGAAAAACGGTTTTTTTCTTCGAAAAATTGAAAAAGAAAAGTTTGCTTGAAAGAGGAAGAGATGGAGGAGTGCAATACATGGAGGACGTTTCGACTAATCAAGGTGTATTCTATTCTTAAACTTCGTTTTAATTACATTGAGGACAATGTAAATTTTAAGTTTGGTGGTGGAAAAACACTTTTTATGTGCTTTATATGTTTTAGATTGCATGCTTTAGGATTTTTTTTTTCTTTTTAGTCGTTTTCGTTTATTTATCGTTTCTTTAATAAAAAACATGTTTGAGTTGAATGCATTGATGATTAAAGATGGCCAATATTTGATGATGATATTAGTTTCTTTGTTGTAGCTATTCTTGAATTTTGTTGAGCTTTTGATTCAAAGTAATTTAGGAGTGAGTCATTGTAGAGAATCATGAATTATGTGTTGATTTTGTTGAAAATTTTGTGTTTTTAAACATAGAGTTAATTTATGCTATATCATATGATGTTTGGTTTTAGAACTCACCTTAGGAATTTGCAAAGTGAAGTATTGGGTCGTCGAGTAATTTGGGATGTGATTTGGATCTTCTTTGAACCGATTGAGCCTTTCAAGCTGACCTTTTATTGAATTTTTCCCTAGAACCTCTATTGTGTCTTGGAGAAACAGTGTTCTTTCTTTTAGCCAAAATAAAATGGGTAGATTAAATGGAGATTTCTTGATAAATTATCCTTGGAGTTTGGTTAAAAATTTGTTACGTTTTTCTTCTTCTTCTCAAATAAAAAAGAAGGAAAAAAAATAAGAGAAAAGAAAAAAAAAAGAAAAAAAAAAGAAAGAAAAGAAAGAAAGAAAGAAAGAAATCGAATCATACCTCACATAATGTTTTTTGATCAACAACCACATCGCGATCGAACATTCCCGTATCGCGATCTGGGCACATAAATCGAGACCAAATATTTTTCTTTGTGTACTTACTTTAAATAGAAGGTCTCTTCTTCATTTTCGATCTCTGGACCTGTTCTTCAGTTTTCGCCAGTTCTTCGCGGGAAGCTTCGACGAGGGTTTTTCATAAGCTTTTTCTTTACGTTTAGTTTATGATTTCTCGTGTTCTTCATTTTGATGCTATGTTTGTAATGAACTGAGCATTTTCTTAGAGGGAAATGAAACCTTGTATATATTGATTTTATTTCCAGATATGTGATCTATTTGTCGTTCTTTGATTATGTTTATGTTTTCTTGTATTAAATGCTTTCGATTGTTTGGCCAACAACTGAATTGACTGTAAATGGGAATGAACTCGAGAGAGGATTTCTCGTTTGATTTTAGGAAAACATAGCTCGGGTTGTGGAAACGGAGACGTGATGCACCTCGGGTAGCCCTTAAGGACTTGACCTAAATGCTCTCTTAATATCAGGTTCTGAACGGAGACGTAGGACCTGTGGGTAGACTCTAACTACACTGGAGACGGGGGTTAGGGTATTTTAGTGGCCCAGTTAACGAATATAGAATTGACATTAGATTCGGATTTGTAGATCTTTATCGATAATGCACTGGTGGATTTTACCCTAGAAGCCATCATACATCGGAATTCGTCGCTTGTCCTGGCGGACCGTTGTTTTTATATATTGTTTCTTTTTAGTTTCATTTCTCCCATCCATTCTGAATCGTCTAGATAAAGTTTAGGATAGTATAATTACGGTACTTGGTAAATTTAGGAACTCAATTCCCTGTGGATCGATATCTGGAATTCACTATTCTACAAAATGCGATACTATACACTTGCGGTTTTTCATACGTAGATTTTACGCGTATCAGAGGCCCAAGTCTATTCATGTTTGAATTTGATCTGTTTGAGTTCGGAGCTGAGTCATCATTGAAGAGTTTTTGAGGTTTGACACCCTTGATGCCTTTGTTGAATCTTCTGATTTGAAGCGCAACATTGTTCAGGCAGTCTTCAGCATCCAATTTCTCATCAACAGGTGTTGTGACATCTTGCGTAACACTTGCTTGTAACGCATTTATTGTAGACTTCACTCTCAGTTTCTTTTCCTTCTCGTCATTCATCTCACATGACTTAAGACTTCCCATCAGTTCATCATGTCTAATTGATGATGTGTCTGACAGTTCCTCGATTGTTGTGACCTTCATTTGGAACCGCTCAGGAAGTGTTCTCAACACTTTGTTCACCAATGTTTCATTGCTCAATGGACCTCCAAAGGCTTGAAATTCATTAGCCAGATCAATGATCTTTTCATTGTACTGGGAAATAGTTTCACTTTCATCCATTCTCAGGCGTTCGAACTTGGATAACATCAACCTAAGCTTTGTTCTCCTTACGCTTTCCGATCCTTCACAATGTAATTGAAGTACATCCCAGACATCCTTTGCAGTGGTGCTTGCAGAGATGAGCTTAAACATCGTGGTATCAATTGAGTTTAAAATGAGATTTAAGGCTTTGGAATTCTAGCTAGTCGAAATGTGATCCACAGTCCATTCAATCTCAGGAATTACTATAAGATCACCATCTTCATCAGTTCGTTTTGGTGGAGACCATCACGTTAATAAAGCTCTCCAAGCTCTTTCATCAATCGATTTGTTGAATGTCATCATTTCTACTTTCTAGTAAGTGTAATTTGTTCCATCAAACATAGGAGGATGTATGGAGGCTGACGTTGGTGTATCTATCGCGAATTCGTGCACTGTAAACAATTACCACATGATACAATCACTTAGTATAGGTCAAGTGTAGGAGCTGATGCTAATTGAAGGAATTTAATGCCTCCAAATTCGTTGAAATAATATAAATCTTTATAAAATCAGAGATTTCTTTCAAATAAACAAAAAATGTATTGAGAAAGATTATGCAGCGGAATATAAATGACACAAGTTTTAAAATCATTATTGACAAGTATATAACTTGTGGATGGAGCCTTTACAGGCTAAAACCAGTATTTAAAAGAATACAATTGAGAAGCCAAGCTCTTCTCTTCTAAGAAGAAAACACAAGACGATTTCTTCTTAGACTAATTCCTAGTAAATAGTACAAAAGCACTTAATGATATATTATGAATATAAATTAGTATTCAATAGGATTGAATACACAACAACTCAATTCTGTAATGATAAATTTATAACGAATACAAGGTGTTGTAGACGGTGTTCCAATACTCTCTGCACTCTTGATTCTCGTCAGAAATTGGTACAAATGAACTTGGATCTTCTCCTATTTATAGAGTTCAGAAACATCATGTCCTGCATGAAAATAGTACACTAAGAGAAGATAGGGAGATAGTGGGATAATGAGTTAGTGGATAATTTAAGCATGTGCTTCAGGTAACTACCCACTAAGCTAAACAATAACCGTCCACTTACTCTAACAATTAAATCCGAATAATAATAATGGGGAAATATGCAATCCCCCCTCAAATGGAAAATATTATGAGTAAAATCCAATCGACTTTTAAGACTTTTGCACAAAACCACATCCCAAACTTAATTAGTGAAACCCCCATAATTAAACGTAATAAGTCATAAGTACCCTTATTAACAGTTTTTATAATAAATCAAATATTTAATCACGATATCTTTTGCATAACCGTTTCCCTTTATTATAGTCGGACGTGATTCTCTTTGATACACAGGCGTGATTTCAGTCGATACGGACGTAAGTCGATTAGGTAAGAATAGATCTATCGTCGCCGTTCAATCCTTATGTGTTAGTCGCCGGAGTTAAGCTTTGTTTGAAGGTCAGAGGCTCTGCTTTAATTTTGTTGGTTTCGTAATTGGGGATGGGTTGTAGTGTGTGTATTCACATATGTGCATATGCAGGGGCGGACCCAGTGGGTTTTGGGTGGAGGGGCGAAAAAAACGTTTTGGGGTTAAATGGTATAAAATTTTAACTTTGGGGGGGCTAAAGTGTATAAATTAATACATAAATAAGCCAAAATATTAAAAAAATAAAAAAAAAGGTTAAATTTTTTTTTCTGCAGGGGCGGGTGCCCCCCCAACAGAAGCCTTGGGTCCGCCACTGTGCATATGGGTATTTAGAACCGAATTTTTATTGTTTCTTTTTGAGTCGTCCGAATTGGATGTAAAGGATCGTTACTGATTGAAAATTTTATATCGATTTACAGAGTCACGTTGTGACTACTGTGTAAATTTTTTGTTCTTTTTGCGTTAGTTGATATGTTAGTGTAATTTTATTGTAATTTTTTTTTTGCGCTACTTGATATGTTAGTGTAAGTTTCAATGTGTTTGTTGTGGCTGAATTGAATTCACATAATATTATTTGAATTGCATTTACAGAATAGTGCAGATTCATTCAACAAAATTATTCACATAGTAGTCACATTCTCATGTTTTTTTGTAGTGCTGCACATCATGTCGTCAACCTTGATGATTGTGTTGAAGTATGGAGGGTCGTTTGGGGTGAAGATATGCAAGGATGATTTTGTGAATGAACTAAGACCTCGTCGACTCCCATCCCTCTCTTTCGTTATATTTCTATCTTTATTTATGTATTATTTGATTTTTTTTTCCAGATCTGAACAGCAGTAGTAACATGACTATAGTCATATTCGAATATGACTGTAGTCATATTCGAATGTGACTATTGTTGAATATGTTCTATCTTCACGTTTTTAAGTTGACTTCTAATAACAAGATTAAAATTGTGATTTTTTGTGTGGATGTTGATTGAATTATTTTTGTAAATAATAGGGAATCTTCGTTGTTTTATATGATTTGGTAAACATGACTAAGCCGTATAATCAGAATGTTTAAGTTCAAAAAAAAACAACAATATAAAGAAAGAATATGACTACATTTTATAGTCACCTATGGTCCATATTCAACTATAGTCATATTCGGCGTTGCAAACCTGTCGCGAATTTTTTTTCAATTTTTTGCATAATTTTTTTTAAAATAATATTTTTATTAAAAATATTAAAAAGAAAAGTAAATAAAAAATGGCTAAATAAAGTTCGAAAATAATATAAAAATAAAAAATAAAAAAATAAAGTCCGAAAATACTTTTTTTTTATTTGGTAACATTATTTTAGGAATTTAGAAGCAGATTTTTAGGAATTAAATTGTTGTTATGGAAAGAGAGAAAAAATGAATAATTGAGATAAATTATACTAGGAGCAGTTTTATTAGGGAAAGTATATAATTAAGCCTAATTAGCGGGATTAGGTGCCTCATTAATAGGGATTTTGAAAATACTGGATAATTATAAAAAAAAAAAAAAAGAAAAAAAACGTGATAGGTACTAGAGGGTAAGATTGGAAACAAATATTATAGGGGGTTTTCACAAATGAAGAATTATGGTATGGGCGTATTACTATTTTTTATCTATAGGAGGGGTGTATTGCTAATGACCCCAATAATAAATAATAAAATAATATGAATTCGGAAATTAAGAAAGTCAAAACAATTAATAAATATTTGATTCGAAAATCAAATATCCAACATAACTTATGTTATATTTCATATGAAAAATATAAATATCAATGGTTCAAGTAAATTAAAACCTTAGAAAAAATAATCGGTATCAAAAACTTTATGTTGCATTTTTTTTTCCTTATAAGAAAATCTATGTTTCAATTTGCTGTTACGGCATGTGTTTTTATTTATTGGATTTTCATGCAAATTTTTTAAAAAGATAGAAAAAGTATTGTGAATATTTCTATAATACCAGAATTTGGAAAAACATATTATAAACTAATGTAATTTACGAAATTTTCAAAATTCCGACGATTTCAAGGCTGCCAAAATCGGAATGATTTCTGAATTCCGATATTTTTGAAATGGAAATTTGTATCCATTTTTAACTTCCGAAAAAAATGAAAATTTTCCGAAAAAGTCATTTCCATTCATCCCGTTCGATTTCACCCCTACAATCAGGAAAAAACAGAGAACACACATGGAAGAACCTCAGTCACCGCCCGATTTTCACCCCTACAATTAGGAAAAAAAGAGAACACACATGGGAGAACCTCTATCACCGCCGCCACTCCGCAGCTGCTAGCCTGCTACTCTTAAAAAGTCAATCGACTAATTCAAATCAACTAATTGGAGTTCATTCGATTCGCCGCCATTGATAGCTTTCGCAGAATAACATAAACTACACAAAAAAGAAAAAAAGAAAAAAATGTTAACCAAATCAAGTCAGCTTATTAGAATCAACTAATCGGTGCTCCATCCTATGTCCTAGATGGGGTTTTTTCTCGAATTTTCCCTAGAAAATAAATGATCAATATGAGAGACAAACACGTGTCTTGGAAGTGAAGAGTCATTAACTTTCCTCTTTCTTCGATCAAAATTTTTCCAAAACCTATCGGGAGAATTACACTTTTGGTTCCTCATGTTTGCCATGATTTCATTATTGGTCCCCATTGTTCCAAACTGAAAAAAGTTTTCCACTAAGGTTTTATTTTAAACACTTTTGGTCTCCGCCATTACATGTCCGTTAGCAAGTAATGGAAAACACTATTTTGGGACGAATATTGAAATCTTAAACTTTTTTGGGACTAGAAAATATTTAGAAATTATAATTATACAACGCTTCTCTCCCAAAACCCATCCTATTCTTTCTGCCTTAGTATTCTTTACTACACGTACAATGCTTCTCTCCTTGTTGATATGATCATTTGCAAAGCCTTCAAATTGTAAGAAGAGATCGGAATTGGAGGAAAGGTTGAAGGAGAAATAAGACCTAAATTGATTCTTCTAATGGATTCTTCAAAGAAAGGGCTGTAAGGTTTTATCAATTGAGTTACGACTATTCGGAGACACCGGTAGAAACCATATGAGATCAGAATCACATCAGTGGTGGTGGCTTCAAGCGGCGGTCGCCGGTGGTGGTGGCCGGAGTTCGGCAAATAAGATGAGCGGCCCATAATTCATATTGCAGACCTTATGGGTCTTCAATGAATTAATTGAACGAAGCTCCTAAAGGTGATCCGAAGATGCCATTAGAAACCTCGATGAGTTAGTTTTCCAGTGGTGGTAGTTCTAGATGGTTTTCTTCGGTAGTGGTCACCGGAATTTGGCGAGAAGTTCACCTCGCTTGCCGGAACTAAGGGAAGCTATATTTGCTGCAACGCTTATTCTGAGGATATATTGGGATAATAATTTGGGCTATGTGTATTCTAAGGAATTGTAGATTAAGTTGTAAGGATTTTAATTTGGTGTACGATTTGGACAACTTGGAGTCTAAGTTAGGTTTTGTTAGTTTCATTAAAAATAAAAAGGAAAAAAAATTGATGTGATCATGTCCAAGAAGGCCGGTTATAAAGGAGAAAGAATTGAGTAGCGTAGGATGTCGCCAACAGATAAACGCTTCTAGGAATTCCAAGATCGGATGGAAGGAATTGTTACCCAACTAAAGGAACTACGCAAAGATCAACATGTTCGTGGGCCATACGTATGATATGATGTTCACCAACTAGTTATACCTTATCCTCATAAAGAGGTAACTCGTGGTGGAAATTTTGGTGTGAACGCTACAAAATCTAGGAGGGAGAATATGGGACGAGGGTCTGGATTGGATAGATCGAGCTGGGGATATTTTGGTCGATAAAGAGATGGCATTGATCAAAACCGTAGCTCAATGAAATTGATTATACCATCCTTTCAAGGTAGGAGTGATCCCGAGAAGTACATTCAATGGGAAATAAATGTTGAACACGTATTCGATTGTGATTACTGTTCCGAAAAGAAGAAAGTGAAGCTCGTCGTCGAAGCGTTCATTGACTATGAAATTAGTTGGTGGGACCAATTTGTGTTAACTAGGCGGCATTGTGGCGAACCACCAATTGAAGATTGGGAGTCTATGAAGGCACCTATGAAAAGGAGGTTCGTTCCTTCCCATTATTGTAGTGAATTGAAGATGCAGAGCTTGAGACATGTTACTAAGTTAGAAGTAAGGAGTTCATCGATTTGCGAATCACATAGGAGATCTTGAACGAGCGAAACGAGAGAACCATTACAGAAGCTCAAAGGAGAAGAAATTCTACAAGACGAAGGAGACTTCGAGCAATTAAAGAGAAAGGGTGAGTATTTATCGTCAGTTGGAAAGGATACTCGTCAAGCTTTTGAGAATGAGAACACTCAAATAGATCTAGGAATTATTGATGCACAAGTTGAGGAAGAAGTAACTCAGAATGTTGAGGTCGAGGTCGATGGGGAAGAAAAAGAAGGTTCGGATTCGAGGACGAATCCTTTTGAAGAGTTGGAGAATGATATGATCCATCCATGCATCGAAGTTAATGCTGAGCTGACCAAAGTGCATACTCTCAGTGTGAATGTTGATGAGATGGCGGTGCCTAGAGAGATGTTTCATTCATTCTCTACACAGAACTTTGACGCATTGGGACTTCAAGGTACAAAATACTCACGTTCATATAAACTTCAATGTGGTGCCGAGATGTGTAAGTTTGCTACTAAACGGAGGGATCGATTATGAGATCGATATTGTTTATACCCCTTCTGATATTTGTCCGGATTCGAAGACGAATCTTTTTAAAGAGGGTGAGTATGATACGATCCTAGCAAGCTCAAAGATGAAGAATTGAAAGAAGAGAAAGCGAGTGAAACTAGTGGAGATTTTCGTGTTGGAATTGACAATAATCTGTCCAACTGAGTTGTTTGAAGATTTCTTGGTGAGGGATTGGAAGAAAAGAAAAAGGGAGTTCATCGGACTAGCCGAATTCCATGCATCCGAGATCCTCCCATATTTCTGGCAGTTTTACCATCCTGGTTATAACTCCTGCATATGACGTCCAATTTAGGTGATTTGAATTGCTATGGAAAGCCAACTTAAAGATAAAAAACTTTGATGTTTTCATCCGAGAGAGACTTGGAGTGGAAGAGGTCCTAAAGTGAGCTTGAAGTCAACACACGTGCACAACCAAGTATTTATTCGAATTATGTAGAGTGTTCGTGTGGTCGACTTGATGTTTGGAGTTCATATTTTATGAATTTACGTTTTTAATATTAGGATTTAATATATTTTTATTATTTTAGATTTCTTTATGGTTAGAATTTGCTTATTTATAAGTTTCCTTATTATAGATTAGGTAAGAGACCTTTTCCTTGTGAAAAAAAGAGTCTTTTTAGTTCTTATAAATAGGTTGCCAATTTGGCTTATTATGATGGACAAATTTTAATGAATATTTGAGTATTCTGAGAGCAACTTTCATTCGCTGT
>NW_012193194.1:393289-403289 GCF_000504015.1 Erythranthe guttata
TATATATTTTGTGTGGGAAAAAAGCTTTTTTAATATAATATAGGGGAGATAAATGTGTTATAAAAATAGAAAAACAAAATTATATATATGACTGTGGGGTTTTTTAGGGGTGGAGGAGTGTGTTTTTTTTTTATATATGAGATATGTATAAATATATATTTTTATATTTTTATATATGTGTATATATATATATATATATATATATATATATATATATATATATATATATATATATATATATATATATATATATATATTATATATATATATATATATATGTGTATATATATATATATATATATATATATATATATATATATATATATATATATATATATATATATATATATATATATATATATATATATATATATATATATATATATATATATATTTAATATATGTATATATATATATTTAATATATCCTCATTTTTATTATTTGTATTTTATACTATCTTTTGCCAAGTTACAGAAAAATACCCACACCATATTTTATATTAGGATTCGGTCCTCACTAATTATATATTCCTCTTTCCACTCCCTATTTTATGAATTTTGTTAGGATTCACTCCCATACCGACCTAATACTAAACCATTGCCATCAATACAAATTTTCTTTTATTTTACTTTCTTCTATTTTCTTCCAATACGTATTTCTCCTCCTAAAAGATCGAGACCCTACACCCTTCACCACTGCGATGGCGAATCCAAGATTTTTGCCAAGAGTGTTTGAAATTAAGTATAGAAAAAATGTAATGGTGGAGTAAAAATTTTGCGAATCCAAGATTTTTGCCAAGGATGTTTGAAATTAAGTATAGAAAAAATGTAATGGTCGAGTAAAAATTTATGGGGGTTCGGGGGCAACGCCTCCGATTTTGATTTTTTTTTTAATACTATACACATAAAGATAAAACAAAAAATTCATCTTCCAATGAAAATGTGCAATAACTTCAAATTTAAATACATTATTTTAAAATTTTGGGATAACTAGGAACTATTCAGACAAAAAAATGGTGAAAATATGTAGCAAAGTATATATTTCATTAGAAGATTTTAATTTTTTGAAATATTAAAGAATACCCACATATTTGGAAATTTAGAAAACGATTGAAATATTCATATGGTACGAAAAAATAACAAATAAAAGAAATAGGCCACCCAATAAGAAGTTGGAAAGGGCAGACGAAAATTATCAGTTGCGGAACTCGAACCCCGGTCTATCAGAGGGATGTAGAGTAACCTTTGCCGTAACAGATATAGCAATACGTTACAAACTAATCGCATTTTTTTTATATATTCTCAATATATATGTAATATATTTTTTTTTAAATCAAGGGTGTGCAGCTGCACACCCTTGCACCATAGTGGATCCGCCACTGACTGCGACCCATGAGGTAAATGGGCGTGGAATGAAGTTGATAGATAATACATTATTATCTAAATATTGCTTATAAGTTTGGGTGTTTGTAATACATAATCATGAAAATTGCACTATTAAAATATGAAATATGTAGTACATCTTTTAGGTTAACTATAATTAAAGTTCTAAAAAGCGCAAGGTGTGGCGGTTTGACATCGGCTAAAGATTAATCAGCGTATAGCGGTGATCAGTGGACGATAAATGAGAAATAAATCGATTTTTCAGATTTTGTGTAATATATTTCTATAACTATTCAAGACATATATAAAATGATATTTAAACATGATTCTATATCCATCGTTTATAGGGCGCCGTCGGTTTGTATAGCGTCTTCAAGGGTTGCTATCGATTTTACCGAATGCTACGTCTCTTGATAGGTTACGCGGAAGAAGAACATAAGTGAAGAGCTGGATGTTTGTTTTTCTCTTTTCTACAACCCCATAATTTCTTTTTATTAAAAAAAGAAAAGGAGGCCAATTTGAAAACCCTAAACTTTCTTCTAGATAAAAAAATATAGATTTTAGAAAATCGATATTTACCGATTTTTTACCCGTTGACCCGCCTCCAAGATTTGACCGCCTCCAAACACCTCAACCGCCTCGAACATGAAAAATCAAATTTTAAAATCTCTACAAGAAATCCGTGACGGTTAAGGATCTTTACCGTTGAGGCAACCGATAATCAGCCACCTTGGTCGATATTTAGAACACCGGCTATTAACATAAAAATAGGGAAGAGTTAACAAGATAAAGATAATGAAAATTCAGGCAATTTCCTTGTATTTCACCCATGCACATACCGAGTTTAGAATGATGGTGAAAGAACTACATGATTGCTTGTATGCTCGTTTTGTTTACAAGAAGAATGAAAGCAAGAAAATCGTAGTAATTTGTGTTGATGAAAATTGTGAATCAAATTTATGTTTCGAGGTAGGAGGCTGAAAAATTATTTGACATTCAACGGAAAAACTCGGAATATGAGCACTCCGAATCCCATGTACGATGAACTGTACTTTGTTTAAGAACTTTTCAATTAATATGGACATAGGTAGGCCAGAAATTGAATAAGAGAGAAAGGAGTTTGGATTAAAAGTGAGGAGTTATAGAAAAAGGGGAACCTATTTATTATACTTGGAAAGTAGTGTCTTTTGGAAAAGATGCAAGACCCATCGGTTCGCCCTACTTTTGCATTGTTTCGGCTGTAGAGCCGTTGGACCAAATTGGTTGCACCATTTCGATTTTAGCAATTGGTTTGTACTGGTTCGGCCGCACCAATTCAAGTCAAAAAGACCAATTTGTAATATTTTTAGCCCATGGGTCGTGGGTCGGCCCAATTTGTAATGTTTTTAGCCCACAAATAAATATAAGGACTTGGGCCCAAGTCCAAGCCCACATCAAATTTGATCCGGCCGGTTGGACAGACGGCGACGGCGGTGCGCACGTCAGTTTTAGTCGAAACTCACAACATATAGGTATTTCCCCCAAACAAGTTTGTATGCCCAAAGGGCACATCCCTTAGGGCTAGTGTTGAGTAAGTAGCTCACAACTACACTTTTACTCCAATATGGGATATCTCAAATTAGCTTAAAGCTTTCACAATTTCTTGATTCAAGCAACATATTTTGAACTAATATTTTTCGTTCACCACAAATTGGTTTGTAACATATAGAAACAGTTTTCATATATACTCATTGCATAGATTAATATAATCCAAAAATTGGTTTCAATAATCAAATAGACCATACATTAATAATGATCAAAGTTATTCATGACACAACTTTAACCATTTTTTTCCAACAGTCCCGCACATGAATGCAAAACGAGGGCGAAGTTCTCTCTAGAGTTCCCGTGGATAGATAGCTTATCGCTTTGAACCTTTCGTAGTGGAGTTACATCGAATTTACTAGGCTGAATAGTGAATGCGATGTCTTGAACATTCAATGGCTCGTGTAAACCAAGACATTACAACCCACACAATACTAATTCTCACATTTCCTTAGTTTTCATGGTTTGTGTCCGTTTTGGCCCTAGACAAACATCTTGGATTCATAAGTGTTTGTCAGTTTTTTAAGCAACCTTCTCTTCATACATTTACATAGGTGATTTCCTATTAAAAGTATCATGTCAATACCTTACTGTTAACTGTATATTTTTACATTTAATCATATTTTTTAATTGGAGCTTTTGGTGTATTTTATTGATAATTGGTGCTTAAAGTGTTGATTTATTGTGTTTTAGGTACAAATTGAAGAATTGGATAAACAGAGGGTCAAAACTGCAATTTAGGAGAAAATATGGGCAAAAAGTGAAGAAGTTAAAAATATGAAGAATTAGAGCCCGGACGGCCGCCCGAGAAATACACTAGAAATCGTGACGGCCGCCTGAAATTTAAACAACAAATCTAGACGGCCGTCCGAGAAGACGTAGAGGCGCAGTAAAGGAATCTTTATTGCATAAGTAAAGTACCTTATTATCCAAGTTTCCTACCCTATATAAGACCAATTCAAGCACACAATTGAGGATCGAACTTTTTACACCATCTGAGAGCAAGAGGAGCAAGAGATCGGAGAATCGAAGACGAAGACCTAACGAATCTTCATCATAAATTCTTCTTTTATCTATATTTTCTAAATCTATGTCTTTTTATATTTTTATGATGTTTTTCGTAGAGAACACGAGTAGCTAAGTTTTTAATCTAGGATTTTGTTGGAACCCTATGTTGTGATTCAAACCTATTTTTCTAATATTATGCAAGTTTAATTCCATGATTATTTCTTCTATTTGATCTTATTTGGTGCATGAATCTAGCTTAGTTATGTTGCTACGTGTTTTTGTTAGAATTGAATCGAAAGATCGTTTTAATAATTAGAACAGAGATAGAAGAGCCTTCGAGTGGTTTTCACTGGATGAGTGAGTCAATTGCATGTAGTGTCATAGACATACAAATATCACCTTAGGTAGCCATTTACGAGACTTGTTAGTTAATGCTTTATTCATAATTTATTTGCATAGACATATAGTGAATCGGTTATGAATAATAGACTCATTATTCACACGACAACGAGTTATGAGTAATTGAGTGTCCTGGATTAATAATCGGGTATAGTAACTTGCATGATAGAGGCTTAATTGGGTGATGAATTATCGCATAGGGGAAGATAAAATCCTAGATCCGTTTTTACTACTATTTTTCTTGTGATTATATGCTTTCATAATTAGTTTAATTATTTAGTTGATTAAATTTGACAACCTTGCGTAGGCTGGATACAAATCATAATTGTTAGAACTTAGTACTTAGGATTAGATAATTTGAGTATTCCCTGTGGAACATGATCGACATCCGATTCTTACAAGTCCACTTTTATTACTTGTTTGTGATACGTGCACTTGCGTGTTAAGTATTTAGCCCAACACTTACCTTTAAAAAGCATATGTAATCATTAAAAACTTATGCTTATCTTTTACCCTTTGCAGGTAGCACTATTATCTATTGCGGGAATGAGTTAGGAATTATTTTTTTTGGTGCTTGACTAAACTTTCTTAGCTTAGCTGTCCCTTTTGGACAAATTCTCGGAATCACCTGTCTACATGGTTGGGTTACCAATAAGAATATCCTTTATTGATGGGTTTTATCCCATTCCTCTAGATATACATTGTAATTGATATCTTGGTAAACCTTTAGTTAGCAGATCCGCTAAATTCTCTTTAGACTTTACATAGTCTATTGAGATTACTCCATTTGAGATCAATTACCTTATGGTATTGTGTCTACGACGAATATGTCTAGCTTACATGTTGCTCGATGCACTTTTATTACTGATTAACAATCGCAACATATCATGATTGCCAACACTGGTTTATTCCAACATGATTGCCAACACTGGTTTATTCCAACATGGAATATCCTCTAGAAAATTACGAAGCCATTTCACTTTTTCTCCAGCTTTATCTAAATCTATAAACTCCGATTCCATTGTGGATCGAGCTATACATGTTTGTTTTTTGCTTTGTAGATATCCAAGACAAAGCAGCTCCACCTATTGTGAAAAAATAACCACTTGTGGAATTCCAATCTTTCATATCGGAAATCCAATTAGCATCACTATAGAATTCTAAAATGGATGGATAAATCTTATAGTGCAACCAAAATCTAGCGTATACTTCAAGTATATAAGTACTCTAGTTATTGCATTCCAATGGTCATTTCCAGGATTGCTCGTAAATCTACTCAATTTACTAACCGAGTGAGAAATATCTGAATGAGTGCAATTCATAATGTACATTGGACTGCCTATTATTTGAGAATATACAAGTTGAACTACTGGTTCACCATAATTTTTGGCTAGGTGAACACTTAAATCAATCGGTGTCATAGTAAGTAAAATTTCAAACACTTTAAACCTTTGTAATACTTTCTCAACGTAATGAGATTGAGTAAGGACCAGCCCACTTTCATTTTTGATAATCTTAATTCCTAAGGTTACATCGTCAAGACTCATTTATTTTATGTCAAAATATTTTTGCTAACTTTTTCTTGGTATGCACGGCTATATCGTGATTACTACACATAATTAAAATGTCATCCACATAGAGACATATAAGCACAAACTCATTGGACGTGTTTTTTAATGTATACACATTTTTCACACATTTATTTTGAAACCATTTGATAGTATTGAAATATCGATTTCCCCATGCCATTGTTCGGGAGATTTGTTTAAGTACATAAAGTGAGTTAACAAGTTTACATACTTTGGACTCTTGTCCATGATCAACAAAATCTATCAGTTGCTCCATATATATATATATATATATATATATATATATATATATATATATATACTCGCAATTTAGAAACACTGCCTTAACATCCATTTAATGAATTTCTAGATTGTGCAATGCAGTAATTGCTAGAAGTACTCCAATTGATGTGATTTTCGTTGTAGGTGAGTAAGTACCAAAGGAATTTAGACCTTTTTTTGTCTAAAATCTTTAACTACTAATCTTGCTTTGTACTTATCAATCAAGCCATCGACTTTATACTTTCTTGTGAGAATCCATTTGTAGCCTAAAAGCTTGTTTACCGGAGGAAGATCAACCAATCCCCATGTATGGTTTTGGATAATTGAATCAATTTTAGCACTATTGATTGCTTCTTTCCAAACGGCGCTTCGGGGGTGGACAAAGCTTCATTTATTGTCCTTGAATCGTTTTCCAACTTGTAAGTTAGAAAATCCGAACCAAAAGACTTAGAAATTTTGGCTCTAGAACTTCGTCTTGGTTCTTCATCTCTTCTGGTTCAGTGGTGGAGCAGCGTTCTGGTTCAGTAACAGGATAGTGTTCGAATTTTCGCCCGGAATGATAGGCTGGGGTTGCGGCAACTGAAGTTGGTTGATGTTGTCTTCGGCCATTTTGAAGATTTCAGAAATAAAATTTCGTCTTAAGATTGTTGTAAAAGAAATTTCTGAGGCGAGTAGCCTCTTTCCTTAAGACGAAATTTCCCAGCTACGGTGCTTACGGTTTGAACGGAAATCGTCTCTATACAACGACAAAACTTGGAATAGGAGAACTCCAAATCCCAAGTACGACGAACTGTATTTTGTTTAAGAACTTTTCTAAAGAATATGGAACGGGCGAAAATTAAATGGGAGAGAGGCTTTTGTATTAAAAGTGAAGAATTATGGAAAATGGGGGTCTATTTATAAGACTTGGAAAGTAGTGTCTTTTGGAGCAACAGGTGTAAGACCCACCGCTTCGCCCCAGTTTTGTACTGTTTCGATTGTAGATCCATTGGACCGAATCGGTTTCACCATTTCGATTTGAGCCGATTGACTTGCACTGGTTCGGACGCACTAATTCGCGTCAATTGGACCAATTCAAAATGGATCGCGGGTCGACCTGATTTCTAATAGTTTTAGTCTAAAATTAAATGGCCTGATTTCTAATGGTTTTAGCCTAAAATCAAATATAAGAACTTAGGGACAAACCCAAATATGATCTGATCCAATCCGAATCGAGCTGAGGTGGCTGATCGAACGGACAACGGCGTTGGCGTTCACATGGGCTTCAGTCGAAACGCACATCATATAGGTATTCCCCCAAACAATTTGTATGCCGAAATGGCACATCCCTTAGACCCAGTGTTGAGCTATTTAAGCAGCCCACAACTATACTACTACTCCAGTGTGGGACCATTTAAATTAGTTTAAGACTTTCACAATTTTTTGATTCAAGCAACATACTTTGGACTAGTATTTTTCATTTACCACTAATTGGTTTTTAGCATATAGACTCATTTTTCAATTTTAGCATATTAACGTAATAATGTATTTCTTTCTTCCTCTAGTTTGCACAAATTTGAATTCACAAATATCATTATGAATTAATTTTAGAGATCCCGTTATTCTCTCAACAGAAGTAAATGACAACTTAGTCATTTTTGTCTTCTACACAACATTCACATTTTCTTTGAGAATATAATTTAAGATGGGGTAGTAGTTCTAAGTCTAGTAATTTCTTAAGTGTTAATATTTACATATCCGAGTCTAAAAAGAACGCTCTATCAAGTACATGGAAATAGTAATTGTTAGAATCCATTGGGTTCTAATTATACAAGAATTAAATAAAACTTGTGTCACAAGTTTGCATATACCGTGAGCTAAAGAAGGGAAGAGTCCTTGTAACTTTTAATTCTTTTAATTTGTCATTAATTTATTTATAATAGGAATTATTCTTCTAAAGAGTTATTCTTATTTTTATGACTTGTCTTCTACGTATATCAGCTAACTTATAACTAATGGACTTTCTTGTGTACAAGTCTCTTATTGTTAGAACGAAAATTGTATTCTAATGATTCTCAAAGTTTTGGGCAACAAGCCTTGTATGTTGCCGTGTGTTTTTTTTCTAAAAAGGAAGAAGTGGTTTCCTTTATTTTATATGTTGCCGTTAATTGAGATATTATTTTATATGAAAAGTAGAATTGGATTAGGAATGAAAATCTTGTGATAAGGCATTATCTCATTATTAAATATTCTTTATGATTCTTATACGTCTTTTAATTATTAGACTCTTACAGGTTTTCGCAATGATGTATAAATAAGGGAGCAGAGCACGACATTCTGTGTGTCTTTTTTTATCGAGAGAAGAGTTCTGAGAAAATATTTTTCTCTTCTCGTTGTTTATTGCTCCATCGTGATACGTGATTTTCGTAGAAAATATATCGGCTTCAAGGGTTTGTGGTGTAGACACCAAGGTTCAAGGATTATCACAAGTTTGCTTCTTCTATACAAAAATAAGATCAGTTCTTCAGGAGAGGGGCTTAAACAGATCTCGGGAGGAGATCGATCCGCCGACTGAAGGGATTCAGCATTGAAGGGAGTTCAACCGAGCGGAGAAGGCTGGCATAATCGGAGTTACTAGTTTTAAGTCCTAATATTGTGCTTGTAAAACTAAAATAGTGAATATTCGTTTTTTCGTTTTTTGCAGATCCTCGTGGATGTAGGGTACAATTATATCTGAACCACATTAAATTAGTGTCTTGTTTATTTCTGTTTTTACGAACTGCTTCACGAACTGTTGCAACACTTCACGCAACAGTAACGAAAAATTGAATCTGACACAAATAATTAATATCTGCACGAAATAAATTCTAACAATTGGCATCAGAGCTTGTCACTAGATACACTTAGTGAGATTTTGGGATTTAATTTTTTATTTTTGGTGTAGATATGAATAATCATCGTAAAGGCGCACTCCAACCACCTCTCTTGGATGAATTGAACTACTCTGATTGGAAAATAAGGATGAAGATGTTCATCAAATCTATTGATGAATGGACCTGGCGCGCGATTCGATTTGGTTGGACACCTCCTACCTCAATGAATGAGTCACATGAGATCATTCAAACGCCAAAAGAGAAGTGGAGTGATGAAGACGTACGTATAGCATATTATAATTCCAAGGCAATCAATGTTATCTTGAGTTGTGTCGATGACGACCAATTCAAATTAATATCAATGTGCAAATCAGCTAAGGAGACATGGGATGTTCTACAAGAGGCATACGAAGGAACTACTCAGATAAGCGAGTGCAAAGAGACTGTCGCTGAAACTATTGGAACAGTTGGACAGGCACTTCAGACAGAACTTAGGTATGATAAGTTGCATTCAATACATGATAAAATATTAACTCCGTTAAATCTTGCAGGTGATGATGGAATTCATAAAACAACAGCAATGATAACGTGTCAACATTGGAATAATTAAAGGAGTGCTATTAAATGATGTACGAAAGATGCATAATATACATTGGGGTGTGTAATATAATGCATCTACATATTGATGCATGTCTATTATGCATGGTACAAGATGCATAATAGACATGCATCAATATGTAGATGCACTCTATTGCACACCCCAATATATTTATGTATATAGGTTTTGCCGAGTCTAGTAAGTTATAATACGGATAAAAAAAGAAACAACAATGTAGGGCATCAATGTAGATGCACTGTATTACACACCTCACTATATTAATGTATATAATAGGCTTTGTCGGTACTCGAGCCTAGTAAGCCATAA
>NW_012193194.1:408289-412577 GCF_000504015.1 Erythranthe guttata
TCAAATCCTCTAAAATGTTATCAATTGAAACAGTAATTTATGTCCTCAAGCAAGAAAGCATGTCTGTTTCATTGCTCCCTCATACCTACGTTCTAGCGATCAACTGGCAGATATTTTTACGAAACCACTTGGAGGTGAAGTTTATCGACGATTAGTTCGCAAGTTGGGCGTTTTTGACATATCAATACCACTTTCAACTTGACGGGGGGTGTTAGAAGAATATTTAGGTGATTTGAATTGATAGTTAAGCCTTAATTATGTGATTTGATTAGATTCAATCAAGTCTTCATTAGTGATTTTATTATTGATTTGATTAGGGATTTGATTAGGTGTAACTATTTTATTCCTTTTATTGTTTCTCTTTTGTGTGTATATAAATGTACAAGCACTCATTGATGAAATATAAGAAAAAATTCATCTTTTTCATTATGTGTTTCATCAATTTTACAGAAGATCCAGCCCCACCTACATCCACCACACCAGAAACTAATACCACCGCAACCACGTAAACTTTCGCACCAAAATGAAGTGGCGCCTATATAACTTGGCGAAAGACAGATCGTCTTCGCGGATGGTCGGCCATCGGTACACTTTCAGAAGAAGCAATTGGTCTTATTGTAGACCTTGATACATAAAATGACGTTTACGAGACATTAAAACAATAATTATGCAGAAGATTCACAAGAACATGAGTTCACATTCCGTCAACAAGTTACATTTGGTTCCTCATGAGACTCAATCATTTAAAAAATAGAATTTTTTGTACATTATATATTCTCAGTCTTTTCCACATTATCATATTGAATTGATTAACCTGATCTTTTATCGTTCAAAATTCAAATTTCGTAGTTAGGATCAAACATTTTTATGGTTAAGTGTTTATATATACATAGTATTAAAGTGGTGGGTTTGTAGGTTTCTACATAAAGAAGGACACAAAATCATATCTAAATCTCCTCCTCGTGCACGAGTTGTATTATAAAATTACGTGATTCCTCTTGGTATTTCTCTCCACGTCTACAATTATCAAAGTTCATTAGATAGTTACCATATGAACACGAAGTCTCTTATCACTTCACAGGATCAATATGATTCCTCCTATCACTTTGATATCCATGCAGAAAATCTGATATAAAAATAGAATTCAAAACAAAGTTCAACAAATAAATATGTTGTGTGTGTGTTCTATGTCATGAGCAACACCCAATCTTTACCCATAATGGATACCTGATCAACACAAAAAGTTTCATTCAATTCTAAGGATAATATTTACCGCATATACCATGGATCCTATTTTAGTTGTATTTTATATTTAAAAACACACATTCCGTCACTGCTTATATATACTCTTTGTACATGGATATTGAGATATGAATACTATAATTTTATTTTCCTATTTATTGTTTTCGATTATATTTTCTCTACTTAGTACATTTAATAAACGTGCTTGTTAAGAATCAATCTTCAATCTATGAACTTTGGTTGGGAGGATAAATCAGTCCACGTACCACATAAGACGAGGAGTTCACGATCATTAAGAGATGTGCACTTGAGTGCAGATGATAACTAACTCAAGCCTAAACTTAACTTCTTCATGAGGTGGCAGTTATAGCCGCTGCTTCTAGAAGAATAACATCTATATTTATATGGAGTATGGATCTCCTTAGTTAGTTGTACACACAATAGACAATTATTAACACATAAAAGAAAAGATAAAAAAAACTCTTAGAGAAATAAGTGAGGTTGAGACAAGAAACATGAAAAGATTTCTTGAGCTTCTTATTCATCTTGTAATCTCTGTAATCTTGTCTTGTTTGATCAACGCATTGATCGAACCACGTAAGTCTGCTCTTCTTTAATTTTATGCACAATCTTTTGATCCTCATTGCACGAAGTTAGGATTTTTTGTGCATGTGAAATTAAAAATTGTTGATCCATAGTTGACGAGGTTAAGTGAATTGTTTCTTGAGTTCTTTGGTTGATCTTAGCGAGTTTTATAATTGTGTTAATAAACTACTGAGCATAACATAATTTGTTGTGAAACAAAAAATATATGTAAACCACTTATGACTGTTCATATGAGAGAATTATATTTTGTTGTCCCTCGTGTTTGTCTCGATTCCACTTTTGGTTCCCCATAATCCAAGGTAGACACAATACACATTAAATTTACCATTTTTTCACACATTTGATCTTCTTCGTCACCTGACTGTCTATATCTGACAAAAATGGCTATTTTTGGGCTAAAATTAAAATTAGAATTAGAATTGTCATTTTAAAAAAATTATCTTAAAATATTTAAACACACTCAATTTAGATTGAATTCCTAATTTTACCCATATTTCACCAATTGACAATGTTTAGCGCGGTCACGTGGACCGCACTAACCGACATTGATCATCGTTTACTTTCTATTAAAAAGAAAAATCTCCCTTCTAACAATGTTGTTGTGTTGACGAGTCAGTACAACAACATAAAAATAAAATTCCACGAAATGTTGCTTTTATTGATTGCGAATGTCATCAATTTAAAAAAAAATATTCAACTTTTTTAATTTCTTTTTGGAGCACCATTGTTGTGTTGATCGGTAATGTTGCTATGTTGACTGGTCAACACAACAACATTTTTTTTTTCTGTTATTGTGTTGCCGACAATGTTACAATGTTGACCAGTCAACACAACATAAACAAAATATTATCGGCTATTATGTTGTGTCAACAATATAATAACGACAGTAAACGGTATAAAGGTGGTCAACCACGTAATAGTACAAAAAAAAATTATTTTTTTAAATGTTGCTCTAATCGGTCAACACATTATCCGCCAACACAACAACATTGTCGGGAAAAAAATTGCGATAAAAAAAATAGTAAATATAAAGAAGAAAAAAATAAAACAACGTCTGTCAACGGTGGTCAGCAAAGGGTTACGGTAAAAGATGGTCAACTGGTGAAATACGAATTAAATGAACATTTTAAATTATCAACTGCGGGTATTTAGATGGTTATTTTTATCACAAAATTATTATATATAGCACACACAAATTTTAAACTATGTGATAAATTAACAAAAATATAAGAAACATTTTTATTTTTTCTAACTAAAATATATAGCAAAAATAAAACACTAGTTACTAGTTGTATTTTTTTCTAGCCAAAAAAGAAAATCAAAATTTTAACTTTAGCTCCACAAAAGTATTTTTCCTTAGAAGATCTTAATAATTAGTTAACGGAATGGACCAAATGTGCCTAAAACTGGTAAAACTTAATGTATTAAATCTCAGTCTGCGTGCGCGCCCAAACCGGGCGCGAGAAAGACTTTTGCGCGCCCAAACCGGGCGTGAATCGGATTTTTTAGCGCCCGGTTTGGTCGTGAGTCGCGCTTTCGCGATTTATAGAACAAAAACGAACAAATTTTACTTCATTGGGTTCCGTATCTCAATCATCATTTGATGCACTCATTTTTCTTTGCAAATCGCTACAATAACATGTACCTTCTGCTCTGTAACAGTTCATAAAGTCTCTAAGTACTTTAGATATCATAGTGGTTAATAAACTAAGGGTGCCATAAGGCCTCCTGCAGCATATCAAGTCAAACCATCAATTCTCTAGGAAAATCGTATGCCAAAAATAGCAACAGATTATTATTGACCGTGGCCAGTTTGTTGAGGGAATATTTGAATAAGATATGCATCAACCAGGATTTACTGACCCCAAAGATTGCAATAGATTATCAAATATGAGTGGGGATGTCAGAGTTGCCATAGACGTAAGTGCATAGTTTGTCCATCTTAAAACATGATGGACCGAAAGAGGATTTCGGACAAACACGATGGAAGAAAAATGTATAAAAAAATCCATAGTTTGAAATAAAAAATATATAAACAAAACAAATTCCCAAGCACCTAATATTTCCTCTTTTTTCTATACATCGCAATGTCAAGATGAAGATGATCATTTGTTGCAGGCGTGGAAATAAGTTTCAATAAATGCTTATCACCCTAGTCATATTTTTGCATTGCTATTTACATCTCGAATTTCAGTGTGCACATGGGCGGAACAATGGGGGTGGGGGGCTGTTGACCCCCTAAGATAAAAAATAAAAAAAAAATTAGGTATTCGGGCATTGTATTTTTTTAATATTATTTTTGCCCCCCTAAAGTTTTTGTAAATATGTGTCTTAATTCTTAACTTTTTTGTTTCTTCTCCATAATTTTATAGAAATTATTATATATATATATATATATATATATATATATATATATATATATATATATGTATATATATAT
>NW_012193194.1:412677-502018 GCF_000504015.1 Erythranthe guttata
AGACCTAAATGTTATGTGTTTCAAATCGTGCCCACACGCGCGCCGCCGCCGTCCGACCGGCCGGCTCGGCTCGCGGATCGGATTTGGATTTTAATTATTTTCTCGAATGGTCTAAATTGCCTACTGCATAAAAGTACAGTTCGTCGTACTTGGGATTTGGAGTGCTCTGTTAAGTGTATATTTTTACATTTTATCGTACCTTTTTATTTGAGCTTTTGGTGTGATTTAACGATAATTGGTGCTTAAAAAGTTGATTTATTGTATTTTAGGTATAAATTGAAGAATTGGAAAAGTTTGGGGTCAAAACTGCAATTTTGAAGAAAATATGGGTCAAAAGTGAAATAATCAAAAATCTGAAGAACTTGGCACGGGACGGCCGTTCCAAATTTACACCTACAAATGGGACGGCCGTGCCAAATGCAGAATTTGGGCAGAAGGTTTCGGCGATTCTCGCGCGGCCGTGTGAGAATTGCACTGATTTTCGCGTGGCCGCGCCAACACACGACAATTTTGGACTTTTAATCACACAAGGAAACCTAAAATCATCTACCAAGTTGGGACATCTATTTAAGCCCAAACCAAGCACGAATTAAAGGATTTTTGACACAACCTTGGAGCGAGTGGAGCGAGAGAACGAAGAATCGAAGACGGAGAATTGACAACTCTTCATCATAATTCTTCTTTCACCTATCTTTTCTTAATCTATGACTTTTATTACTTTTATTATGTTTTTCGTTATGAGTAGCTAAGTTTTTAATCTAGGATTTTGTTGGAACCCTATGTGGGGATGGTGAACCTGTTTTCTTGAGATTATGCAATTATGATTTTATGATTATTTCTTATACTTGTTATGATTGTTAGTGCATGAACTTGATCAATTTATGTGCTTTATCTGTGATTATTGGGATTGACTCGACAGAGCTATTTTGATAATTAGACGGTAAGTATAAGAGCCTTCGAGTAGTTTTCACCGGATGAGTGTGTCAATTGCATGTGGTGTCGTAGACATACATATATCACCTTAGGTAGCCATTTACGAGACTTGTTAGTTAATGCTTTATTCATAATTTGTTTGCATAGACATATAGTGAACCGTTTATGAATAATAGACTCGTAATATACGCGACAGCGGGTTATGAGTAAATTAGTGTCTCGGGTTAATAATCATGAATCATATATTTCATAATTGAGGGGTTTTGGGTGAGCAATTCTTGCATAGGGGGAAGATAAAATGCTAGGTCCATTTTTATTGATATTTTCTCGTGTTTAATTTCTTTCATAATTAGTTTAATTATTTAGTTGATTTAATTTAACAAACTTGCGTAGGCTGGATAAAAATCATAATTGTTAGAATTTGGTACTTAGGATTAGATAATTTGAGTATTCCCTGTGGGATCGACATCCGACTCTCACGAGTCCACTTTTACTACTTGTTTGCGATACGTGCACTTGCGTGTTAGGTATTTAGCACCCAACATGCTCCTATTCCAAGCCTTATCCATTTCCAACATATATATATATATATATATATATATATATATATATATATATATATATATATATATATATATATATATATATATATATATATATATATATATATATATATATATATATATATATATATATATATATATATATATATATATATATTACAATGAACTATACATATTATTTATATTAATAAATGGTAGAATCATAATAACTCTAGTTAAGTCTTTAATCAGTTTAATAGGCTTGAACCCTTAATCTAGTGGATCGACATCTGACTCTCACGAATCAACTTTTACTACTTGTTTGCGATACGTGCACTTGCGTGTTAGGTATTTAGCACCCAACAAGTTTTTGGCGCCGTTGTCGGGGAATACGGCTAAATTATCTATTTATTCTAATATTAAATTTGAGCAATTTTTCTTACTTCAGCCGTTTTATTTATTTTATTTAATTATTTATTTTATTTTATTTATTTAATTTATTTATTTTATTTTAGTTACTTTTTATGCGATAATGGAAGAAGAGAATAATCGTAGGGGAGATGACCAAGGGCGCCTACCGAATGCGGCAGGAAATATCGTCAACGAGCAAGAGCAACTTCAGCTAATTAATCCACCACCTCGTCAACGAGCATTGCATGAGTACACCGTTCCAACACTCAATGGGTTTCAATCAAGTATCCAGCAGCCCCCCATTGAAGCCAATAATTTCGAAATTCGAGCGGGACTCGTTACTATGCTCCAAAACAATGGGTTGTTCAGCGGATTAGCTCACGAAGATCCACATCTCCACTTGGTCAATTTTCTCGAGACGTGCGACTCGCACAAGATGAACAGAGTATCGCCCGAAGCACTGCAACTCCGCCTGTTCAAGCACTCTTTACAAGGAGCAGCCCGAGAATGGTTACAAACTCGCGCACCGCACTCCATCTCGTCTTGGCCCCAATTAGCACAACTCTTCATGAACACCTACAACTCCCCAACAAAAACTGAGAGAATCCGGAGAGAAATACAAAATTTCATGCAAGAAGCCGGTGAAGCGCTATTCGAGACGTGGGAGCGGTTCAAACAATTAATTCGGAGATGCCCGAATCATGGACTTCAAGAGTGGCACCAACTTCAAATATTTTATGATGGATTGCAAGATAATTCGAGAACGGTGCTCGATTCAGCAGCTGGCGGTATGTTCATGAGCTTGACCTATGACGAAGCTTACGAACTTTTGGAGCGAATCGCAAGGAACAAATACATGCGGGCATTGGACCGGTCAAATAGCGGAGCCGTCAAGACGGGAGGAATTTTGGAGTTAGACGGGATCACCGCAATCACCGCCCAGTTAGAAAAGCTATCAAAGCAAGTAGCAGCTTTGCAGACTCAGCAAGTACATGCAATCAACGGTCCCAACCAGTGCTTAAAATAAACGGAGTCTCTAAATTACGTGAATGACACCAACCGACAACAGAGGAACCCGTACTCCAACACCTATAATCCGGGATGGAAAGATCACCCTAACTTTGGGTGGGGAGGAAATCAGCAAGGACAAAGGCAAGCACCACCTCAAGGTGGAGACCTCGCGAATGTCTTGGCCCAATTTATGACGAGTACCCAAGCATCCATTCGAAATTTGGAAACACAGATGGGTCAACTTGCAACCCAACTAAACGCAAGGTCGTGGGGAGCACTGCCGTCGAATACGGAAGATCCTCGAAAGAGCAACATCGAGCAGTGCAATGCAGTAAGTTTGCGAAATGGGAGGCAATTAGAGGAAGGTCCTAAAAAGTCCGTTGCACCACCGCCTATTGTAGAGGAGCCAAAAGAAAAGACCGAGGTCGGGCCAAGCAACACAAAGATCGCAGTAAGTGAATCTACTCCCAAGGTACCTTTTCCTCAACGTTTTCAAAACTCTAAGCTTGATATGCAATTTCAGTCATTTTTGGATTATCTTAAAAAGTTGCATGTTAATATTCCTTTTGTTGAGGCACTTAAGCATATGCCGAATTGAGTTAAGTTTATAAATGAACTTGTATCGAAGAAGATAAGGCTTCCGGAGTGTGCAGCAATCGTAGACCTCAATGAGCAAAGTAGTGTTATCCTTGCAAATAAAATTCCACCGAAGCTTAGAGACCCGGGCCGTTGTACCATTCCATGCACAATAGGTACTAGGTATTTTGGGCGGGCAATGGGTGATCAAGGGGCGAGCGTAAATTTAATGCCTTTATCAATTTATGAGAAGTTGAATTTAGGAGAGATTAAGCCCACTTCCGCGACCTTGCAGCTAGCTGATAGATCTTTTACTCACCCTTTAGGTATAGTTGAAGATGTATTGGTCAAGGTAGATAAGTTCATACTCCCGGCCGATTTTCTAGTACTAGACATAAAGAATATGAAAATATTCTCCTTATCTTAGGACGCCCCTTCTTAGCAACCGGTAGGTCAATTATTGATGTAGGAAAGAGAGAGCTAAGAATGAGTGTGGGGGAAGAAACAGTGATCTTCAAGGTGTACCGGGTGGATGAAAAGCCTATTACGGCTAATGGATGTTATCTTCTTGATGAGGTAAGTGATTCTAATCTTTTTCCTGTTAAATTACATGATTTAAAAAATATTGTGAAGACTAATGTGCATGTAGGAGAACAAAAGAAAAAGGTTGAGTTAGTTACAACACCTACTCAAAACACCATGATAAAAGACGATGTTGGCAAGCCTCATGACATCAAGAAGAATAAATTCAAGGGCATTCCTAAGCGAACCAGTCGAAAGAGGAATCGAATCAACCCATTTATTCAAGACTTTCTCCAAAAGGAAGTAAGGAGATGGGTTCAAAAGCTAAGGAATTGAAGAGCAAGAACAAAGTCTGGCTGAAGACTATAAACTTAGCGCTTCTCGGGAGGCAACCCGAGATTTTCGTTTTTTTTATTTATTTTTCTTGTTTTATTTTGTTTATTTATTTTATAAGCATGCAAGCTAATAAATTAAACATGTTTTTCATTTTTAGGACCAAAAATCGCAAATTTGCAGCTCATACGGCCGTCCCAAAACAAGGCTTAATTTCACACGGCCGTGTGAAAAATCTGGAAGCTACTGCCCAATTTTAGCAAATCGCACGGCCGCGCGGAAAACAGTTCAAAATCTCATACGGCCGTGCGAACCTCAACAGAAGCATAATAAAGGCGAGGGTGGAAGAGCAGCCCGGACATGGCCAAAACGACTTATTCAGGTGTATTCTATCCTTAAACTTTGTGCTAATTACATTGAGGGCAATGTAAATTTTAAGTTTGGGGGTGGAAAATTACTTGTTTTTATGTGATTTAATTTTTTAGTTTGCATGCCTTAAGTTTTTTTTTATTTGAGTTATTTTATTTTAGTTATTTCTTTCGAAAAAAAAAATAAAAAAAATGTTTGAGATAAATGCTTCGATGAATCATGATGATGAAAGATGGTCGATGTTTAATGATGAAATTGCTTGTTTTATCTTGATTTTGATCGAATTTTGGTGAGCTTTTGATTCAAAGTGTCGTAAGAAGGAGTCATTGTTAGGAATCTCGAATTATGCGTTGCTTTGGTTGAAAGTTTTGTGTTTTAAAATTTGAGTTAATTTATGTTATATCATATGCTATTCGGTTTTAGAACTTGTCTTATGAATTTACAAAGTGAAATATTAAATTGTTGAGCAATTTGGGAAGTGATTTGGGCCATCTTTGAACCGTTTGACCCTATCAAGCCTACCTTTAAATTTTTATCATTCGAACCTTGATTGAGCCTTGGAGAAACGGTGTTCTTTCTTTTAGCCAATGTGTATAAAGTAGAATAAGTGGAGATTTTTTAAAAGTTAACCCTTGGAGTTCGGTGGAAATTTTTTATAAGGTCCTTCTTCTTCGAAAAAAAAAAAGAAAAAAAAAAGAAAGGAAAAAAAAAAAAAAAAAAGAAAGAAGAAGAAGAAGAGACTAGAAAGGGAAGTAAGGACTAGTTGTTGAATTGTTTTGAAAGCTCGATCCATTGTCTTAAGAGCAAAAGTGGAGACTTTTGAACTCTTAAGAATCGAGTTTATTAAAGTCCTTAGAGGTGAATTCATTGTTTCAAACGCCTATCTAGCAAAATTTGGCGTAATCATCTCAATTCAAAAAGCATAGCCACCTATACTCATATCTCCTACCTCGAACCAAAAAGCCCAACATTTGAAAGCCAAAAAGTCCCAATGATCCCAATAGCTCAATTATTTGATACTAGCCGAGTAAAGAAATTTGGTGAGTATTTGGAGTTGAATATTAATATGTAAGTATAAATTTTCTCAATTTTTAATGTACAAATATGGGATACTTGAAGCGATAGCATGGTTTGTGGTTTTTAGCAATGGTGAGTGAATACGTATCTTTGAATTACGAGCTTGTAATTTTTTTAGAATTTTCAAGATAATTGCAAGTTCTGAAAAAATGAAAGTTGACCATTAAGCTATGTGATGAGAGGCATTTGTTGAGAGTGTTGCTGTGAAAGTTGCTAGTTTTTGCTTGAGGACAAACAAAAGATCAAGTTTGGGGGTGTGTTAAGTGTATATTTTTACATTTTATCGTACCTTTTTATTTGAGCTTTTGGTGTGATTTAACGATAATTGGTGCTTAAAAAGTTGATTTATTGTATTTTAGGTATAAATTGAAGAATTGGAAAAGTTTGGGGTCAAAACTGCAATTTTGAAGAAAATATGGGCCAAAAGTGAAATAATCAAAATCTGAAGAACTTGGCACGGGACGGCTGTCCCAAATTTACACCTACAAATGAGACGGCCGTGCCAAATGCAGAATTTGGGCAGAAGGTTTCGGCGATTCTCGCGCGGCCGTGTGAGAATTGCACTGATTTTTGCGCGGCCGCGCCAACACACGCTGGAGACAATTTTGGACTTTTAATCACACAAGGAAACCTAAAATCATCTACCAAGTTGGGACATCTATTTAAGCCCAAACCAAGCACGAATTAAAGGATTTTTGACACAACCTTGGAGCGAGAGGAGCGAGAGAACGAAGAATCGAAGACGGAGAATTGACAACTCTTCATCATAATTCTTCTTTCACCTATCTTTTCTTAATCTATGACTTTTATTACTTTTATTATGTTTTTCGTTATGAGTAGCTAAGTTTTTAATCTAGAATTTTGTTGGAACCCTATGTGGGGATGGTGAACCCGTTTTCTTGAGATTATGCAATTATGATTTTATGATTATTTCTTATATTTGTTATGATTGTTAGTGCATGAACTTGATCAATTTATGTGCTTTATCTGTGATTATTGGGATTGACTCGACAGAGCTATTTTGATAATTAGACGGTAAGTATAAGAGCCTTCGAGTAGTTTTCACCGGATGAGTGTGTCAATTGCATGTGGTGTCGTAGACATACATATATCATCTTAGGTAGCCATTTACGAGACTTGTTAGTTAATGCTTTATTCATAATTTGTTTGCATAGACATATAGTGAACCGTTTATGAATAATAGACTCGTAATACACGCGACAGCGGGTTATGAGTAAATTAGTGTCTCGGGTTAATAATCATGAATCATATATTTCATAATTGAGGGGTTTTGGGTGAGCAATTCTTGCATAGGGGGAAGATAAAATGCTAGGTCCATTTTTATTGATATTTTCTCGTGTTTAATTTCTTTCATAATTAGTTTAATTATTTAGTTGATTTAATTTAACAAACTTGCGTAGGCTGGATAAAAATCATAATTGTTAGAATTTGGTACTTAGGATTAGATAATTTGAGTATTCCCTGTGGGATCGACATCCGACTCTCACGAGTCCACTTTTACTACTTGTTTGCGATACGTGCACTTGCGTGTTAGGTATTTAGCACCCAACATGCTCCTATTCCAAGCCTTATCCATTTCCAACATATATATATATATATATATATATATATATATATATATTTGATGCGGCAGAAACTCCTCCTTCGCTCAAATCAAATACTTGGATCCAATGTAATGTAGAGACTACTCAATCAATAGAATTCAAGAGTTTTGTTGGAACGTATTTTTTACAATGAACTATACATATTATTTATATTAATAAATGGTAGAATCATAATAACTCTAGTTAAGTCTTTAATAAGTTTAATAGGCTTGAACCCTTAATCTAGTGGACTCGTCATTTTGGGCCTTAGCTTCTGGCCCAATATAGTAATATAACTAGTGAGTCCATTAGAGGCCCACTTAGGGGTGTGTGTGTCTATCTATATATATATATATTACTTATTTGAAATAAGGACTAAAACACCCACTTTTTTGGATGTATGCAAATAAATACAAAAAAAATGTGTGTTTGTTCTAGGGCAAATTCCACTTGTCCCCTTGTACTCTAGGTTGAAATAACTTTACACTTTTCTACTTTCGATTGCATCGATTTGCCTCCCTCCACTTGTAAAAATTTTCCAATGTTGTTTTCAACGTTAGTTTTCAGAGGTTTGACCTTGACACAGGTCAAGCCTGTAAAATTACTAAAATTCCCATCACAACTCCTAGTTGAACTCAGCCTAGTCAAGGTTTGAGTTGAATCGGTGGAGCTTCAAGCCATCAATCAATCAACGCCACACAATCTGCATCTAAATATTTCGTCGCCAATTCCTGGTCGACAGATCATTATCATCATTTTGTTCCACCATATTCTTCTATTAATTTCTTCAAATACATTTTCTCTGCCCTCGTTGACATCCTGTGAGCCATCAGGTCGCCATTATTCAAGAGTCGCCATTATTCAAGAGGAGGTGCTCATTATGAAAGAACTTCCACCTCCAAGGTCGATGAATCTCTACTTGTCATTGAATCCCCGTCAAGGGATATATGCAGCCAAATGGAGAACAATGGATCGAAATGGGAGAAGCCAAGAGAAATTTTGTAATTTCTCAGCTTTAACGTAATGGTGTCAAGGTCAGACCTCTAAAAAGTAAGGTTGTAAAAACCGGAAATCGAGTTGGAGGCGGTTAGGCACCGCCTCACGATTAATCGATGCGGCGTTGATTAATCGGCGATAAAATCGAAAATAAAATTGGTTTTTAAAATTTTATATAATAAATTTCTAGATATTATTTGTAAACACTCAAAACATATGTAAAAAGATATTTAAACATGGTTATATCCCTATCATTTATATATCCTAGTAGCATAATAAAAATTTAATAATAGTAAAATCATAACAACAATAATAATCCTTATAAAATATAAATAAAACGCAAATCTTTTGAATTTAAATTTATTCTTGAACATTACAAGAATATATTATTAGGTTCTTTAACAATAACAATTAACGTAAACAAAATAAAACAAAAACTTATTTTTTAATGAGCCCAACTTTTATTTTGAATAAAAAAAATCGGTCTTTGGTTGATTTTTGCTTCCAAAGTTTGACCCTCTTCAACCACGACCACCTCATAGACCAAAAATTTATTTTTCAAACATTTACACCAAAATCGTAAAGGTTTGGAACCGCCTCCGACTTGGAGACCGATTAATCGGTCCCCTCGGTCGATTTTTAGAATACTACTAAAAAGTAACGTCGAGGACTACATTAAGAAAACTTTACAAGTGAGGGGGACAAATCGATGCAATCGAAAGTAGAAGAGGGCAAAATGATTTCGACGTAAAGTACATGGGAAAGTGGAATTTGCCCTTTTTTAATAAAAGTATTGGATCATTGATCATTCCTACATGTTTTAAAAGAAAGAGAATTCTGAGTCACTTTTTAAACAAATAAATATTATAGAATAAACTCTTTAGTATGTATATAGTATATAACTATATAATAATAAAACCAAAGTATGAAATAGTTTTGTTACTGACTGAGCAAAATATTTGCAAAACTTGAAAACAAAAGAAATATTAAGATAGAGAGAATAGTGTAAAGCTTCAATTGCCGAAAAAAATATGTTCTGTTAAATTCACAATGTCATGAATTTATACACAAAATTACAATGCATTGTCATCTGATGAGACAGAAATCAACCCGTGCACGGACACGTATTTGTAAGGATAACTCTACTGAATACTTTAGCTCGTAGGATAATGATGTTGAGTCCATATTTAGAATAGATATATCCAAAAGATATTATTATAATACTCCTACTTGGACGAAGCATTATAGTTTCGACTGTAAAATTGGATGAGTGAAAGATATGTATGCCTCGTTTAAAACTTGGTCGGAAGGAAAAAACAGTGCATAACTCAAGTCAAGCCGTGTGCATAAGTTGCGTCGTTTAAAACATTTGCTGGAAAATCGAATGTGACAAAACCAATCATAAGGGAAAAAGAGTGCAGCGCACCATTACTCCCCATGAAATGAGCAATACAGCTTCTGAGATGGGGTGTCAATCTTGCTTCATATTGTCTCTTCTCAATCCAATGGAATATACCAATTTCTCAAAAGTAGAAGTCGGCAAAGACTTTGTAAGCAAATCAGCAAGATTTTCGCATGAGCGAACTTATCAAACATCGATCTCTCCATTCTTCTCAAGCTCATGTGTATGGAAGAACTTTCGTGATAAATGTTTGGTCCTATTACCCTTTATATATCCGCCATTTGTTTGCGCTATACAAGCAGCATTGTCTTCACATATGACGTTGGGCGTGTCTGTAACTGGATGTATTGGCATGAGTTTTGTATATACGAAATAACCGATCGTAGCCAAACACATTATCTCCATGCCTCATAGAAGACTATTATTTCAGAATGGATTAAGGAGGTAGCCACGAACGCCTGTTTGGTAGCGCCAAGATATACCTGCACCATTATAACAAAACAAACATCCATATGTGAGCGACCTTTGTGGGGATCGGATCTATATCCCGTATCGACATAACCAACTAATCCTTGGTTGGTTTTACTTTTCGAATAAAATAATCTCAAATTTGCAGTACCACGGAGATATTGAAAAATATGTTTAACACCATTCTAGTGTCTCCGGGTAGGCTCAGAACGGTATTGCGCAAGCACATTTACCGCAAAATTATATGGTCAAGTGGATTGTGCTAGATACATTAACACTCTGATAGCATTGGAATATGGTATTTCTTGGCCAAGTATCTCTTAACTGGATTCTTTAGATCTGAACGGATCCTTTTCAAGATCTAAATTGCGCACAACCATAGGGGTACTCAATGGATTAGCATGTTTCATATTAAATCTTTTGAGCAATCGTTTAGTATATGCATATTGGTGTATAAATTTGCCGTTATACCTATGCTCAAGTTCTATTCCAACACAAAGTTTGGTTTTTCCAAGGTCCTTGACCTCAAACTTTTTCTTTAAATATTCAGCAGCATTGGCTAACTTTTGAGGGTTGCAAGTGATGTTCATGTCATCTACATAAGCTGCAATGATAGCAAATTCGATTTCTGATCTCTTAATAAAAACGCATGGGCAAATATCATCATTTTTATAACCTTCCCTGATAAGGTATTCACTCAATTTATGATACCACATGCGATCGGATTGCATTAGACCGTACAATGATCTTTGTAATTTGATTGAGTGCAGCTCATGAGGAGCGCCCAAATTTGGCATTTTAAATCCATCGGGAATTTACATATAAGTATCAGAATCTAGTGAACCATACAGATAGGCCGTTACAACGTCCATAAGACGCAGGTCCAGTCCCTCTTGGACGACCATTTGATAAGAAAACGAAAAGTGATCGTATCCATAACTAGTGAATACATCTCATCATAATCAATCCCAGACCGCTGGGAGAAACCTTGAGCTACAAGGAGGGCTTTATATCTTACAATTTCGTTGTTTTCCTTTCTCTTGCGGAAAAATAACCATTTATACCCAACGAGCTTAATATTATCCGGAGTTTGAACAGTTTGTCCGAATACTTTTTGTTTTCCTAGAGAAGCCAATTCAGATTTTATTGATTCCTCCCACTTAAGACAATCATTTCTTTGGCGGCATTCCATTATAGAACGCGGTTCACTATTATCATAATCATCGTACATAATTTTTTGTGCAATCGAGAATGAAAAAATATTATCGATGATTATCTCATTTCTATCCCAGATTTCATTACAATAACTTATGGGATTCTCGGTATTCCCGGAATTTGATATCACTTTTTCGTTGTCAGACTCAATAGATTCAGCCTCAGCATTCTAACTAGGAACCATTTTGTTCGAGAGTTCATCGATTTTACCCTTTCTTTTTTTAGGAACAACGTCCTTGATCTAATAGGTCTACCCCGTTTTTGTCGTGGGGGATCATCATTCATTTTCGCATGTTCTTCAGGAACAGCGATCCTAGCTGGAACATTCACAGCTGTAATATAAGACTTCGTGACTTTGTTGGCATCATTAAATGCATCAAGAAGTCTATTAACAATATTTGGTAAATGAATGATTCTATGGATCTCATTTTCACATTCAGAGGTATGTGGGTCTAGATGAGATAAATATTGCTCACACCAAGTGAGATTGTCGATTGATTTTTGTTTATCATTATCACGGATATTCTAAATATCTTTACCAATTGGTATAAATAATGTCTCATCAAAATGACAATCCACAAATCTAGCGGTAAATAAATCACCCGTCATTGATTCCAAGAACCTATAATTGACGGTGAATCAAACCCAACGTATATGCCAAGTCGGCGTTGGGAACCCATTTTAATCCTCTAATGAGGAGGAATTGACACTTGCACATCGCAACCAAATGTGCGTAGGTGTGATATATCAGGCTAGAAGCCGAAGGCCAATTGCATTGGGGAATGAGTATGATAACCAGTGGGGCGTAATTTAATTAGTGGGGATGCATGCAATATTGCATGGCCCCATGCTGCACTAGTGAGTTTAGATCTCATTAGCAAAGTATGAGCAATTATTTGGACGCATTTAATCAAATATTCCGCCAGTCCATTTTGAGTGTGAATGTATGCTACTGGGTGCTCAACATTTATTCCCAGTGCTGCACAATACTCATCAAAACTTTTTGATGTAAATTCGCTGGCATCATCCATTCTTATGTTTTTTATGGGATAATCAGGAAAATGTGCTCGGAGTTTAATAATTTGTGCTAACAAATGCACAAATACAACATTTCGCGTAGATAATAAGCATACTTGAGACCATCTACAAGATGCGTCTACCAAAACCATAAAATATCTAAATTGTCAGGTTGCAGGGTGTATTGGTCCACAAATATCACCATGAATACGTTGTAAAAACGATGATGATTCATAACCAACATTTCAGTGGAAGGTTTTATAATGAGTTTTCCTTGTGAACATGATTCACAGAAATATTCATTTGGACATTAAGATCTTTGTATCTTTTAATGGATGTCCCTTAGTATGTTGTGCAATCATACGCATCGTAGTGGTTCCTGGTTGACCCAGTCGATCATGCAATAACCCGTGTATATCAGGATTAACAAGTTTCTATGGCATAGTGGCATAGGATTCGAAAGCTCGAATTTGGAAATAATACACTCCAGAAGCTGTTGCTTCGAGTTTTTCATGAACAAATATTTTGTCCATAACATATGATATGATGCATAGACACTCCACGATCTCAACCAGTGTCTCTAAATGACATCCATTACGTCTTACGTCCTTAAAACTTAGTAGATTCTTATTTGACCTACCAGATAGCAGTGCATTTTCAATATGCAAAGTGATACCATTCAATTGTTGCGTTCCCGGAGCCGTCTATTATCTCTGCGGAACCCGCTATTGTTTTAACTTGTGCCTTGCATAATGTCACACTCGAGAAATATATTTTACTATTGAATATTGAGTGTGTAGTTGCACTATCAAGTAGGCAATTTTCTCTTTTGTCCATGTTCTCCATATTTGCCTATAATTTTGTAGAGTAAAAGCTCGTGCTGATAACGTGTTATAGAATAAACTCTTTAGTGTGTATATAGTATATAACTATATAATAATAAAACCAAAGTATGAAATAGTATTTTTACTGACTGAGCAAAATATTTGCAAAACTTTAAAACAAAAAAAAATATTAACAAAGGATAGCAATGTTTTGAAAACCGGACCGGACATCGAACCGGACGTACCACCGGGTCACGGTTCGACCGGTTCAACCGGGGTTCGACCGGGTTTTTCACTTTTTTTATATATATAATTATTTATTTATTTAATACCTTAAATGTAATATTTTTATATTCTTTTTCTTTTATAATTGTAATATTTTTATATTCATTTCCAATTTTTTTTCCACTTTATTATCCAATTTACTGCATTAAAAAATAAAAAGAATTTATAATCATTTTTTACTCCTCTCTTCTCTCTCCTCTCTCTCTCTCTCAATCTTCTTTCTTCTTCCTCACCATTCACGCAGAAGCCTCCCACCCCCTCCTCTTCTTACCTTCTTCTTTTCTTTTTCTTTTTCTTTCTTTCTTCTCCCTATTTTTATTATTTCTTCTCTCCATTTTCAGCATATACTTTCTTTTCTCCACTTTAATTTTTTTCAATTTTCTCTTTATTTTCTTTTTCACCTTATTCCTCTTCTTTTCTTCAATCGGTATATATGGTAGCCACCACTTCGATTTAGTGAAATACGACCCAAATCCGCCTAGATCTAATCACTCACAACCTTCTCCGACAAGATTCAGCCACCCACGAGCACTTTCGAACCAGATCCGACCATGACACGTCCTTTTGAGCAAAAAATTGGTTCTTGGACTGGTTCCCGGGTTTCCCGGTTCTTACCGGTCGAACCGGGTTTGGGGTAGTTGACCCGGGTTTTTGGCTTTTTTGGGTTTTCATCTCTAACCGGACAGGACATGGCGCCGGTTCGCGGTTGAACCGGTCGGACCGGCCGGTCCGGTCCGGTTTTCAAAACATTGGAGGATAGTGTAAAGGTTCAATTGCCGAGAAAAATTATGTTATGTTACATTTACAATGTCATGTACTTATACACAAATTTACAATGCATTGTCATCATCTAATGAGATAGAAATCAACCAATGCACGAACACATATTTATAAAGATAACTCTACTGAATACTTCGGCTCGTAGGAAAATGGTGTTGAATCCATATTTAGAATAGATATATCCAAAATATATTATTATAATAATAAAATATTTAACTTTTTAAACGAGTTTTATTGAGAAAGCTAATTTCAATTTTCATTTCCCAGGCAATGTTTTCTCAATAAACCTGTAACTTATTCTGGAAAAGTGGGTTTCTTCTCTTTTTTGTGCTATATATTAAGGTAGAATGAAGGACTTTTGATAAGTTTTAATCCATTTTTCCTGTTTTACTTCAAGTCCAAGTTTTCCTCTAAAAATATTATGCTTAATATTTCACATTATACTAAATTACCTAATATTTTTTTTTTCCATTTTTACATAAATTATTTAAACAAAACAAAGCCTAGATATTTTAAATCATTGGAACACAACATATAGAACGATGCTTACTACTCTTTCAGTCGCTACTGCCCGGTCTGCATATAGTATAATTTCATGTGCATTTAGTATATTTGTTTAATATGCTAGTAATTGCCCCGTGCGATGCACGAGACAATCTATTGGTCGTTATGCACACGATAAATATATTATCTTCGTTTGTCTATGGATCCATTATCTATTGTATATTTATATTATGGCTCCATTATCTATATATTGCATTTTTTTTTATCATTATGAACAATTGAAGGCATAGAAAGACTTTCTTTTTTCCACTAAATAATATTCAATAATTAAATTGAAATTGCAAAAAATATCACTAAATAATATGCAATGTATTTTTAGAACCAATTTCCTATTGTAAATTGGACATTTTCATTGCATAAATGTTAATATAGTGACATTTGTTTTTATTGTCCTTGAAATTAGATACGATAAACACAGTTCACTTTTTGCTATAAATTACTGCTAAAAATTATAAGTAACATTGTATATTAGACTGTGTGTGCTAAAACCAATTTATGGACATATTTTTTTCTCTATATACTAAAGCATTAAAAACTATAATTCATCATTTAGATATGCTTGAGTCCAGATAATAATGCACACTTGGCCAAAATCCAGTTGAAATATGTAACAGTTGAGGATCCTTAGATAATTGAAACATTCAAATTTTACGGAAAACATGATAATCCATTTCAATTTTGAAAAAAAATAATAAACAAATTGATTTCAATTACTTTCGAAAAGCAAAACGAAGCAAATAACACGTTAAAAAATTAATTAACAACATGTTATAACAACAAAAAATTGACAAATACTATATGTATATAAAATAAAGGAATTACGCACGTGATCTTGCCACGTGAAACACACGCTTATGTGTCAAACCGATGATGAAATGCACAATTCTTTCAACACTCTCAACCTCAGAAATCTCTCCGCAAATTATTCTTCTTCTTCTCCAACAAATTGCAGCCATATTGAAGACTATGGACTACTCCATGGTTCCGAAACAACATCGGCCAGAGCGTGATATGCAAAACACATTAGCGAGTGCATACAATTTTTTCGTTGCAAATCGAATTCCGAGAAAATACAGAGGAAAAAAAATAAGCATTTGTTAATCGAATTATTTAAAAAAAAAAAAGTAAAGAGAAGATCGTCGTATTTGCCTCTTACCAGTCACATTCGAACTTTTTTTTTCTTGAAATTATGGCGTTGTTCATGGTGAACATCATATTTCCATCTTGCCAGTCACATAAAATCTGAAAACTGATGTCATTCATCGTGTTTTTCTCCCTCGAAGCACGTGACATGGTGTATTGAGAAAGGAACGCAGATGAAATAGAACTCCAAGAAATCTGCAACAAACACAATAGGAATACATGAACTCGGATTTACATAGATGCACTATCTTTATTGATGACGAAACCAAAGACATTTAACCTTTAAATATGATCAATCAGAGAATCGTAATAAAATTTGTTAATTGTTTTAGTTTTAATATTATTCAAATGCTAGCTAAAATCAAATAATAAACTGACATTCACACAATACGCTTCAACAATTTACAAAGCAAGAAACTTAGCACATAAACTGACATACTCAAAGAACAACCTTGTTTAGACCAAACAAATGAACCTGGGAAATTAAGCAATGTTGTTCCTTTTATGGGTAGAAACATATGAAGCACGCAACAATGCCGAAACCTTCGGATATAAGAAACCAAGATGATTGATTGTGTACAAAAAGAATATATAACAATAAAAGAAAAAAAAAGGCTTTAGAATCACAAACTCACCAATTCAAATCCAACACACTTCCTACAAAAAAACATTTGTAACAACTATCTTCAAATTTATGTAAATGATACCTAACTTATAGAGATATTCCAATGTCATTACCAATTCCGCCGCGTAGAATCTGAAAAGCAAATGCCAATTTTTTTAATTATTCCTAGATAAATTGCCTAAAAGATTATGTTATTGGACATTAAAAGTAAATTAGAAGGAAAAGAAGAAGGAAACTAATTGTACCTAATGATATTATCTAAGAACATTTTCACAGTTTGTCTTCAGGCGGAATCTGATTAAATATGAAAAAATATTATTAGAGTTACATCTAGGGTTATAATCAAAATATCTTTCTGCGTTTATGCTTTATATTTGAGCCTAAATATGTTGACCAATATTCGAAGAGGATACTCATTTTTGTTTAAGCTATGATTTTATCGGATAATGTTGTGGATGTGTTGGAACTAAATTGTAATCTTATGCAATAATTTGATTTCAGTTTATTTCTTCTGATTCATTCAATTGTTAACATCCATATATTTGTCATTCTATTTTATGTGAATTTCTATATATTCAAATAATTGACAACTAGTTGATATTAAATTGGACTCAAGTAGTGGAATTGTAGGTGAGTACAAAAGTGTGTTGCGTATCGTAGATAGTCTACCATTTGATTAGAAATTGTGATTGAATGTTTTATGTTTAATCTGCTGACGATAGACATATTGGAGTAAATTGCATATTAGGTCACGAAACAATACGACTCTCTTATATAAAACAATAGAATTATTGAAGGTTTGGTTAATGAACTTGATTTCTACTAAAAACTAAGGAGCAAAATGCAATTAACTATTTTATCAAAACTATGAAACTAAAAGCGTAAGTTGTTAGTGAAATGTAGACGAATTGCATTTGAAGCATTGCACTTGAAATATTAGAAATGGGTGGCGGTGGTATTCGAACTCATGACCTTTTTCATTTGGTCTGACTCTGATACCATGATACCATATTGAATGATCATTTCAACCAAAAGTTTATATAGTTAGTGAAATATATCATTTAATATTAATATCTCCAATAGCCACCAAAGCACCTGTGATATCCAACATATATTTTGCGGATGCTACATTAATTGTTTGCCGAGCTATATAACATTGAGACGTTGGTCTAGAATAACGTGGTAGACAAATATGCAAATGTATCAGATTAAGTCATTAACCTCAAGAAATCTACGATAATGTTTAGCCCAAGGACCTCGAATTGTTAATCACTCGATTCTTTTGCTTAAATAGATGCTAATAACTGTGCATTTTACACACTTATCAATCGAAAATGATTTGGACCGAACTCATTAACATCGATCACCTTTGCCACCCTTAAAGGCCGACCAACAACATAGGATGGAGAAGCTTGTACATCTCTTAATGGTATAATGGTAGTTAAGGATCATACGTGTCTGGGCCGACTCTAGAGACTAGGAGGCCTAATGCGAGATACGAAATTGGCGCCGTTCTTATTTTTATCTACTATATAAAAATATTTAGTAATTCAATTAATTAAAAAGTATTATATTTTAATTTACAATTCTTTGAAAAATAAACAAAGCAGTGGTATATATTATTGGAATTTTTTAAGGCCTAAGTATAAAGATTATAAAAATATATATATTTTGATTTATGCATTTTGGGTCAATATTTAAGCAACAATACCATTGATCTTTCTTGAAGGCCCTTCATCAAAAAACACTTCGTAAATAAGGAAAGAAAAAAAAAAAAAAAAAAAGAGGCATATTTTGATTTATACATTTTGGGGCAATAATAAAACAACAATATAGATGGACTTCGTTGGAGGCTCGCAATCAAAAAATTACTTAACAAAAGAAATGAAATGAAAATACATAATATATATATTATATAGAGATTTTATGGGCCTTTGGGGATCAAACTAGAGACCGTACTTAACTAAAGCAAGCATTGCACCACTGACCAAATATCACTGTAATATTACATAAGTCGTGCAACAATAAACTTTGAGGTCGATTACGGTTGAAGGAGGACGCGTAGAAACGATAAACGTTTTTTGTTGAAGAAAAGTTGGACTAGTCTTTTGGAGCCATAATATAGAGTGTCTCTCTCTCAGCAAAGCTTTTGATGAATATATTATTTGGCCAAATCTCTTTAATAGTCCCTCAAGTATACATTATTTCCCACTCTTCTTCAACAATTTAAGGCGGTACGAGACGGTCGGAGGCAGTCAAACATTTAAGGCGGGTCAAACTCGGTGGTAAAAATCGGCCAAAAATCGGTTTTTTTTTTTTCTTTTCTTTTTTCCAAAATAACAGTTGGGATATTTTTAATAAAAAAATTGAGTTTATGCTTTATTTTTTTTATGTTAACTGTTATTGTTAAAGAACTAATGATGTATGCCATGAATGTTCAAGAATAAATGTAAACTCAAAACATTTGTCTTTTTATTTATATTTTATAAGAATATTTATGTATTATGATCTTATTATCATTAAACTTTATTATGTTGGTAAAATATATACATGATGGGAGATATAACTATGTTTAAATACTTTTTTATATATATTTTGAATATTTATAAATAATATATATATATATATATATTAAATTTTAAAAATCAATTTATTTCCGATTAATCAGCGCGCATCGATTAATTGTGAATCGGTGCCTGACCGCCTCCAACCCAATTACCGCTTTTTACAACCTTTCATACATATAATAAATGTCTAAACCACATAATTATAAAGATGTTTGTCTCTAATGTAATATCGATTGACTTAACCTAATATTGCATCTCCTAGATTATTGTTAACCAGCTGAGGTGGTGATGAGTTTTGATACTAAATTGTTAATTACCATTAATTTATTAGTGATAATTGATGGAATTTCTCCAAAGCTATAATTAATTTGAACGGGAACAAATAATCAATAGCGTAAATTTTGAATAATATGACAACCCAAGTATAAGTCCAATATATAAATAAAAAAAATCATGTTAGTCATCCACATTTTGGGGCGGGTTGAAATTATATATGCGAATAATAATCTTCTTAAGTTTGTTTGTTTATCTTCTTATTTCTTTTTCATGAGTTCTAAAATCGCTTATATTGACTTACGGAAACCAAAGGATACGATTCTGTTAGAAATAGATAAGATCTTCATTTAAAAATTCATAACAGCTGTTTAGTGAACAGATCAATCAACCAGGTAAAGACAGTGACAAACTACCTTAAAATAATCTTGGGACACCTTGTACACACGTACACCTGGAATTGATCAACTCAAACACTTGCAAGCACGAAATTACACAAACTTATAAAATACACACACACATATATATATATCTTATTGCATTTACTATCCATGTGAAAATCGCAAGTGTTGGTTTTCCTCTGTCATAAAAAAATTAACAAAAACCCCATGTATTAACAAAAGAATTACAGTTTTGAAAGACTTAATCAAGTAAGTCAGGTGACTGAATTGTAATTTTTCAAAAAAATACATAATTTTCGTATTTTTATAACTACCAAATATTGCTTTATATATATTTATAATTTAATAAATTTAAATCATAGAAAATGCAAAAAAAAATATATTAAAAATAAAACTTTTTAAAAAAAAGTAAAAAAAAAAAAAAGAATAAAGAAAGAACAAATGTTTGGGGCAATTCTATCATTTCATACAGCAAAAATGAAGAAAAATCGCAAAACCTGCAAGTGAGACACACGTTTGGGGTTTTTCGCCTTTGAGTAATAACTAATAGATACAGGGAAGTATTTGTTAATTTTTTTTATGACAGGAGGGAAACGGCAAGCAGCGATTTTCACAGGGGTAGTAAATGCAATAAGCTCTCTATAGTCTATATATATATATCGACTATACTGAAAACTCATGACTATATTATAAGAATTAGGGAAACCTATTTTTCAAAGCCAAAAAAATATACAAGGTCGATCACATAGAAAAAGATTGATATAATGTCATCGATAATGATTTTCCTATCCCTTTTCTTGCTTTTCTTCCGTCACTGCAATGCAGACGACAACTTTCTATGGGGTTCTTCCTGCTCGCACCCCTCAGAAGCAAAAAGTTCCACGTGGACAACAAATCTAAACAACTTGTTCAGCGCTCTGGAGACGAACGTGACTCTCAACAACGGCTACTGCAAAGCCGAGGCGGGTGAGAACGGTCCAGACAAAGTGTACGGCCTCATACAATGCAGAGGCGCGATATTTCCATGTCCAACTGTGCGGACTGCACCAGAAACTCCTTCAACACCAACAGCAGCTCTTGCGACGACGGCGGCGGTGGCAGGAGGAGGAACAGAAGAGTCATGGTTTATCAGAGGTGGTGTGTTATGCGGTACTCGAACGAGAGCTTCTTTGGGGTTTGGGAGAAATCGATTCATATAGTAACATCCAACCGCTCTTTTTCGAAAGAACAACCGGCGGTTGCTGCAAAGGGGAGAATGATGATGATGGGGCTGGCGGCAGCGGCTCCAGGGGAGGGTTTGATGTTTGCGAAAGCGGAGATGGAGGATGCGATGGGAGGGAAGAGGTATGGGTTGGCTCAGTGCACCAGAGACTTGGTGAAGTCGGATTGTAGGGATTGTTTGGAGCACTTGTTAAAAGAGTATGGGTCAATTGGGACAGGGGCTACCGTTGTTGAGAAACGGAGTTGGGGTATGTTTGTAGAGGGTTGTTTCATGTTGTACGATGATATTCCGTTTACTGCTATTGATGAGGGTGAGTATATGACTATAAATATATGTCAATAATTTGTTCAAGTGACTGTAGTTTAGTGGTGAGAATCCCACGTTGTGGCTGTGAGACCTGGGCTCGAATTCCAGCAGCCACACAATATATTTTTTTTTATCAATTCTTGATTTGTCTGTACGTTTGTGTTGCAGGAGGTGGAGGGGTGAGACCTTCCCATGCAGCAAATAGAGCTTTGGCTGCAGGACGATTAGCGACGGCCGCCATAACCATTTTCGTGACAGCAATTGCGTTTCTCTAAGCTCTTAGCTTCTTCCACCACCAGAAAAAGACAAGAGGCATTTAATATAATTACCATTAATAAATATTTATTGAAGAATCAAGATCTGAACAGTTGTTGTTGTATTATTTCATTACCACACTTATAAGTTTGATTCCACATTGTGATAATAGGTGTTAGCCTTATTATTTAAGTTGCTTCTGTAAACTCAATCTATCAATATTATATTCTTTTTTACTTTGTACGAAAGTGATATTCCCTCTCAATTTTCAAACGTTTTAATGGTCTAGTTTTATTACAACAATAAGATCGGTTATATATATATATATATATATAAAGAGAGAATTTCAATTTTAGTAGGTCTCCATTATTGATCGGAAATGGTTTTTCTAGATGATGACGTAGGAGTCTCGACAGGTCACCGTACCTGTAACACCGAAAGACGTTTCCCGGTGTAGTAGCTCCGATGATTAAGTTGGAGAGTATTTTCATGCACTTGAAATATATTATTTTGAAAAGGAGTTTCAATCCTTACCAGTTTGAGTGAACTCCCATTTTACAAGCACACATCTACCTTGGTCCCAAGTTAGCCTCATATTAGGGCTTTTAACCTAATTTTCTGTTTAATTGGGTCGGCCATCATAATTGGGCTTTTAGGTTAAATATAAATCTTAGCTCATCGATAATGGCGACTTAAGGTTTTCAGCGTCGCCCCATGATGTCTTTGTGTGTTGCGAGATGCGACTTCCTTCTTATCTTTGTTAGGGCTTTGTATGTTTTTTCTCAACTTAGTTCGGCTTTTAGTTTTGGGCTGTTTTTCCTTGGGTTACGTTTATGATCTGATTTTATAAGGGGTGAAATCCATATGAATAAAGTGGCATGTATCAACTACTCCCCCTATTCCAAAAAATTAATTTCAAATGCGGAATGAAGAATTTCGTCCTTTCTTTTTCCCGGCTCCGTGTCTTCCGTCCGTATGTCAGAAGGGTCAGCGCGCGTGGGTCAGTAACTCACTTTTTATGTGTCACCTCAGTTATTATTGAGGCGTGCCAAAAATATTTTCACTATAACCTAGGTGCTTTGATTGATCTCATCCATTCATTCGGACGAATGAGATCAATCGTCGTCTCGAATTCTCGATCTATATATAAATGATTCTCCCATTCTATTTGTTTCCTTTTTTGCGCACTTTCTTTATCTCTGTTTGCGAGCATTTTCTTTTAAGCCCCTTTTGGTTTCCCGGATAAGGGGTGATAAACAATATAATCACCTCTTATCAGACGTTGGTTTGTAGGATATAAGCCCGGCACAGATTCCGAGCCCGGTACCCAATCACGAAAATGCATGATAAATTATCTCAGCTCATGAGGTGAGATTGTGTAATCAGTGAAAAAGGCAAAAGAGGAAATGACCAAAAGCCCATAGTACAAATTTCTGTCTCTATCTTTCAAAAGCCCATTTTCCATTTTTCTCTCTCGCGTGACAACATCAGCTCCATCTGCTGCTATTTTTTTTTTTCCTTTTTTTTTCTTCCAAATCTTCATCTTAGCCGATGGTCTTCGTTTCTTTGGTACGACAGCAACAAAACCCTTCAAACCGACGACATCTAGACCTTCAAATATCTAAAAATTATAGTTAACTTTTTTTCTTTAATTCTTCTTTCAATGAGATTATTGAAGGATCGATTCGGAGAATTAGCCCAGGTACGAAAATTTCAATTAAATTTTCAAGATTTTCAATTCAATTCTTAAGATTTCCGATTCACTTTGCAAAATTATCTTAATTAGATGTGTAATCCGTAGTTTCACTAATTTATTGCGAAGGTGGGATCGATTGTTATTTGTAGAAGATGGTGATTTGTTGGGTGTTTTTTTCTTGTTCTTTTCCTTTTGGTTGATTGGTTGCAGCTAAAAGGGGGTTCCTTTATCTTTTCGTTTGTTACTTCATAATCTATTTGTCCGTTTTAGAATCTGTTAGTGAGATCTGAAAGAGAACATATTTTCATCTTTTGGTTTTACTTCGTAATCTTGTTCGGAATGTTGGAAATTTAATACTTACAGAATTGTGTTTAATTTTCATTTCATGCAGCTCGAAAGAGAATTCAATCACGAGTGAGTCTATTGACAACTTCTAAAAGACACATAACTTCTTGAATTATTAGTGTTGCCGCTCATCTCTAGGAATGGGTGAAGAAAGATGAAATTATCTGCAATTGAGATATTTCCCTCTCAATATAATCTCCATATCTCGATACCATGGCATAATCTACGGTGTGCCTGAAGCTCTTGATAGACACCCAAGGGAAAAAGGTCATCTTCGTGTAAGCTGAAAAAGATTTCGTCGATGTTCTTTTTCATATATTGTCTTTGCCTGTTGGTATAGTCATCAACTTGCTCAAAAAACAATAAATCATCAGCTCAAGTGGCTCAAGCAAACCTGTACGAAAACACAGAGAATCTAAATGAATCTTATACATGAACAATCAAGATTAAGGACACCCTCTTGAAACCTCCAATCCATAATTCTTCTGTTCCACTGTTGTCTCAGTGGTATTGAATCAACTGCAAGAAAATTCTACAGATGCGGCAATTGTTAGGGATATGTTTATGAAGATACAAAAGCATTGTCCAAATTACGATCGAAGTACGACGACAAATTTGTCTTATGTGGCGATGTTGGATTTGTGACGTGGGTTCTCACTTACATGGTGGTGGATGATTTGGTAGTGATGTCATTGTCTAGTATCTCAAGTATCACTCTGTCCCATCAGTTTCACGGTAAGAAATATTACATTGTTAATGTTGTGGAGTTTCTCACAATCTTATGTGGCTACTACATTAATATTTTTTTTTTGTGATTCTAGGAGTGGAGCACATATGTGATTTAAACATGTAATAGTGTTGATAAATACTAGCATGATGTGAACTGAATTTTACTAATTGAATTGTTCTCTCTTTCTCTCTCTCCAGTTTGGATGAATTTGAGGCCATTTTCATTTTGTTTATTCCATAGGCAAAAACTGATAATAATTAATTAGTTTATTCATTATATTAAATGAATTTAATTTGTTCACTGTTTATTAAAAAAAATTATATGCAATTGCATAGTGAAATTTAGTGTTAGTTTTCCACATATTTTGAAGATTACGTGACTTTTGCTCTTTCAATTTCAACACAAAGATATCCGAATAAAATGAAATTGAAATTGAGTAAAATGCCAACACTATATATATGGTAAGGGCAATTTTGACATTTCTGGTACTATCCCTCCTAATCATGCAAACCAAATATCATCTTGAAGTTATCCTTAATAAGTAATCCTACATACCAAACTCGAATTTTTGGCTACTGTATAATCATGAACAGTGTAATATAATATAATCCCACACAAATTATCTATCCTATACATCAAATCAAAAAAGAGCCCTTAGTGGATTATTCTTAGAGAAAAAACAGAGAGAGATTTTTTGTTTTGTTACCTTTTTGCGACCGATCCAACCTCTCGCTTTGGTAACTCTTTCTTCTTCTCCGCCGAACTTCTCAACTTTCTTTTTTCTTAAGGTACTCTTGTTTCAAATCCCCTTTCTCATATATATATATATATATATATATATATATATATATTACAACTATATATATGTACATCTCCCACTTTGTCCTGCTTAATTTATTTTCTCTTTTTTTTAGCACTCCAGGCCTAGAAACGATGCCGTTTTATTTTCCTCATCCAATCACATGGCAAATTTCTTCTCTTCTCCTTTTATTTTCAACCAGCTCGGCAGCTCGAACCTTTTCGTCTTCTGTGGTGGTCCACAAATACAATTTCTTTTTTGCTTTTCTTTTCTCTCCTCTTTAATCCTCCTTACGTGTCATCTCTTCCTTCTTCCACCAAAAAAGGGGTTCACAGAGAATTTCTTAATAAACCTTCTTGTCTGAAGATGGGCTCCCCTCCTTCTCCCAAATTCCACACCGACAAGAAGTTCAAAAAAAATGTTGAGTCTGTTCGTGGCCGCCGTCCGCTACCGTCGCCACCGCCGCCGCTTCATTCGACAGTCACCGCCCCAGCCGCCAACATCACTTCCCACCGCATTTTCCTCCAATTGCAGACCTCTCCCCTTTTCGATCACATCCAGAGTTGGATTACTCAGCTCATAATTTTTGGGTGCCCACCTCTTTTCTCTAACCCAATTTCTCAGCCATGGTATTGATTATATTTCCTTCCTCGTCCTCTTCTTTTTCTCCAGTTCTGCCATTTTTTATGCATTTGTATTGATTCAATTTTATTTTAGAAGCAACGTTTGATCAAGCAACCACAACTCTCGGTTACCTATAGGAGGCAAGCCTTCTTTTAGTGTTGCTGGCTCGACTAGTTCCTAAGAGAGAAGCTCGCAGATGAGAGAAGAGCTCGTGGTCGAGGTCGCCCTTCTCCGGCTTTCATGTGGGCGTTCTTCCCGTCTACATCACTGCAGGCTTTTCGCCTCTGTCGCAACCGCGGATGGGAAAATCGCCTGATATCTTATTAGATATATTAAGGTATTAAGGGGAAAAAATAGAATTAATTAAGAAAACAAAACAACATATGATGAAAAGAAGAAAAAAATTTGCCATTTTTTTTGTACAAGAAGAGGATTTTGTGCAGGCTCTGACATGAATAATTTCACTTGACTTCTCATATCTTCTTTTTCATAGTTGTCTTTCTTTCCTCTTCCTCCATACTACAAACAGAGACATAATTAATTATTACAAAAATAATGTTTGAAATACCAAAATTTCGATCAAAGGAAGAGCTTACATTTGGCTTCTTCGAGGTGATGAATAAGCATAATTATTACCTGATTCACTTGTTCGAGAAAAATCAGTGTGACATTAGGGAATATGAACTGCTTTGTCCAGAAAAACTGCGACACTTGTTCCAGAATTAAAAATATATGAAGTGAGTAAAAAATCTAGGAATGTGAGTGTTAGGTACAGATTCTTTCCAAAACAGCCATGGATCCGTAAACACAATTTAAAACAACTGGAAATGAGGAATAAAATTGTTATTGAATAAGAACGACTCAGTTCCCTTTTCCAGTGTTCATCCAGTTAATCCAAGGTCAGGTGGTAACACCGACTGAAAACAAGCACCAAGCTACAGCCACTGATCGGAACCCTAGATCTAACCCCAAAACCTCACTCCAAGTTGACTCACCAACACATGCACAGTCAACTCGGTGATTACTCACCCTCTCCACTCAGCACAAACCCAGATTTCTGCACACACAACACCAAAACCCTCACAGAAGAGGATTAAGGCCAGAAAAGATAAGGTTTGAATAAAAGGTTTTCAGCATTAAATGTGCTGCGACGGCAAGGACACCCATTGTCCGGCCAGACCTGCGACGGTGTCGCCGGAAAACGACAAGGGGTGACGAAACACTGTAGAGAGAGAAGGGGACAAGGGAACAGAGAGAAATGGCGCAACAGAAGAATGCTGCTAGGGTTGAGAGAGGTAAGAAGAATGAGGCAGATGGAGGGCTCAGATTGAAGCCCTAGAACAAACGGTTCAGATCTACGTTTGACTGGATCAGTGGGCTTATGTAATATTGGGCCCGATTTCACAAGTTGGGCCTTGAAATAATTAAGCTATTGGCCCAGATCACAACAGATCATTTCTATTGGGCTCAATACTTAACAATTCTCCACCTGAGACCAATAAAAGGATTATTATGAACACACTTAATGGACTGGGATCATCATTGCCGTAACTTTGAATCTTAAACACTAATCACACAGATTGTAGTAGAAGATTCAAAAAGTATTTTTTCCACAAAGGAGGTAATCACCAAGATAAAGAAAAAATTTAACATCACACAGAAGTTAAAAAAAAATAACACAAGCTATCACAAAGAAAGCAATAACAGACTTGCACACAACAAGCAGACAAACACATGTCTGTTTCAATCATGTTTTGAGACAATGTTCAAGGTTCTCAAACATGATCTCAATTTTTCCACAGGTAAACACTTAGTGCCCATGTCAGCAGGGTTGAATTCAGAAGGAATTTTCTCCAAGTCTATCTCACCTTTTTCCACCACTTTCCGGATAAAGTGGTATTTAATCTCAATGTGTTTTGTTCTGTCATGAAAGACAGGGTTCTTGCACAATTGTATACCTGATTGGCTGTCAGAGAAAACTACAACTTTACCTTTCAAGAAGCCAATTTCTGAGAGCAGCCCTTTCAACCAGAGAGATTCTTTTATAGCCTCAGTAGCTGCAATGTATTCTGCCTCAGTGGTAGAAAGGGCTACAATATTTTGAAGTTGAGATTTCCAGCAAATACAAGAACCACACAAAGTAAACACATAAGATGTGGTGGACTTCCTATTATCTCTGTTGTTTGCATAATTAGAATCCACATAACCACATAAGACAATTCGTTTTCACACTTAGAAAATTCAATCCCTGTTCTAACAGACCCTCTTAGATATCTCAATAACCACTTTACAGCCTCCCAATGAGGCATGCCAGGATTAGCCATATATCTACTCAAACAGCTTACAGCATATGCAATGTCAGGTCTAGTACTTACCATTAAATACATGATAGAACCAATTGCATTAGCATAAGGAACAGATTTCATATCACACATTTCAGGTTCATTCTTTTGAGACTGTTCCTTACTTAGCAAGAAATGAGCAGCTAAAGGCACAGACACAGACTTGGCATTTTTCATGGCAAATTTATCTAAGATTTTTTCAACATAGGCAGATTGGTTCAGAAGCAAAGAACAATCTTTTATGTTCCTAACTATGTCCATACCCAGAATTCTCTTTGAATCACCAAGAAATTTCATGTCAAAGTTTTCACTTAAGCACTTCTTCACATGATCAATAGCCTTTAAACAGGGGCTAGCAATAAGCATATCATCAACATAGATTAACAGGAACACATGAGATTGACAATCATCTTTGAAATACAAGCAAGGATCAAATTCACTTCTTTTAAATTTCAAAGAAAGCATACAAGAGTCAAATTTTTTTGTTCCACTGCCTAGGAGACTGCTTAAGGCCATAAAGAGATTTCTTTAACAAACAGACATAATCAGGATTAACAGAATCAACAAAGCCTTCAGGTTGAGACATGAAAATTTGCTTATCAAGATCACCATGCAGAAAAGCAGTTTTAACATCCATTTGCTTAAGTTCCCAATCAAAGTGAGCAACTAGAGCAAGTAAAATTCTGACAGTGGTGAATTTAACAACAGGAGCAAAAATTTCAGTATAGTCAATACCCTCTCTATGTGTAAAACCTTTAGCTACAAGCCTAGCTTTATATCTAACGGAATCAGATTCATGCTTAATTTTAAAGAGCCATTTACATTCAATCAAAGAGCACTTAGCAGGTTTTGGGACAAGAGTCCAAGTATGATTGACATGCAATGAGTTAATTTCCTCTTTCATAGCAGATAACCACATAGAAGATTCTGAAGATTTTAAAGCATCTTTGTAGCACTTAGGTTCATTCCCATCTAAAGGATCAAACACATTGAACACAAAAGATGCAAGCTGAAAATTATCAAGATGATGAGGTTTTCTAATTTCTCTTCTAGGTCTATCCCTAGCAAGTTGATAATCATGCAAATCATCAATATCAGGTAAATCAGACTCAACATTTTGATCAAACACATTTTCAGGCACAGAGGATGAATCATCATCATCAACAATCTCAATTTCCTCATTTCCAAGAGGAGATTTCTCCACCTCAATTGGAGCAGAGGGGGGAACAATAAATGAAGGCACATGCAAACAAGGATATTCATTTTCATTGAAAACAACATTTCTACTAATGATTGTTTTAAAACCATGTTCATTCTTTAGCCAACATTTATATCATTTTACCCCTTCAGGATATCCAATAAAAACACATTTTAAGGACCTAGGTTCTAATTTATCAGTTTTATGGTGAACAAAAGCAGAACAACCAAAAACTCTCAAATTAGACAAATCAGCTGGTTTCCCAGTCTACATAGTTTCAGGCAAATTTCCAGACAAAGGCACAGATGGAGATCTGTTAATCACATAAGCAGCTGTTAAGACAGCTTCACCCCAAAAAACTTTAGGCAAACCAGATGCATGCAACATGGATCTAACCCTATCCATTAATGTTCTATTCATTCTTTCAGCTATGCCATTCTGTTGAGGGGTATATGCAACAGTCCTATTTCTTCTAATGCCAAACTCAGCACACAAAGAATCAAATTCATGATTGCAAAATTCAGTGCCATTATCAGTTCTAAGGGTTCTCAGTTTCTTGTTTGTTTGATTTTCAATAAAGGTTTTCCAAGATTTGAACTTATCAAAAACATCAGACTTTTGCACAAGTAAGAAAACAAACACTTTTCTTGAAAAATCATCAACAGCAGACAAGAAATATTTGTTTCCACCAGGTGTGGAGACAGGTGCAGGACCCCAAACATCTGCATGAACATATTCAAGGATTTCTGTGCACTTAGAAGTATTAGGGAAAGGGGATTTAGGGAATTTCACTTTAGACTGTTTACCCATAACACATGAATTACACAAAGGCATATCAACAACAATGTCATCACTCAGATAGTTGTTTTTATGCAAGATTCCTAGTCCCTTACTACTGATGTGACCTAATATTCTATGCCAAAGATCAGTCATGTCATGCTGGACAGAATTAACATGTGAAACAGATAATGCAGATGCAACATACATATTATGCATTCTAACAGCCTTAAAAGAAAGTAAACCATCATGCATAATATTCATAACCCCATCACCCCAAGTACCCTTATACCCAGAATCCTCCAAGATAGCACAAGACATCAAATTGCTACTAAGCTTAGGAACATGTCTCACATTTTTAAATTTAAACACAAAACCAGATTGAAATTTCAGACATACAATTCCTATACCTAGCATATGTCTTTTACTACTATCAGCCATGGACACAGATCCATTTTTTACTTCAACATAAGAAGAGAACATGCTTCTGTGGGGTGTCATATGATTTGAGCAAGCAGAATCCATTAACCAGTCATTATCAGTCAAAGATGCAGACACAGAATTCACAAAATCAAGATACTCATCAGTAATCATAAACACATCACCCATGTTTTCAGCAACTTGGTTAGCCTGTTCATTATTAGACTTATTATCTTTCTTAGGTTCAGAACACCTATTGGCATAATGACCAGACTTACCACAGTTGTAACACTTCCTATGTTTGAGCTTATTCTTACTCCCTACTTTACCCTTATCAGACTTTTGAAAATTTTGGTTACTGGAGGAAGAAGCCTTGTTTGAAAACTTGTTTTTAGGCTTGTTTTTCACAAAGTTAACATCACCCAAAGATTTGTTGCTTTTGGTAGTTTTCAAATCAAGTTCCTTACTTTTCAAACCATTTATCACAGTGTCTAGAGTCACTTTGTCTCTGCCATACTTGATTGCAGATTTGACATCACTGTAAGAATCTGGAATAGCATTTAGAAGGACAATGGGGGTATATTCATCAATATTTTTATCCCCAGTTAACTTTATATCTTTCACAAGTTTTGTAAAAACATCAAGATTTTCATCTATATCTTTGTGCAAGTCAAGTTTAAATCTAAAAAACTTTTCCAGTAAAAACATTTTTGAGGGTAAAGAGGTTTCAGTATAAAGCTCTTCTAACTTATCCCATAATTCCTTAGCAGTATCAAGTTTACCTATCTTTCTAATCACATAGTCAGATAAGTTCAGAATAATCAGGGAATAAGCAAGTTCATCAAGATCATCTTTCATTTCCTTAGTGTTTTTATCATCATAAGTTTGAGTTATGGCCTTAAAACATTTCTGTTGCACTAAAACACCTTTCATTTTATGTTTCCATATAACAAAGTCACCCTTGCCATCAAAAGAAGCCACAGGATAAGAATTCATTTTCACAAAGAGAAAAGGAAAAAACAAGAGGCACACAAGCACACAAGCTGCACACAGACAGCAACAGAAAATGGAAACACACAAGCTGCACACAGACAGCAACAGAAAATGAAAACACACAAGCTGCACACAGACAACAACAGAAAATAAAAGCCACACAAAGCTGCACACAGACAGCAACAAAGTAAACAAGGAAAAAACACACAAGATGATCCCAGGAGGCCCAACAGAGAGCCAAGCGTTGCAGAAGGCAACTAAGTAACCAGTCGAAGTCTGGGCTATCTCAGACTACCCCCCTTCCCCAGATTCCTGCGACACTAAGCGGTCCGGACAAGGGAAGTTTGGAGTGGCGAATAGCCTGAGTTGGCCCAGAAGGCACCAAAGTAACCGGTCGTAGGCTGGGCTGTCTCAGACTACCCCCCTTCCCCAGATTCCTGCGACACTAAGCGGTCCGGACAAGGGAAGTTTGGAGTGGCAGATAGCCTGAGTTGGCCCAGATTTCAGAGAACAGCGGAAGAAGTTCTGACCACACAAGGTCAACCACAGGTTTTCCAGGATTTTACCCAGAAACAGAGTGAGTGAGTCACAGTAGTGAAATCCGTAACACGAGTCTGCAAAGAACAAGTGCCCAACTGATGCTCTGATACCACTGTTAGGTACAGGTTCTTTCCAAAACAGCCATGGATCCGTAAACACAATTTAAAACAACTGGAAATGAGGAATAAAATTGTTATTGAATAAGAACGGCTCAGTTCCCTTTTCCAGTGTTCATCCAGTTAATCCAAGGTCAGGTGGTAACACCGACTGAAAACAAGCACCAAGCTACAGCCACTGATCGGAACCCTAGATCTGACCCCAAAACCTCACTCCAAGTTGACTCACCAACACATGCACAGTCAACTCGGTGATAACTCACCCTCTCCACTCAGCACAAACCCAGATTTCTGCACACACAACACCAAAACCCTCACAGAAGAGGATTAAGGCCAGAAAAGATAAGGTTTGAATAAAAGGTGAATCACACTTGTCTCTCTCTCTCACCACAGTATAAATACACAGAGTTTCAACGGTTTTCAGCATTAAATGTGCTGCGACGGCAAGGACACCCATTGTCCGGCCAGACCTGCGACGGTGTCGCCGGAAAACGACAAGGGGTGACGAAACACTGTAGAGAGAGAAGGGGACAAGGGAACAGAGAGAAATGGCGCAGCAGAAGAATGCTGCTAGGGTTGAGAGAGGTAAGAAGAATGAGGCAGATGGAGGGCTCAGATTGAAGCCCTAGAACAAACGGTTCAGATCTACGTTTGACTGGATCAGTGGGCTTATGTAGTATTGGGCCCGATTTCACAAGTTGGGCCTTGAAATAATTAAGCTATTGGCCCAGATCACAACAGATCATTTCTATTGGGCTCAATACTTAACAGTGAGTAAATATAAAGGGAAAAAATACACAATAATTAATTCCAATACAAAACCTTATGTAATCTTCGCACACCATCTCTTTCAAATTTGTGAATCACTTGTAGGAGACTGAAAAGGCATGGCACTATTAGCGAAAACTCCTTTCAAGCTGTCAATCCCATCAAATAAGTTGTAGCTGATTTTCTGGAATTAATTTACAACAAATTTGTAGCTTAGCATGATTTTGGTAGATAGAGATATCATGTAGCATGATTATTGTAATTACCAAATATAAGGGTACCCGTACATGTATATATAGTTGTAGAGACTAATGTAAATTATATATTGAGTTTACAAATAAAAATCTACCTAGCCTTTGACTTCTTTAAGCACCACTCTACACTTGTGTAGGTCTTCCAATCCTTCTAGTTATAATTCCATTCCAATTCTCTTAGCTTTTTCAGCAGTTTCAAAAAGTGAGTGGTGATAGTTTTTTTCTGTTTCCACCGGCGAATCTCGGTCAGTGTAAAGATGCCTCAATTAGTTTAAAAATAAAATTGAAAACATCACCCATTTTATTAAATTTGGAGACCAAATTTAAGAAAATGATAAACGTTTAAAACCAATTGTGAAAAGTAATCGCTCCAATCGTGGTAACATCGTGTGTTTAGTAGTTTGTGACATAAGAAGTTTTAATATCGTGGGATTGTGTTCCCCTCATCTTCGATGATCGTGGGTGTGTAAAGGATCGAAAAATAAATAAATTAATGAATAAAAATCTGTCGAAATAGTAATTGACAACATTATCCTTTAATTTAGGTCTAGTAAGGGTTATATGTCAAAAAATCATTCTTTTATATATAAGCTAAACTTATACAACTTTATAATATGAAATGCCTAGTGAAAATAAAAATTACTTCTCTCTGTTCTCTATTTTTTCTTTTTGTTTTACCAAAAATATTCTTAACACATGGAATATTCTTAACACATGGTTATTAATGATTTCGTTAGTTATTGGCAGAATGGTTAGGGGAACTCAGGAAGGATCACATTGGAACAATTTTGAAATGCGAGGGATGAAATAGATGTATTTTAAAGATGATGAACTAAATTGGGACAAAAGATATGCTTGAGAAACTATTAAAGAGATTTGACGATATTCTTTTGGGACTTGATATTCGCGGTACCACTTTTTATGAATATGGGTTAACAATAATCCGCTTTCCACCTCTCTTTCTCTCTCTAGAAAAAAATCTACTCAAATTTTTATATTAGAAATCGTCGTCAAAATCAATCTTATTGCAGCAATTACAAAAGAAAATGAGTGCATTGGATGAGGATCGAGATACACAATCCAATGTGGTAACATTTGTTCATTTTTGTTCTATAAATTTGAAAAACGTGGCTCACGACCAAAACGAGCGCGGAAAATTGATGTGCACGCCCAAACTGGACACATAAAAGCTTTGGAGGGTAATGTGATTTTTTCCCCCGCCTCTCGTGTCTCTCCATATCTGGTATTGTGCATTAAAAAAGTAAAAACAAATTTAAAAAAAAAACAAAAACAAAATATATATTGATGTGGTTAACACAAATATTATTGTGTTTACAGTTGTAGACACTTATTTTGAAATACCATAAACAGTTTAAACTCTGAAAATAATAAAACTCAAAACTAAGGAAGAGTTTTTTATAATTTCAGAGCTTAGACCAAACGGTGTTAAGGTCAAATGTCTGACAACTAACAGCTATGGCTTTTTCAAGTACAAGGGGTCAAATCGATGCAATCGAGAGTAGGGGTAAAGTGGTACCGAACCAAAGTAAATGGGGGGGGGGGGAGTGGAATTTACGCTAAATTTAAATTAAAACAGGCAGTAATCGCTTTATCTAGGTCTAGGCGATCTATGTATTTTCGGAAGTATGGGTCAGATTTTAGGGCAACTGAATCATAAAATCTAGTCAATAAATAGTACACGTGAAACCACTAACACCCGATATGAGAAATAACAAATGAAAATTGTCTCTCAAAAATCGGAAATCGAAACTTTGAAAACCGGAATGATTTTTTTTTTTTCAAAATTGAAACTTTTTGAATCGGAACAGACCTTTCCAACTTTCACCCCTATACGAGGCAGATAAATTTGTTATAGTATATGATTAACATTTACAAAAATATTAAAACACCACTAAACGTGAAAAAAAAAATACATAAAATTTAACATTTTTTCAAGCATTGGCAATTTCGAGTCTTTATTTAAAATCGGTTGTGGATTCTTTTCGGTGGAAACACGTTTGCTTTTCTCTTTTTTATAATTACCAAGAATGTCCGTGAAACTTTTAAATTTATAAAAACAACCCCAAAAAGTTTCCAACAAGTGTCATGACACATCTGTACATGTTACATAAGTTTTCGTGTACCATAGAATATACTCTCTCCATGCCAAAGTATATGTCGCTTTGGGTTGTTGCTTACATATTAAGAAAACTAATAATGTGCGTCGATTTTAGAAAAAAAATATATAGAATGACAAAAATATCCATGTTATTAATGTTGTTTCCATTAATTCTCTCTCAATTAATAATTAGTAATAACGACAAAATCGAAAAAATAATAACTAATGCATAATCAAAATTCTAAAATAACAAATAATGTGGAACAAGAGAAATATCTGACACGTTAAATTGATGTGATTTTTTGTAATATGTCCAACTTAAGCGATTAAAATAAGAAATTTCATTGGTATGAGTATGGCCCACTAACACCAATTTTGGGCTGACCCGATCCAGTTCTGAAAGACTATTCCATGGCGAGTCAGCTTCTTCTTCCTTCTCGAACTCACCCACATATTCATACCATACGCGTCATTTTTCAGACCTATACTTATAAAGAAAATTCTCAGTAATTTCGCCTCTCTCTCTCTACATATATTAAAGTTGAACTTTACGATTAATTTCATTGATTTTGTTGTTGAGAATCTCAAGAAATCTGTTTAATAAACCCTAGCGAAAAATTGGAAGATCCATGGAGAAAACAACGAAGAACGAGGAGCCTGCGATCGGAATCCCGTACAACTCGGCGTACCATGCGTCGGCGCCGCAGCAGCAGCAGCAGCAGTACTACGTGGGACAAAACCCTTACCAAAGTGGCGCCATCCCTCCAAACGCCGTCGTTGGACACCCCAAGGGCATTCCCCTTCTTCAGACTATTTACCGTGATACCCCTGCCCCTTTTAACTGTCTTCACTGCGGCGGTTCCGGCATCACCACCGTCAAGTAAATTCCTCCACCCCTTCCCTTCTCTTTTTCTTTTTTTTTCCCGATTGATTTTTCTTAAATTATTGTGCTGTGAGGAAAAAAATTTCTAGTGTTTCCAATTCGGCCAAAGTATTCTCGATCATAGATTCACACTTGCCCTAATTGAAATCTGGAAATAGAGTGATCAATTTCAAATTTCAATTCTAGGGCAATTTTGATTGACATTTGTGTTCCCCAAATCGGATTTACAACTACAAATACCATTTCATATGTATTCGTAAAAATGAACTCTCTCGGAAGATCGGCTATTCGTGTGAAAATACTTCAAAATTAGTTGTTTAATACTATCATCGTACTTGTTTAAAACGTCAAATTCATTTCCGATTCTTAGTACATTAATTCTTGTTGTTCTGTGTCGATATTTTTTTATAGTTGACGAGGAGGAATTTTTGGTACAGATATTTTTCCTGAGGCCAAAATTTATTTGCAACGAGCTTCACTAAAACATAGCCCGTCTGTACGTGAGGGGGTGTATACGATGTTATTCAATAGGGTTTCTCCCATAATTAACGCCAATTTCTTATCTTTTTATTCACTCTTATAAAGCTTGTACAACTACCAAATTAATACACACCTTTTGCCGAATAGAAGGTCGGATTATGTAGTAAGTAAAATATCGTATCTTACACAACCACATTATTGTCGTTTAATTTGCTTGCGTATTTAGGTCGAAACCGAGTTTAGCTGCTTTTGTGGGTTGTATGATGCCGATGATGCTCGGAGTCTGCTTTCTTTGCCCTTCGATGGATTGTCTATGGCACAAATATCATTATTGTCCAAGCTGCAATGAAAAGGTATTCTTTTTTAATTCTTGAGAGAGGATGATAATATTATTATTTATTTATTTATTATTATTTTGTTATTTTTTCCGTAAATAGGTTGCTGATTTTGAGAAGACTGATGCTTGTGCGGTGATGGATCCTCCGTACTGGGTACAGCAGAGTTTTGCATTGCCTGCTTGACGCCGTTTATTGGTCGTATGTTGTGATTATATATTCGGTGGTGAACAGAAAAATAGAGAATGTAATTCTTATAGATATTATATGCACGCACATACATACATTAAGCTTTGAACCCAAGTTATTGCAGAATCTTATGAACTGTTGCATTATATATGTAATGAAGGTGAGTGAGCCGTGTTCTTGTAATTTTGACCGAGTATCGTATTGGTTTGTGGTACCTATTTCTTCGGGGGTTTCTATTTTCTTTTTAAGCCGAAATATTTTTTTTTACAATTGCTTTGTAAAACAAAATACTGGATAAAAACGTAACTACAATCTGAAGTATGATTTCATCAATGTATCACATGCTCGAGTTTTATTGTTACTAACAAAAGAAAGTTTGCTGGAGAAACTACGAGAAAGTTTGCTGGAGAAACTACGAGGGCGAATTTTTCTCCCATTTGAAAGTTATTGTTGTACATATCGTAACTCATATATTTGAACTTTTTAATTTAATTTTCAAATTATTGTGCATACCTAATTAAATCATTTTTTTAATTATCATTCCCATTTTTTCTGCATATTGTTTGGCAATTCTATGGTTAGTGCTAGATAAGTATAATAAAACACAAATGGGTAGCATCAAAATGATTTTTTTTTTTTTTTTTGTTTTTGTTTTTTTTTTTTTGTTTTTTTCGAATATTCAAGAGGTAACTGATTTATTCGATCTTTGTCCTAGGCTATTTGTATCCATGCTAGCACAACGAAAAGTCTCATAGAAAAATATAAGAATAGGTGGAAGAAGGCAGAATTTAGATTCAAATTTTGTGGCAAAAGTTTTGGGGATCGAGTAGACAACTAATTAGTGATATGCTTCTTATAAAAATTGTACCAAGAAGGTGAACCCTATCGCAAAGGAATATTAGTGCGACAAGTGTGACAAGTAGGGGTCTAAATGAGCCGAGCTGACTCGTGAGCTCGATGAGTCGGCTCGACAAAAGCTCGAACTCAACACGAGCTCATTTTTAGTTATTTGTGAGCTCACGAACCGGCTCACAAGCTTCTTTATTTTTAGTTTAAATATAATTAATACAAAGTAAATAATAATTCATATAAATAATTAAAAAAATAAATTACAAGTTATTTTGTTTTTCCATTTTTTTTAATGATAATTTTTAATAATAAATTTATAATAATATTAATAAAAATAAAATGGTCTTGGCTCGAGCTCGAGCTCAACAAGCCCGGCTCGCTCGAGCTCGAGCTCAGGAAAAAAATTACTCGAAGAGCTCAAGCTCGAGCTCATCAAAATGGATTCGAGCTCGTCAAAACAGCCAAGCTCCGCTCGTTTACATCTCTAGTGTTCTTACTATACCAGGTAACTAAACTTGATTTGGTAACATATTATCAATTAAGTTCATTTTAATTGCTGCATCATCATTACCATATTCTCTTCTCGGCCAAGTAGAGAAAAAGATTAATTATTATACCCGCTTTTTTGGATTAGTAGCAACAACCACGAGTGATGCACGTGATTTATGCATGATTTACTTAACGTGTGAATTTATATTTATTTAATTGTAATTAGATATGAATGATATGTTACAAATAATTAAAAATTAAATCAAATCAAATAAATACATAAATCAGCCGACCGGAAATTAGCTGATACGAAGTCAACTAATCGGAGCTCTGGCAACCTCCTTCGTGCAGCCACCACCCCTTGAAAAAATCAGCCAACTAATCAAATCAGCTAATCGATTCTCTAGCGACCCACCACCAGATTTTTCAATTAATTATTTTTAAACAAAATAAAATAAATAAAATAATAAAATAATAAATAATATAATTTTAAATAAATAACCTAACTTTATTAGGGGCTTGCTATTTGCAATTTTACTGATGGCAGCGGAATATTATTCATTTGAAAATTTTCATTTCTAAATTCTCTCAAATCTTCAGGGGACTCTCTCAACACATTTAAAAATTGAAAAAATCTCGGCTTCAAATCCGTAGCGTATGAACCTCAATTACGGTAAATTTTTTTTAATCTTAATCGTTACAATCAATTTGATTTACCAATTAGTTACCAATATAGGTTTAAGATTAAATTTAGGATTTGAAAAGAAAAAGAAAAAAAACTTGGTTTCGCTTTCCAGAAAACGAAATCTTCAATTTTTTTGAAGATTTCGCCTTCTAGAAAATGAAACCTCAACAAAATTTGAAGGTTTCTTCGCCTTCTAGAAAACGAAACCTTCAAAATCTTTGAAGGTTACGTTTTCCAGAAGGCGAAACCTTAACAAAATTTGATTTTTTTTGTTAATTGACTTATTATTTAATTAAATTTATTTAATTAATTTGAATTGTTATTTGTACAGATGCAAGGACCTGGTAAAGGGATAGCTCTTCTGATTCTTAAATTCATCCTCACATTCGTCTTTATTATTCTACCAAAGTATAAAAATACTAATTTTTTTTAATACGAAGAAATATATATATATATATATATAAATAATAAAAAAATGGTATGTTTCGTTACGAGCAGAACTTTTTCTTTTTGGGTTTCGTTTCTAAAGGAACGAAACCACCCTTTTTTTTAGGTTTCGTTTCTAAAAGAATAAAACCCCCTCCTTTTTTTTTTTTTTTTTTTTTTTGCTTCCGTGCTCGTTTTACCTCGTAATCGTAATTCGGATCGGCCATTGAAGTTGTTGTTGGTCGGCAGTAAAATTTGTGAAACGAGCTTCAGATTCAAAGATTTCGGAATTTTGAGTTGAGAGAGTTTCGACTTTTTTAGGAAGTTTGAATGTGAGAAATGAGAGCATGGTAGTTAATCTCGCGATATATCGCGATACGGTATGGTTCAAATCAAAACGATACAACTCGGGTTATGGCCTATTGATAAATGTCGTTAAATATCACGATACAATACGATATTGACGATATTAGTCGACAATTAGAAAAAAATGAAAAAAATGAAGAAAAAAAATGAAGAAAAAAAAGAAGAAAAAGAAGAAGAAATGCAGTCAACTGCTCTGAAAAACGGTTTAGAACAGATTTCTTCAATATCCCAAACCTAATTCACACTTTTCTCTTCAATTTTTTCACCAATCCTCACAGTATTACAACCCTAATTCAATTTTTATAGATTCTTGCGATTCAAAACTAATTCGAGGCATTTTTTTTTCTGGATTTTGCGATGGATGATGATGAATGCAATCGTTTAAAATTGGTAGATGAGGACGATTTATGTGACATTGATCTTCAAAATTATGAGATATCGAACATTTTAGAAATCATGTATTCGGATTTGAACTTAGGGACAATTTGGCTAAGCTTATTTTAAACAGTTGATAAGCTGTTTTTTTTTTTTTTTTTATAATTATCTGATAAGCTGTTTTAAGAGCTGATAAGTTGTTACGTTTTACTTTTAAAATTATGTTTTTCAACTATTTGGATAGTGATCTTACAAGCTATTTTACTCATTATAAGATCTTAAATAAATAGATGGGGGTAAAGGTACTTTAAAAAAAAGAAAATCTTATTTGCTCTCCTCTAGCCTATAATATTTTGATTTTTTAAGATTTTTTGAAAAAAAATACCTAACACAATGGAATAGCTCGTAGACATCTTATAAGCTCGTTTTAACATTTTATAAGCCTAGCAAAACATCCTCTTAGATGATGTTATTTGATGAACATCATGAGAGTACTGTTGCGTTTAAGTCAATTTTAGTAAAACTCCCGCTGCAATTGGTATTTCAATTTTTATAATTGGCCAAACCGTAATAGTCAAACCTCACTAGCGGTCCCTCATTTTAATATGGGGTTTTTATGAGAAAGTCCTAACCATACACCTTTATTATTCTATGTTCATGGTCTTTTTCTTCTTTACACATAAGCCCATCACTTACACCTTACTAACTAAAAAACGCAAATTACTGTTTTATGACCGTTTTGCCCTCAGATTTGAGCTGCTCATTAATCGAACCCTAAGCTCGATATTAAGGCAATGTTTGGAAGCATTTTTATTTTGTTTTCATTGATTCCACAAAACAAAATTGTATTTATTAAACTTTTCAAATCATTTTCTCAAAACAATTTCAAAAGTTTCTCTTTCATTCGAACATGATGTGACTGCTACAGTAAAATGATTTGACTGCTACAGTAAAATATGTCTTTACTAAAAAACAGATAAATATCACTTCATCTTCCAAATTTTTTTCTTCTAAAATACTTTTTTCTAACACCTTTAAACATGATTTGACTCCTACAATGTATTTTGTCACCTTCCAAAACATAAACAAACATTACTTTCACTCTCAAATCTTCACCCAAAACATATTTCCTCAAAATGAAATCAAAATAAGTTCCAAAACACTTCCAAACATTGCCTAAGTATATATTATTTCTCTACACGTCCGAACATAAGGTTTGTTTCTCTACATTTTGATTCGCTTCTTTCTTGCAAGGAGTTTCACTGAACCTCGCGTTCCACCTTCATCTCCATTGCAGATAAGTACGGTGCATGAATGAATTCGAACATAGTCAAGCTTTTTTCAATTTTTTTTAATACCCAAACGACCGGAATGTGAATTATGGGAAATCGGAAATATTGACGCCCGATGTTTGTATGTTTTGAATTTTGTTGAGTTTTTGAAAGTTTTTGGTGTATTTTTGTTCGAAGGATAATTTCATATATTTTGGATGTATTACGTTTGTTTTGTAATATCATGTTCATTAACTGAAGTTTTTGGTGTTGTCACAATAAGTTTTTATAATTTTACTGTAGCTGGCAGTACAATTTTGAGTATACGTTAAATTTGTTTATACCTTGATATCGTTTTTCACTTTGTGATATGTTACTGCTAGTGACAGTACAGTTAGTGTATAGTTGCAATTGATGGATTCATGGCTTCATTGTTTAGTTTTGACTTTCTTTTCACTTTATACCTATGTTACTGTCAGTGACGGTATAATTAATGTATAGTTGAATTTGCATATACGATGGATCCTTTTGTTGTGCTGTTATTGAAATATGGTGCATGTTATACAGTACTAATATTGTGGATTTTGTATGTTCACGATGGGAACACTTGTATTGTGATAAGCTGTCATTCATGTATAATGTCCCCACGATTGGTGTTTTTTTTACTAAAAGATGACAAAAATGTATCAGGGGTTCTTTTACTAGTTGATCAATTTTCTATTCGAAAGATTGAAGTTACTGTAAAGGTAGTTCAATCATCGTGCAATTTGGTTGAAAAAAGGTCAATGATGTGTTCTCCCAATACATTACTTGTCTCTTATGTTCAAGGAAACACTGAAATTGTTAATTCACTATGTAATCCACTTAGTGTTTCCTGCACAAAAAAGATTTTGCTCAGTTCACATTCGGCAAACTTGATTACTGATGTCGGTCAAGTATTATGTGGGGCAGCTAGAATTTAGAAAATATTTGTCGAAGTTTGCCATTGAGATTGGATTAGAATTCAAGTATACTAAAAATGACAAGAGGAGGGTGACGGCTGTTTGCAAGTTTAGAGAATCAAAAAATTATTTATGGAGAATTCATGCCTCAATTGAATTTTTGATTGATTTTTTAATTATACGTACTTATGAGAAATTCCACATCTGTGGATCAGCATTTTATGCTGCGAAGAAGTTAAGAATGGGTTCTAAGATTATAGCTGAAGCTATTGTGGAGAATATGCAAACAAAATCATTGATGTGTGCTAATAATGCTATTATTAAAGCGAAGAAGGATTACGGAATTACAATTAACTATCATGTAGCATGGAGAGCTATTGAAGCTAGCAGGAGTTGTATATTTGGAGATGAAGCATTGTCTTATTCATTCCTCATCTTGTACTTTCGTGAAGTTGGACGTTGTAATCCCGATAGTGTGTTCGACGTGGAAGTTGATGATGCATATAACTCGTTCAAGCGGTACTTCTTCAACTTTGGGGCATCGTTATCTAGATTTAAGTTCTGTCGTCAAATGCTCATCTTGGATGGGGCACATTTTTTAAAGGGAAATACAAGGGTGTTCTTCTAAGTGCCATTGCGAAAGATGCAAGAAATGGTGAGTTTTACATTTTCAGTTTTTGTTTCAGCGATAGTTTATTTTACTGTCAGTGACAGTAACAAATGAGTTCTTGTGTTGTATTTTTTCAGGTCTCTATCCAGTTGCATTTGCTACTATACGGGACGAAAATATTTCTAATTGGGATTTTTTCATGAATCCTTTAAGAATTGCACTTAATACAGATAGTGTGTTGACATTTATATCCGATCGACAACGAAGCATTTCGGAAGTTGTTAAAACATTTTTCCCCATCATTTTTTTTGCATTCTGCATCTAGAGAATAATTTGAAGCATAGGTTGAGTGGGATGCTGTCTAATTATAGGGATATGTTAGTAAGACAATTTCTTGTGCATATGCTCCGACTAAGCAAATTTTTCATTAGAACCTTGACAAATTGAAATCAAGTGGTTCGAAAAAAATTATTGATTTCTTGTCGGAGTTGCCTTTTGATAATTAGGCTTGTGCTTACTTTAGAGCTGTAGGTATGGTTAATTATATTCGAATGCGGTAGAGTCGTGGAATTTTGCAATGAAGAAATTCCGACATCTGACGATTACAGAGTTGGTTGACTCCATTCGGAGATGGGTAATGGACAAAGTATGTAAAAGGGCTAGAGAATCGAAGGTTTCCAAAACGATGTTGTGTCCAAAGATGGAAAGGGTGCTTAACAATTTTGTGGATGCTGGAAGTACATGGAATGTGAGAATGTCAACTAGAACAGTTATTGAAGTGCATTCAGATCCGCATGTTATTGTGGATTTATTTAGTAGGACTTGTACCTGCCGGATGTGGCAAATTACTGGTTTCCCTTGCTGCTATGCAGTTATTGCGCTCTTTAATACCTCCGAACGATATACATATATTGATCCCTTGTTCTATTCGTCGTATTTCCGTAGCACTTATTCGTTTCCAATTCATCCTTGTTTGGTGGATTTTGAACAGGTTGAGCAGCCTATTGTTCGACCTTCTTCTTGCCAGATTTGAAGGGACAGACCGAAAAGGAACATAATACCATCTTGTGGTGAGAACATTAAGAAAAAAATCATGTGTGGAAGATGTTCTGAGTTTGGTCACCATAATAGGAAGTCTTGCAACAAAAATATTTGAATGTAATAGACTCTGTTTTTCTAGGTGACTCTGTTTTTCTAGGTGTATTTTATAGCACATGACAGTAATTTTTACCTACTCAATATTTTTTCTCTTTTTTTTTATATGTTTTGGTACTATATTACTATCATTGGCTGTAACATTATTAGTTTGGTGTAATTTTACATAGTCATTCGAATTGGATTGATGTCAAATGTTCTTAACTGTGTGAATTAACATTTAGAAAATTAATTTTAGCAGTGATAACCACAAACTCATGCATTGGATAACTCACATTATTCACATGCACTATATTACTGCACATGACAGTAATATTACCTATTCAATATGTTTTTATGTTTTGGTGCATTTTTTACATAGTCATTCGAATTTCGATTGATGTCATACAGTATTTCTTGTACGAGTTTAACTTTCAGAAAAGCAATATTGGTATAAAATAACACGAAAAATATAAATTGCAAACAGAACGACCATTCACACACCACCTACATAATATACTGCCATGGACAGTAAAATAGTGTTTTTAACATAGTACTTATTTTAAAATAAAACGAATAATATAAGTTGGAAACAGAACATGCATTCACAGACCACCTACATAATATATTGCCATGGACAGTAATATAGTGTTTTTAACATAGTACTTGTTTTAAAAACAACAACGAAATGCCATGACTGGTAAATAATACATCAGACCTATCATTGTCGTTGAATTTTGTCCTTGCAAGTTAGTTTGTGATTTAGAAAACCATGAACCATTTCTTTCCTTATTGTATAAGTGCTCGCTTCTGCATCCAGTTTTACCACAGGCTTTTGACGGTAGTATTGTCTGATGACATACAACACAAATACTCCACAATCCTCGCTTTTTCGATTATGTTGAGGTGAATCTTCAACTTCTTCCAGTATGGCACCCACTGGAATACCGTTGATATTCTTTTTTTCGCTAACAAGGGTCTCCACACCACGAATCTGGAAAAGCAAAAAAAAAAAATATTGTGGCATAACCATGAATGTTTTGTAAAAATAACATTTTTCACTCACAATGTCCTGTGCATCTGTCACATATGGATCTCTGCGCATGTTTTCTCCACTCCCAGTGACTGGCCTGCACGAGTTGTAATATTTCCAGATGTTCTTTTTTCTGTCAAGGATAACCAATTTCCAATGATCTATCACATTTTCGCTACTGCAGTCTGAATACACTGGAAATATTAGATAAGGATAGGTCGAGTTATATATGTGTTTGATGCATTGCTCCAGCATGTTGTAGAAAAAGGGGGAGACCATTCGATTGTCGATAATGTCCCTGTATATATTTACAACATCACATATACAAATATCAACATATATAATATTTTTTGAATTGATGTATAATATTTGACTCACCAGAAGTGAACTCGGAAAACAATAACTTTCACCATCCAAATCCGGATCGATGTTGTCATTAAACAGTCCTTCCTCTTGCCGCATATACATAATGGACATGTATGAATCAAGAACCTTCATGTACAAATATAAAAGCAGTCGTCATAATCATCAAATGCAGTACAAAAATTATTTATTAATGTAAATTACTATCTTTGAGAGTAGCATTATTAATGTTACTGTCTCTAACAGTACATTAATGCAAAGTTTTGTGTGAAATGTATTAATTCTATAAATGTTCTATCTGTGACAGTATAGTTATGCATTGTTTGAATTCTCACATTTTTGTGTGTGGATTTCCTCTTTACCAACTGTATTATGCCATCCATCTGGACAAACTCAGCCACAGAACCTTCTGGATTCCTCCAAATTTGCAGAGTACCCCTATATAACAAATGAGTATGTTAGATTAAAGAGTAGAAGAATCTTTAACATTAAAAAAAGCTGTAATACATACACATTTTCAGTCTCTGCGTTTTGTATAGTAATATAATGTACGATGTATTGATCTTCTTTAGAGAGCAAATCGTAAATTCCCATTTTCTTGTAAGTATAATCTTTGCGTTTCTTTTTCTTAGCTGGTTCCTTATCATCGATCGTACGTTGTTTATGTTTACCTCGTGTCCTGTCAGCGACAACTGATTACGAATTGGTTTCTTTTTTATCTTACGTTTGATCGGTCTGAGATCGTCCTTCGGTTTAGGTGCATTTAGCTTTGATCTTGTTCTTCTGGCCACAGCTGATGACTTAGGAGTCACTTTTGCTATGTGTTTGCGAGTTGGATTCGGATTATCGACAAAGTCCGTATCATAATCATTATCCTTTTTTTGTTTCTCTGCAGTCGTCTTTCGGTTTGCATCAATTGCAGCCTTCAAAGTAAGTTGCATATCTTCAACCTTTTGGATCAAGCTATCATTTTATTTCTGTAGTTCAACAATTTGGCAATATTGCTCCTAGATGGTGTTAAATGATGCATCATAGCTACCCTGGGATTTCACGACATCCTTATTCAATTCTCCAAGTTTGTCAACATCATCCCTCTCCTTCTGTATTGCCTCATTTGCAGCCCGAAGATTCGCTATCATGGTCTCAATTGACATATTCCTTTGAGTTGCATCATCAAGTTTTTTTTGCAGTTATTCTACATATTTCGTCAATCTTGTACTAGGAGTAGATTCTAGGTGAGAGTTAGTTGGTATATCGGAAAGCCTCGCTAAATCGTTGTTTAAAATGTTTATCGTGTGCTCCTGATTGCTTATCTTTCTCTTTAACGATTCTTATTCAGTTTTGGATAACCTATTAGAAAGATCAACTGTGAGTTTACAAATGAGAGTCGCGCTTTCATCTTTAATTCTTCTCTTCTGATTGTTTGCGTTCTGTTTCCCAACTGGTTGTTCTTGTTGCTTGTCACCAACTTCTTTATTCTCAATGTAATCAATGTCATCTTCTTCATCATCAAATTGTCCCAGAGCAGTAGCTTCGAAATTTGTTGGTGCCAACGTTTTAACACAAACCTGTAATGATACAGTAACATTGTTTTATATTACTGTCACTAACAGAGAAATAATATTTTTTTATTAAATCAATGTCAACTATACTGTCACTGACAGTAAAATAAAGTTTTTACTATCTTACACGGTATGTTAATACAGAATAATAGATCGTTGTATCCTTTTATTTTTACCTGGTCTGGTTCTAAATACTTTATCGAAATTCCGTTGGCTTTGCGACATGCATTTTTCAAGTTCCATATTCGGTATCTTGGAAACCTTTCATTCTTTTTGGATCAATTGCCGATGATCGCTCAAGAAACAAATACTGTAAAAAACAAGAAATTAATCAGTGATATAAAAAAAATTGTGTTTTTTAATTTTGAATTTGTTATTTTACATACCAGTAACTGGCTAGTGCATCCTTGTACATATTTTAGACTAGGTTTTGTTGGTGATTTCACTATTTTTGTGGTTACTTTGCGATCTGACTTCATGAAGAACTTGATAATTTCCTCCGCCCAATTGTAGTCATTGATCCGTCCAGATCTTCAACATACTAGAAAAATGACCAATTAACCAATTGTCCATTAGTAGCGAAGAAGAAGTTTTTCATGAGATTAAGGATTAATATCCTTGTTATATCGACAACTGCTTCATCACTATCGTCGTCTTAAATTTGAAGCAACACTCGCTTTAGATCTCCAATATTGACAGTTTGAAGAGCGTTAAATCTTATGGTAACAAATGGTGTTCTAGCCTTGCGCTTCTTGTACCTTCAGCTATTGTCATGTTGGATACTCCATTCCTCACGCCAAATATGAGTTTACATTCTCTAGTCTTGATTGTCAATATATTTTGCCAATAACAAAACCTTTATTTTCATGGTTGTATTTCTTCAAAATTCTTTGTATGAGGAAGTCGGACTTTCGAATAGATACGAGTTTGATTCTTTTTGTAATGATAGGTGTGTAGAACTGTCCAAATGGTGTTCTCCTTAAAGACGTTATGTGTTGATTAGTTAGATCCAGATCTTTGCAAAAGTTGATCAATCGGATTATACTTGATCTGTATTGTGGGACTTCCCTTTTGTTTTGGATGATCTTAGTCCTTGGCTCTTTTGATTGTTCAGATGACGAGGGGGCTGAAAAGAAAATGGTGTCAAATGAAATTTTAATGTAACAAGAGGAGATTCGTAGTGCCCATTTTTACTGTCAATGGCAGGCAATCAGTGGACTATCTAGGCATACAAAATTACCTTAATGTACGAGAGCAAACTAATGAATGCAATTTTATTGTCAGTGGCAGCAATACAACACAACTACAGAGTGGATGAAATAGTATTACTAGTGGCGGAGTAATAATACAAAATGCACCATATCAGGCAGTTAGAAAACACATTGCTTATTTTTAGTGTCAATCACAGGCAATTAGTGAACTATCCAGACATACAAAGTTACCATAATGTATGAGAGCAAACTAATGAATGCAATTTACTGTCACTGGTAGCAATACAACACAACTACACAGTAGATGAAATAGTACTGCCAGTGGCAGAGTAGTAGTACAAAATGCACCATACGAGGCAGTAAAACACATTGCCTATTTTTACTGTCAATGGCAGACAATTAGTGGACTATCCAGGCATACAAAATTACCCTAATGTACGAGAGCAAACTAATGAATGCAATTTTACTGTTAATGGCAACAATACACCACAACTACACAATGGATGACATAGTACTGCCAGTGGCAGAGTACTAGTACAAAATGCACCATATGAGGCAGTTCGAAAATATATTGCTATTTTTACCGTCAATGGCAGGCAATCAGTGGACTACCCAGGCATACAAAATTACCCTAATGTACGAGAACAAACTAATGAATGCAATTTTACTGTCAGCGGCAACAATATAGCATTAAATTACATAAATGCAACAGTATCCACCGAAAAGAAACATAATATTAGACATAATGAACTATAGAAAGAAGAAATATAATTTTACTGTTCGAATCACCAACATTACAGAAAATGCAAAAAAAAAAAACCCTAAGTTACTGTGGTTGCAAAAAATTGAAATTAGAAAACAACATGCAGAGTAATAATACATCATAGAAAGAGAAGATACATACTCGAAACTTTTTTCTTAGTCCTTGATCATTTTCACACAGGATCTGGTGGTTTAAGACAGTAAAATAGGAAGAATCAAAAAGCAAACATGCAGTATAATTAAACCAAAATTTCACTAGGGTTAGAAAAAAAACGTACTCGATATAGTTTTTTTCGCCATTGTCACGGAGAAGGTGCACAAATGAAAGTTTCGGAGACGGATCGTATGATATTTTTTTGGACAAAGAATTTTGGGCTTCAATAACGATTTGAACAGCAAAATCGCTGTAAAAACATGAAGAAAACGTTGCGTCTACTGAAGTTTTGCTTGTTTTTTGAAGAAAATGGAAGAAATTTTGTGAGATAAAACGGATTTGAAGAACGTGGTTGAGCGAGAGCAGTTTTTACAGAAAAAAATGGATATGAGTTTTTGAGCGAGGGGGACGAAACTGACAGAATGAGAGTGGGGCTGGTGGAATGATATGAAATCTGATATTAAGGTTGGTTAAAACACAGAGTGATGAGCTTCTATGTTAAAAAAAAATTGGTGTGGACTTATTTACCAATAAGTGGGGGACTGTGGGCTTATTTATAATGATATTAGTTTTAAATTTTTCAATTGTGTCATTTAAATCGGTTTTATTATAGCCCGAATTTTGTTAACTTAAATGGAATCTCTTGAGAATTAGATGAAATATTCTATTCAACTATTTTTTTAACGAAATAATAAATATTAACTTTTATAATTTAAAATTAGTATTTGTAATAAAGAAAAGGATAAATTACAACCACCCCTGAGATATGGTTAAATTATAAAAACTCCCCTCTTGTTTGGATAATTACAACCACCCCCTCAACTCCTCAAATTTAGTGGAATCTTCGAGATTATATGGAATATTATCACTTGTGTATCCATTTTATCCCATTCGAACTCTACATTTTGAAGCAAGATGATCATAATATGTGTTTTTTGGCTTGTATATATCAGATTGTGGTGCATTATAAACTGTATTTTGACACAAAACGAGTACAAACTAGAGCACATTCCACGAAATCTAGATGATTATGTTGAATTTGACACGATAGGGGTGGAGGTGTAAGAAAAAAAACATAGTTGAGGGGGTAGATGTAATTATCCAAACAAGAGGGATTATTTTGTAAATTGATCATACCTCGGGGGGTGTTTGTAATTTAACCTCAAGAAAAATGACTTATACAAATGTCATTTAAAAATTTTAATATGCTTTAGGAAATGTTAGTTTATATTAATGTACAAGGAATAATTTAGATTTATTTTATTGATATGACTTGTATTAGAACATATTTCTTAATTTTGAAATATTTGGGCATGCCAGCAAATACGGTGGAACTAGAAAAGAGATTGAAACACGTGGATTATTTCCACATATTGTTTTTAACTTTCTTATTTTCTAACTAATTTTAGTTATGGTTAAGTGCTTAGTGGGCTAAGTAGTACTTAGTGGGCTAAGTATAATACTTAGTGGGTTAAGTAGTGCTTAGTGGATTAAATTGTGAATTTTTTTTTTAACTACTAAACTAACCCACTAACCCATGTTCTTGAGTGCTCTTGTAGTTGGTTTTCTTGCAGATCATGGGCTGAGGAGTGGAAGCTTGAAATTTCTATAAATACCGATTTCAATACTCAAGGAAATGGATCGATTCCAATAAATAAACACCGAGAGCTGAAAAGATTACATGAGTGTTTTAGTGTGTTTTTAGAATCGGTTGGTTGTACTCCTCATGAGTACAATCTTTACGTACTCCTCATGAGTACATTCTTTACGTACTTCTCATAAGTACATTCTTTGTAGTCTAGATTGTTTAGTATATATGTTTCTAGACTTGGTTGTAAGAATGATCAAGATAGTGATTCATTCATAAGTTCTTTACGTACTCCTCACGAGTACATTCTTTGAAATCTAGAATTTTTAATATTTCTCTTTTTGTTTCTAGATTTGAATGTAAGAATGAGCATGAGAATGATTCATTCATAAGGAAGAAGTTTTCGTACATTTTCCATTTGTATTCTTGGAATACTGTTTTAATATAATTTTTCCGTCCTGTAAAGGACAAGTTCACAAGTTTTTACTTGTGAACATTTTTAAATCTGAATATTGTCTTTTTGTTTTTATATTTCCGCTGCATGTTTGTTCAAGTGTCACAACACTTAAGATAACACCTCTGTATTAAACGAATTCGGGACCATAATTTTTTTCAATTGGCATCAAGAGCCAACACTTGACGTATACTAAGTGTTTGTTCCATTTTCTTTTACAGAAACGAATTCGTGATGGATACTCAGATGACTGCTTCTATGCGACCTCCTGTACTTGATGGCACAAACTACACCTACTAGAAAGTCAAGATGAGGGCGTACATCAAAGCCATTGATGAGAGAGCCTGGAGATCTATTCTCACTGGTTGGAAGCCACCAACTATCACAGATGCGGATGGGGATGTATTTCCAACAGCAAAATTACGGTGGATAGCAGATGATCTATCAAATGCCAATCAAAACTCAAAGGCGTTAAATGCAATCTTTAATTCAGTAGATTTAACAATGTTTAAATTGATTTCAGTGTGCACTTTCTGCAAAGGATGCATGGGAGGTTCTTCAGCTACATTGTGAAGGATCAGACAGTGTCAGGAGAACTAAGCTCAGATTACTCTCTTCCAAATTTGAGAGACTGAGGATGGAAGAAACCGAAACAATTTCTCAATACAATGAGAAATTGATCGATTTAGCTAATGAATTTCAATCCTTAGGTGGTCCTTTGAGCAATGAGACACTGGTGAATAAGGTATTGAGAACTCTCCCAGAAAGATTCAGCATGACAGTTACTGCAATTGAGGAGGCCAAAGACACATCATCCCTACGTCTGGACGACCTAATTGGTAGCTTAAAGTCTAGGGAAATGAACTTTGAAGATCAAAGAAAGGAGAAAGGTAAGGCTATCTCAAATGCACTCGAGGCAGAACTAGAGAAGGAAGAAGTTGCTACGGAATATGATGATGATGCAGAGGAATGTCTCAACAATGTTGCATTCCAAATTCAGAAATTCAATAGGGCATACAGACGAAGTGGAATCAAGCCCACACAGTTATTTCCAGATGTCTCTCCACAAAATCGACAAACTCAGCCCCGGAACAGATCTATTCCACAGAGAACATTTCCTCAAACATCTTCTCAAAACACTTTAAAAAATTCTTCATTTATTCGTTCAAATTCTGAACCACCTAACTTGGATCATATTAAATGCAGGGTCTATTCAGGATTTGGACATTATGCTAAGGAATGTGCAAATACCTTGAGAAGAAGAGGAATGAGATTGATTTGTGCTGTCAGTGATGAGGAGGAAGAGCAACCTGAACAGACAGAGGAGCATCAATCTACTAAACAAGCTCTTTCTGTCAGATATATCACTGGAAGTGCTTCTGAAACATAATCACAAGGAGTTTCTCTAGATGCTGCAACACTTTCTGAAACACTTTCAGTAACTGAAATTTCTGAGTTGAATACTGATCATTATACATGTTTAAACTCTATTTCTTTGAATGCAGCAGAATCCAGTAAAGAAGCAGTTAGTGATGAGGAAGAAATGTGTAAGAAATTGGTTATTGACTTGGAGAAGAAGACTCAAGCTCTAGATGCAGCCAACAAGGAAAACTCTTCCCTTAAAGAAACAATCACACATTTGGAGGTTGGTATCACTAAGAAGGATCTTGAATTGGCAAAGGTGAAAGATGAACTCAAAGAAACAACTCTAGCAATCAAGAGGATGAATACCGGCACAACTAAACTCAAAGAGATTGTGTCACTGGAGAAGTACAACAAAAATGAAGGTCTAGGGTTCAAAAAACAAGTGAAAAACAAGCCAATAAAGAAGAAGGAGATTGTCTTTGTAAAAGAGAAGGGTTCAAATGGAAAAGAATGCAGAAATTCCACAGTCACCACTCCAGAGTCCAGAATAAGGGGATACATTTGTCATTACTGGTTCTCACCAGGACATATCCGTCCATTTTGTGAGAAACTAAGTAGTGACAAAATGTTGTATAGGATGAGTCACATCACTCCAGGGAACACCTCCAAGAAAAATGTATAATTGAGCAAAAAGGAGTGTAGAATATGGACTCCCAAAGGTAAACTTATGTGCAAAGCAGTATACACTTCTTTAAATGCTAACATTTCAGGTTCATGGTACATTGATAGTGGATGCTCTAGGCACATGACTGGAACTAAAGAGTTTCTATCAAACTACCATACACTCAATGGTGGACGTGTAACCTATGGAGGAGGAGCTAAAGGCAAAGTGGTTGGACGTGGAACACTCAGTATTGAGGGACTTCCAAAACTTTCAAATGTCTTACATGTTGAAGGATTGGGGTCAAATCTCATCTGTTCCAGGTCAATGGATAATTGTTATCAAACAGGTGATACCATCTCATGCAAGAGCTCAAGAGGAAGTGAAGTTGAGCTGTGGCACCAGAAACTAGGGCACAGAAACTTCAAAAATTTGAAGCTGCTCAACAAGTACAATGCCATAAGAGGAATTCATGATCTCAAGATCAAGGACATTCCTATATGCGGGATGTGCCAGAAGGGAAATCAAACTAGAGTGCCACACAAAGTATTACACCACGTTGGTACCACCACTTATTTTGAACTTGTACATATGGACCTTATGGGTCCTACAAAGGTAGAAAGTCTAGGTGGTAAAAAATATATATTTGTGTGTGTTGAAATTCTTTATGGTAAGAAAACTAATCTAGAATACATGCATGTGTATGGATGTGTTTGCTATGTCCTAAATGATAGAGATCATCTAGATAAATTTGATTCAAGAAGTGATTTGAGTTTATTTGTCGGATACTCTAATAACAATCATGCTTATAGAGTATATAACTTAAGAACTCAAACCATTATTGAATCTGTAAATGTGGTATTTGATGATTTTGCTGATCTCCGCAGTAAAATAGCTGAAGATGAAGTTGATGACCCCATTGTTGAAGGAGAAACAACGGGAGAAGACACTACTGCCACAGATGCTCCAGATATAAACAGTCCAGTGTCAAGAAAAGAGGGTGTTGAGCCAAGTGTGATCAAATCTGACCCAACACTTCCTACAGAGAGCACAGAAGCTGAAATGCAGCCAACCCATGATGTCTGCAGAAAGGAACCATCAAGTAGAATCCAGAAAAATCATCCCTCTACTCAAGTTGTGGGAGATATCTTTGATGGGATCAGGACCAGAAGAAAAGAGAAAGTGAATTACAGAGATATGGTAAGATTTGCAAATTTATCTTCTAAATGTGCACTAACTGGAACTACTTGCTTTGTGTCTTTAGTTGAACCAAGGAATATTGCAGAAGCTCTGAAGGATGAATTCTGGATCAATGCAATGCATGAAGAACTGAATCAGTTCATCAGAAATGATGTTTGGTACTTAGTTCTCAGACCAAGTCATGTAAATGTGATAGGAACTAAGTGGATTTTCAAAAACAAAACTGATGAAAAAGGTACAGTTGTAAGAAATAAGGCTAGGTTAGTAGCACAAGGTTATACTCTGATTGAAGGTATAGATTTTGATGAGACCTTTGCTCCAGTAGCTAGAATTGAATCTATTAGGTTACTTCTTGCTATAGCCTGTTTTCTTAAAATACAATTGTATCAAATGAATATCAAAAGTGCATTTCTAAATGGTGTTCTAAATGAAGAAGCATATGTAGAGTAGCCTAAGGGTTTTGAAGATTATGCCAAACCTAATCAAGTGTTCAAGCTTAAGAAGGCTCTGCATGGTCTTAAACAAGCTCCTAGATGTTGGTATCAAAGACTCACTGACTTCTTACTTGAAATACAGTTTTCCAGAGGAGAGGCAGACAGAACTCTATTTGGTAGAAGAACAAGTAACCATATCATTGTTGTACAGATATATGTTGATGATATTGTTTTTGGTTCTACTTGTGCTAACCTTTTATAGTCTTTTGTAGATTCTATGTCTCACACTTTTGAAATGAGCATGGTAGGAGAGTTGAATTACTTCCTAGGACTCCAAATCAAACAGACAGGTGAAGGAATTTTTGTAAATCAAAAGAAGTATGCTCTCAATCTGGTCTAAAGGTTTGAGTTGGAGTCAGCCAAGCCATGAAAACTCCAATGGGTTCAAGTCAAAAACTGTTCAAGGACGATGTTGCTTAAGATGTTGACAGCACCCTATGCAGAAGCATGATTGGAAGCCTTCTGTATCTAACTGCAAGCAGACCTGATATTATGTTTAGTGTTTGTGTGTGTGCCAGGTATCAAGCTAATCCCAAAGTCACTCATCTTAAAGCTGTGAAGAGGATTATTAGGTATGTTGCAGGTACAGTAGATTTAGGTATTCAGTTTTTCAAAGACACTAATACTAATTTGATAGGTTTTAGTGATTCTGATTGGGCTGGGGATATTAGTGACAGAAAAAACACATCAGGTGCAAGTTTCTTTTTGGAAAATAATCTGGTTTCATGGTTTAATAGAAAACAAAATTGTGTATCACTTTCAACAGCTGAATCAGAATATGTAGCTGTTGGAGGATGTTGTGGTCAACTAATTTGGATGAAACGAATGTTGGGGGATTATGGGTTAACCAGTGACACCCTGACCATATATTGTGATAATTCAAGTGCTATTGATATTTCAAAAAATCCTGTTCAACACTCAAGAACTAAACACATAGATATTAAACATCATTTTATTCGTGATATAGTTGAGAAAAATATAGTGTGCTTAAAGTACATTCCTACAGAAGATCAGCTGGCTGACATCTTTACAAAGGCATTAGATTATGAGAGGTTTTCTAAACTCAGAAAATCTCTCGGGATGTGTACTCAATAAACATGTCCTGAAATATGTTGCATCACCTCATCAAACATCTTAAGTTGCAACATAATTTACTGAAGCTTAGCTTCTTTAAATAATGGCTTCACTGTGATAGATTATTCTCTAAATAAGTAACTGGAAGTCTTTCACCTTGAAACGTGATCATGCTTCATGTAAACATTCAGAGAACAATTATAATCACATAAGTCAAACTCCTCTATCTGAATAGTCATATCTTAGTAACTGAGGAACTTTCAAACTGAACACTTAATCATGTTCCATGTGAATTGTTTGACTTGAAAATAAGAGTTTAAAAAAAAATAAAAAAATAAAAAATAAATAAATAAATAAATTAAATATATATATATCTATGCCTCTTAGCCAATTTTTTTTCTCACACTATTAATCATTAAAAGATGTGTTTATTATTTAAGTGTAAATTTCGTGAGTGCTATTATTTTTATTATTACTATTATTTTTATTATCATTGAATTATCACTATTTATATGGGTCATGGGGTACATGGGTTAGTCTTTTATCTTCCACTAAGTCCACTCCTTATTGTGGCATGTGTCACGTTTTGTTTTAAACTGCCACATAGACCTTTTATTCTCCTTAATCACACTTTCTCCAAGAAAAACGCACACCACTTCTTCACCTTCTCCACTTCAATTTTTTTTCAAAAATTAGGGCTTATAAATTTCGTGCTTCTTTTTCGAAAATTCACACTCAAAAATCAAAAGCTCAAGAAGCAATTTTTTATCTACTGTATCATGGCATCTTCTCCTAGAAATCCTCTTCCAGCCGTTGATGATGTGCACAACGATGCTGCAGCACCTGAACCAGCAGACCCTAATCTAGCCATCATCGTTCATCCTGTCAACCTTGAAGCCAGGCCGATCAGCTTCATTGGGCCCGGCGACGAGCTGAATCCGATTGACCCAGACGTTTTTCAGAACCCGGGTCCCTCTTCCACTCCAGGGAGGTTTCCTACTCGCCGATCTAAGCGCATGAATCCCTTCCCAGATCTGAATGCTACTGGGTCACAACGCCGAAGGGGAGGAAATTCTCACAAGCAGATGCGACAGATGTGGAAGAAGAGGCAGCAGAGACATGAGGAAATTCGGCACATCAGAGACCAAATCCCCCTAGAGGTCTATATTTGGTTGATGAAGAAACAGATGATAAGAAGGAGATCCTATCTTTGCAGAACCAGAAGCCCAAGCTCTCTCCTCAAGCTCCAGTGAGTCATCTTCCAAAGACTCGACTCCACAAGCATCAACTCAGGGGGAGACACTTCAAATTAACATGGCAGCAGCCTCTTCTCAACATCCTGCTTCCGAAGATGTTGCTGCACATGTTCCTGAAAATGCGGTAGCACCTACTGTCTCAGACAATGCTTCTCAAAATGTTGCTGAGGATGCTGCTGCTAATCAAGATGAGGAAATGACAGACTTTTCTGGGATGTCCTTTGCTGAGCATGTAGATATCCCCACTGCTGATGCCGAGGACTTTGCCACCACAGAAGAAACCTCACTTCCTACATCCTCAGCTCCAAATGAAGATCCTCTGGAAACTCTGGCAGAGGCAGCTGTTCAAGTGGATGCACCACCTTCCCAGGTTGAAGAGAAAGAGAAAAGTGATGACAGTTGGGAAGTGCCCTTGCCTCTTTTCGCAAGAATTTGCCATCCTCAGAGTCAGACAGTGATTCTTCCGAGGACTCATCTCAGATGGAAGAAGATGCTGCTCCACCTGTTGCATCACCTGAGCCAGCATACATCCCGGATAAACTTGAAGACTCAGAAGAGGAGGAATCCTCTGAGGAAGAAGAGCTAGACTTGGATGGGAAGGATCTGTCAACTCCTTTTGAGGTAAACAATGCCTTCAGTCCTACATTTTATTTTGAATCTGATTCAAATTTGAGTCCTCAAATTATGAATTGCCAATTCATTGAGGAAAAGAAAATTTCCAAGGATGAGTTTGATAGACATAGGATCACTGCCTTTCTTGATCAAAGAAAAATCCTTAGTCTAGTTGAGGTTGCCTGTCCTTATGATCCTTCTGTTGTGAAGGAATGTTTATGCCAATTTACAAACTTTTTTTGTTAAAAATTCTCCACACTTTGGAAAAGTTTTTGTGCGAAATTCTATTTTCTCTTTTTCTCCCAAAATTATCAACTCTCATTTACAAACTCCTACTGTGATTGATGAGGATAATTATGGTGATTTTACTGAAGTTTGTAAGACTCTTTCTGGCAATCGTTTTAAATCCCTCTCTCATCTACTCCATTCTGTTTTCTCAAAATTTGGGCCAAGATGAATCAGAACATCTTCACACTCCACTTGGCATGATAACTGTTTCTCAAAATTTTCTCAAAGCTTCTCATGTCCAAGATTTTCCCTGGAATTGAGATAATTTTCTCTAAACTGAATCATATCAAAATAATCTTGGTACTGAAGGTGTTGCTCCTCATGTTGACAACACTCCTGACATCCTTATTTCTGTTTCTCGAGATTTTTTTTGTTAAAACAGCTTACTCACTCCCTAGTTCAGATCACCTATCATCAGTGCATGGTGGGAATGCTTCAGAGAGCTCTTTCTGATCAAAAAGGGGGAGAACAAGCTGGTCATGAAGTTGAAGCAAGGTGAAGCTGAATGAGCAGAGGAAAGTAGTGGATCCAGTACTAGTGATGGAGGAACAACAGCTGATACTGAGGAGACTTTGGATTGCACTATTTTTTTATTTGCTATATTGGTTATCATATTTAGGGGGAGTTCAAGCAATGACTCAGGGGGAGTTAAGCTAAAATTTAGTTTTGATCAGAAAGTTAAAAAGGGGGAGTTTGAAACACGTGGATTATTTTCACATATTGTTTTTAACTTTCTTATTTTCCAACTAAATTTTAGTTATGGTTAAGTGCTTAGTGGGCTAAGTAGTGTTTAGTGGGCTAAGTATAATACTTAGTGGGTTAAGTAGTGCTTAGTGGATTAAATTGTGAATTTTTTTTTTAACTACTAAACTAACCCACTAACCCATGTTCTTGAGTGCTCTTGTAGTTGGTTTTCTTGCAGATCATGGGCTGAGGAGTGGAAGCTTGAAATTTCTATAAATACCGATTTCAATACTCAAGGAAATGGATCGATTCCAAGAAATAAACACCGAGAGCTGAAAAGATTACATGAGTGTTTTAGTGTGTTTTTAGAATCGGTTGGTTGTACTCCTCATGAGTACAATCTTTACGTACTCCTCATGAGTACATTCTTTACGTACTTCTCATAAGTACATTCTTTGTAGTCTAGATTGTTTAGTATATATGTTTCTAGACTTGGTTGTAAGAATGATCAAGATAGTGATTCATTCATAAGTTCTTTACGTACTCCTCACGAGTACATTCTTTGAAATCTAGAATTTTTAATATTTCTCTTTTTGTTTCTAGATTTGAATGTAAGAATGAGCATGAGAAATATTCATTCATAAGGAAGAAGTTTTCGTACATTTTCCATTTGTATTCTTAGAATACTGTTTTAATATAATTTTTCCGTCCTGTAAAGGACAAGTTCACAAGTTTTTACTTGTGAACATTTTTAAATCTGAATATTGTCTTTTTGTTTTTATATTTCCGCTGCATGTTTGTTCAAGTGTCACAACACTTAAGATAACACCTCTGTATTAAACGAATTCGGGAGCATAAATTTTTTCAGAGATTTTCAACTAATTTCATGAAATGGTTTGGGCAAAAATCAAGGGGTGGAGTGAGAAGTAATTACCGCCGGCTAGAAAAGAAGTCTTAATAAATGGGATCGCCCAAATTATTCCCACTTATGTGACGAGTAGCCGTGTTACATAATGGGCTGCTCCAGGAGATTGAATCAGCAATACACCTACTACTTTTGGTGCACTTGTTGAGGAATTTTTTGTGTTCGTTAACAAATGTGTTTCTCGTTTTTTAAACATGCGGGAAATGGTCTACCTAATTAATGTTATCGCAGAGTCGGATGATATCTATTATAATGAAGATTTCAACTTTCCTTTAAACTTGGCAAGCTTTGCCCAGCGAAAGTTCTCTGTATTAATTTCCCCACGCGTGCACACACACAAAATATAAGAGAGAGAGAGAGAGAGAGAGAGAGAGAGAGAGAGAGAGAGAGAGAGAGAGAGAGAGAGAGAGAGAGAGAGAGAGAGAGAGAGGGAGAGAGAGGGGTTAAAAGTACTGTAAAACTAATTTATTTGTCAAGCCATAAATCTATTGCAATGTTGATTTGCTTCACAAAAGCACAAGGTTTACGGTATATAAGAACCCGTTCAACACACGTAACGAATTCAAGTGACAAAATCTGGTCACAAATAATATTCAAAAATGTAGTTTATTATTTTCACATATATTATTATAGATATATATATGTGTGCTTTAATAGTTATTGAAACTTGAAGTACTATGGTCGCTGCTGGCGGCCAACTGATTATTCAATTTCCTTTGTGCTTCAATGAAGCTAAGGCTTAGATGAGGTCCCATTGATAAGCTTTTCCCACTTTCATCTTCATCCATCCTGCAAACCAATATTTTACAATTTCTTTCGTGAAAATTGCAATGATAAAAAAATAAATAATAATAAAAGATGACTCTACCCTTTATAATTTTCTAGTTAATTAGTTTATTTTTTGTCTTTGAATTAGGAAAAAAATGTTTGCAAGTTTAAAATTTATTAGGACCCAAAACAACAAATTATTATATAAATCAAATGAAGAAATGAAGAAGCTTTGCCTAATTAAAATTGGAAATACATTTGATTTGTCAAGGAAAATGGAAAGGATGCGAAGATATATATGTACCCGTTTTTGTTCCGATCAATGGACTGGTCGGTTACGGAAGTTGTATCCTCCATCTGGACTGTTGTGTTTCCCTGCAACTATATTAGCAATTTAACTGATTAGTTTTATGAGTATATATTACGGGTCGAAAAAACTGATGATTGGATCATATGGAAATTAGCATTTTTGGGGAAAAAAAATATATATTTTTTTCAAAAGTGATAAACTAATTCAAATTTAATTCTAAAAATGTTCGAATTAAACCAGATATTGAATAGAATGAAATAACTTCATCGAATAATCTTTAGAGTGACAACATACTAATGATTTTTGTCACTATAGCCATATCACTAATTCTAATTCAATATATACAGTAAAGACATAAAAAACATTGGCAAAAAACCAACAAAAAAAAAACCAATTAGTGACAAAAAATAAAATCTGTCACTTAAACAACAAATGATGTTCAAAGCAACAAGTATTAATAATCTAACACAGTATCTTAAAAAGAAATTGTCATAAAGCTATCGCCTAGTCATGTTACTATTCAACATAGTGATTTAAAAAAATCAGTGACAACAGATTAGAATTATCAGCAAAACTAAAAAAAGAATCACATAAGATAATACTTAAATCATATTTTTCATACTATCACCATATCTATGTGTTTTTTGTTTTTTTTTTTGTTTTTTTTTTCGTAGCGAACGAAAAATAATTGTTTGAAAGTGAATTGTTTTATATCGGAGGCACAAATTTTATTCGAAATTTCACCCTTAAGGTTGTATACATCTTCACATCTAATTAAGAAACTAATAATGGAATATTTGATGTTATGCATTACAATTTAAAAAAAAAAAAAAAAAAAAAAAAAAAAAGGAGATTACCTCAACATTTTCGGTGGTTTCGGGAACAAGTTGGTTTCCTAGCAGTTTGGCCTACAAAGATGTAAGAATGAGTAAAAGGTCATGCATGAATTCAAATAGGTTTTTCATTACAATTCACACCTTTGTTTGGACATCAAAATTTAGTAATAATTAAAACAAGAAATGACTACTAAATGATTCATTTTCATCTATTTCAAGATCATCATTTTAAAATTAATAATTGGTAACAATGGTAATTATACACAATTCTTAGAATAAATATTTTGGTGATACCAATTACAATTTTCATCATATATATATATGTATTGCTTACATATGTTACTAATTTTGGGAGTTAATTAATACCTAAATTTAGTGACAACTTCGATGATGTCACTAACAAATTTTGTTATTAATATTGCATTTATTGTTTTGAGTAATTGATAAATATAGGTCTAATCCTCTTTCATTTATCGACCAAGTCCATATTAGATAGAATATTTTCAAGAAATGAAAAAAAAACACAGAAATTAAACTCGCGCTAGCACAAGCCCAAATGGCGCGCGCACACACACACATATATATAATTGTGTATAAATTTTACGATAATATTTTATCCGGACAGTCTAAAATATAAGACAGAAAAACTAACCTTCGACAATTGTATGCGCTGAATTGCGCTAGTAAGGAAATGCTGGTAGACTCCAGATTCAAGAACTGAAGTGATTTTGTCTGCATTAGGTTCATAATACCTGTCAAAACAAATATAAAATTATAAGAAAAGGAATGCTGATCATTTATTCATATGCAATTATATCATAAAAAACTCATAATAACGAAACAAATAATTAAACGATGAAACTTCATATATCATCGATCTCTAACCTCAATTTATCCTGCGACTCGCGTTGTTTTCTATTGAGTTTATCCAACTTGTCTTCAAGATCCTGAACTTAATGAATTTTAGCATAATTCATACATTCACGTGAAGATAAAACTAACTATATATATATATATATATATATATATATATATATATATATATATATATATATATATATATATATATATATATATATATATATATATATATATATATATATATATATATATATATATATATATATATATATATATATATATATATATATATATATATATATATATATATATATATATATATATATATATATATATATATATATATATATATATATATATATATATATATATATATATATATATATATATATATATATATATATATATATATATATATATATATATATATATATATATATATATATATATATATATACATACATAAAATATTTCGGAATTTTGCTACATTATTAAAGAAAAATAAGATCGTAATTTGTTTTTCAAATTACTGCATGAAGCATTTTATTTTTTTTTTATCATGATTTATATGCGTGGTTCTTCATTACAGTATTATGATATAAAAAAAAAAAAAAAAAAAAAAAGGGTATAGAATATTTATATTTGAATTAATATAATTTAATTGAGACTATATAGGAAAATAAAATCCAGTGTTACCTCTATACTGAAGTTGTTGATCAACAGTAGACGAGAGAGCACGTACGGGAATTTTTATGTGAAACAAACGAAAATGTTATTAGAACTGTCGCAATAAACAACATAATGCCACGATCGATATGTCGATTTATATATGATAAAATGAAATAAGGAAAGGGAATTACATGGCTATCTTTTCCAGCATTATTGCTTCGTACTTCAACTGCTTTAGCTTTCCAGATAAAAACTATACAAATGTAGGTGTAATATATTAGCAAATATTTATTTTTTTCCGGAATAATTTTGTTCGAATCTAAATTCATTAATAGTTTATTGCGTATGTACATACCTCTTCATTATTAATCGGCCTGCATGCGAAGAAAAACACAATCTTAGCGAAATGTTCAAAACCAAAGCAAACAACGAAATAAATAAATGCTTCATTTCATTTGGATTGAAGTGTTTGAATTTGAACTGATTTTTGAGTAATTGTGGCGAATAATTATTAGTTATTAAAAAACAAATCATCAAATCATTCTCGTAAATTCAAATCCTTCGATCAAAATACGAGTGAAAGTCGACACACATACCCTCCTCTCAGCTCATCAGGCCTGTCAACAAACCTAAGAAAGATGTCCTCAACCCTACTGAACAAAACTCAATGTAAGTTCCAATTTTCATCGACAAAAATAAAATTAAAAATAAATAAATAAATAAATAACTCATTGATTCACAAATCAATTTTCATCTAGTAAATGTTGAAGATATTTTTTTAACTCTTCAAATCTTACCCCTAAACAAATCAAAAATTTAAAAATATATCTCCCCCCATCTATTAGTTTTAGGGGAAAAGAAAAATAAAACAAAAATCGGCCTCCTAGTTTTTAAGTTTTTGTTACCATTTTTTTTCTTTTAGTTTTCTTCTCATAAGCACTTATTTTCTCCAAGCTAGGAATTTATATTTATTTTAGGAAAACACGTATAATGCAATGAAATTTATTTTTTCGAATAACAAGAAGGGGGAACTTATGACTTTAATTTTCAGTGATGTAAAATACACACCAAAACTTTAGGGAAAGTTGTAGTTTTGGTCCTCTATGTTGGCCAATTTAGGAATTTCATCCTCTAACTTGTCATGTTTCAGTTTTTCATGCAATAACTTTGCAAATATAGTATTTTTAGTCCTATTTTGCATGATTTTTAATTTTATGACGCGACAAATAAACATGACGCATTTTATTTATATGGACGCTTGGAAATAGATAAATTCGACATCTAATTTACCATTGGTAGAACTTTAATCATATGACACGACACATCTATAAACCAAATTAGAGGAGCGTTTATAATTTTTAAGTGTCCATATAAATAAATTTCTGCGAATTTGTTAGGCACATCATTAAACGACGGTTAAAATTCAAAGTTCGAGTAAAACAGGACTAAAAAAACTAATTTTGCATAATTATCACATGTAAAATTGAAATAAGACAAATTATAGGACTAAATCCCTAAATACACCAACATATAGGACCAAAATTCCAAATTTCGAAAACTTTACCTAAGATCCATAAATTTATACTAACAAAAACAAAAACTCTAACTAAAATTAGAATTAAGTAAAAAGGCCTTATATATATATATATATATATATATATATATATATATATATATATATATATATATATATATATATATATATATATATATATACACGAACCTTCCGGTACTAGAGAAGCTGGTGAGGCGGCCGGTGGGCGAAAACATGATGAGGGCAACATCGGTATCACACAAAATGGAGAGCTCGTTGGCCTTTTTGAAGATACCATCTTTGCGCTTAGCATATGTTGCTTGACGGGAGGTAGGGTTCTCAATCCGCCTCATCGGAAGCTTCTTCCTGCCCATGGGAAAGGCTGCACTCAATCAATATGTGAAGAACAAAATCATAAAAGAGAACTATAGAATTGGAATAAGTGGGGATATAATTATAATGACTTTTTTTCTGCTTAAATAAAACAGTCAACTTTGTCATTTAATGTTGAACCAAGCCACACTATAAATGCCTTGTAAATTTGAGTGAGCAAAATTTGTATGGATAATCAATTGGAGCTTGTGTGAGATTTTGATTTACACAAGTGTTGGTTACTTTGTGAGTAAGAAATTCAATTACACAATCTCTGAACAAAGATGCTAGATGCTCTTTTACGCCGCAGAATCACGGGAACGCGGAAAAGACAAAATACGGAAACGGATATATATGGGAAACGATTTATTACAAAAATTATGACACGTGAACATATTTAAATGTGTAATTTATAAAATTATAGGGGTATATTTATAAATTATAGATCATATATTATATTTTATGATCTATAGATTATACTTATTCATTGCTATTTTCCATTGATTTTTTTTTTCAAAAAATACATAAAGGGCTCAAATTATTTCTAGCTAGTGTCGACGAGTTTCATGTCCAAAATATTTTCGACGTGTGAAACTAAAATGTAAAAATATTTGCTTTACAAATCGTTTTTGTTTCTGCTTTACAATTTTATTTTACTTTTTGTGTAGCATAACCGTGTATATGATGTTGATTTGTAGCTATTAGTTTTGTGTTTTCTTCGTCCATATTTCATTAGGTGTTGTCGAAGTTTAATCTATGCAGAAGAAATTGATGAAAATTGGCAATTGTGGATTGTGAATTTATGAATTTAGTATTCTTAACAAAACATAGTAGTAATAATATGAAAAATGATAGTAGACTTCTGAAAATTGTTAATAAACTTTTCAATAATAATGATAACGAAGATTGAGTTCTAACAAAATATGGCAGATAACTTCTTGAAATTAGTAGTGCTGCAATTGAGTATTGTAACAAAAATATGATATCAAATTTATAAAACTTGAAATGAACTTCAGAAAACTGAGTGTCTTAAGAAAAAGATGACATTAAATTGGCTAAAAATGTTAGTCGCCTTATGAAACAGGTTGCAAACCTTTGAAAGTTGAGTACTTTAACAAATGACATTGTGTTATATATATATATATATATATATATATATATATATGGGTGAAAATTGGACGGGTCAGATTGAAATCAGTAAAAAAAAAATCTTTTTTTTATTTAAGGGAATAATTAATTCTATTTTTGCCCCATGATTTGGTTATTCCAAAACGAGTTGGAAAACAAATTCAAAAAAATGAACTTTTGAAATTTGGAACTTTTGAAATTTGGTTCTTCCTCCTCGCTTTAACTTCACTTACATAGTTCTTATTCCCAAAACTAAACAACCCGAGCGTATCACTGATTTTAGACCTATTAGCTTATGCAACGTCATTTATAAATTTGGGTCTAAAGTCATAGCTAATCGACTTAAATTGGTCCTTAAAGATCTTATTTCGCCTACCCAGTCCGCTTTTGTTCATAATCGTCTCATCACAGATAATGTTCTTGTTGCTTTCGAAGTAAACCACTACATTAAAACAAACTCAAATATCCGTAGGCATTTTATGGCTGTTAAACTCGATATTAGTAAAGCGTATGATCGGATAGAATGGTGTTTTGTTCGGAAAATTCTGCATCGATTTGGTTTACCTTCTTCCTTTATTGATCTTATTATGATCTGTATCTCATCTGTTTCTTATGCATTTCTGTTTAATGGCTCTCAATTTGGCTCCGTTTCGCCATCATGAGGACTTCGACAAGGGGACCCCCTTTCCCCTTACCTATTTGTTTGCTGCACCGAGGCTTTAATTGCCATGACTACCAAAGCGGTTAACGAGGGAAGCATCCACGGCATTCGTGTAGCAGCTACGGCCCCGGTCATTTCGAACTTGTGCTGTGCCGACGACACGCTCTTCTTCTCTAATGCCACTAATCAGGATGCTATAACTCTGAAATCAATTCTCGAGAAGTATGCTAAAACGTCAGGACAAGAAATCAACCTCGACAAATCCACTGTGGTTTTCAGTCCTTCGACCCCTCAAGACATCAAGGATTCAGTGAGCAATATTCTTGGTTTTAAGGTTGTGGAAAAGCATGAGAGGTATTTGGGAATGCCGTGCTCGATGGGACGATCTAGAAAAGAGGTGTTTGGTTTTCTTAGGGATCGAATCTGGAACAAAATTAATGGGTGGGGAGAGAAGCTCCTGTCGAGAGCAGGTAAGGAAGTGTTGATCAAGTCGGTTCTCCAATCGATTCCCACTTACATTATGAGTTGTTTCCTTCTTCCAAAGCGTTTACTTGGCGAGATGGTATCACAAATGAGGCGATATTGGTGGGGCAACGGCTCTAGTAAAGGAATGGTGTGGTTACCGTGGAAAAAACTATGCTTACCAAAGGGTGAAGGAGGGATGGGTTTTCGGGATATGGAATGCTTCAATCTTGCTCTTTTGGCTAAACAAGGATGGCGAATAATCTCTCAACCGGATCTTCTTTTATCTCGAATTTTAAAGGCCAGGTACTACCCTAGTGGAGATTTCTTCTCGGCGGCTATCGGTTCACGGCCATCAGCCACTTGGCGGAGCATCCTTGCGGCGAGGCAGTACTTGAAAATGGGCTTAAGACGACGCATTGGTAATGGTAGATCGACATCGATATGGGGAGACCAATGGATTGAGGAGGACGGTAACATGAGAATCATCACAAAATGTCCAAGGGAGAGCTCATTTCCGAATGTAGTGGCCGATATTATCGATCCACACTCATACACCTGGAATGTCTCGCTCATTAATCAATATTTTTGGACGGTGGACCGGGACCGAATTCTTTCGATTTCTATTGGCGGTCCGAATACCAATGACAGGACTATTTGGCACTATGCTCCGAAAGGTAATTTTACGGTTAACTCTTGCTATAATATTATCTTGACCTCTTTAGGAATCGGACATCAGAATGAGGCGGGCAGCGGCCAAGCAAAAATGAGCGGAGAATCAAACTTGGCGAGATGGATTTGGACGGCTAAAATCCCACCAAAAATTCGTATCTTCTTGTGGAGAGCTCGGTTGAACATTCTTCCGACGAGCGCGGAATTATTTCGAAGGAGGATTCTGACAAACCCATTTTGCGCCCTCTGTGGAAAAGCAGAGACTCTCATGCACACAATTTTGGAGTGCAGACACATTAAGCAGGTTTGGATTGATCGGCCGTTCGAGGTAATGGGTCAGACATCATTCCCGAATTTGGATAGCTGGCTAGAATATTTGCGGAATCTTCTTACGAAGGAACAAATATGGTTGGCTATGATCGTGATGTGGAAATTATGGGACTTGAGAAATAAATTTATGCATGGAGAAGAACGGATGGACGTGGAGACTATCGTAGGCTGGTCCAGGGACTACCTAAACCTCTATCAACAGTCGAACAAGTCGCTTCATTCGGGCCATATAACCACTCATCCTTCGTCCTGGCTGCCCCCAGACCAGGGTGTTATCAAAATAAATGTCGATGTAGCTTTCCCTACTGGAATGAATTTCTACATAACCGCAATGGTGGCGCGTGACTGCAACGGCGAATGTTTATGGTGGAAAATCTGGAAAATGTTGGGCCGCCCACCTGTTTCTAGTGGAGAAACGTTTGGCGTGCTTCATGCTCTACAACTTGCGAAGGAGAAGGGATGGAATACCATAGTTATTGAAGGCGACAACTTACAAGTGATGACAGCTCTCATGGAGGGAGAATGTCCATTAGCACCGTTTGGGGCAATTGTTGAACAATGTCTTGCTTACGCTCGTGGTTTCAATCGTGTCTCTTTTCAATTTATTAAACGAACTGGAAATCATCTTGCCCATGAGTTGGCTAAGTTGTACGAGATGATGGACTTGGAAGGATTTATACTCCCCCCGAGTTTAGTGATGAATATTTAATAATATCTCTATTTTCCCTCAAAAAAAAAAAAGAATTCGGATGAAAAGTCTATATTCATCTATTTTTATATAATTTATTATTTACTATCAATTATAGAGTTTATTGCAGTAAGTAGCCATGTATTGTATTGCATTGCTAAAAAACCTACCCTATGTTATTTTATTTGCAAGAACCCCCTATGATTTGATTGTTTTTTTTACCAAAAATCCCACTATGTTACTTTATTTTCGGAAGTTCACTATCAATATTCAAAAATTTACCTATATATATTTCAAAATATTCAATTGTAGAAGTTCATTGCTAATGTTCAGAAATCCAATGAAAAGTTTCAAAAGTTCCCTATCAAATTTTCAATAAAAATTTGTAAGTTTTCAGTCAATTTTAAACCAATTTCAAAAATTCATATTTTTTAAAATTCACAATGTTCATAAGTTCGCTGCCAAATTTGAGGCAATTAACGGAAATCCACGGCATACTATAGTCAGTTTTCAGAAATTCCCTTTTTTTTTAGACTAGGAAGCTGCACGTGCGCTGCACGTGTCGTATTATTTTTCTATGTCTTCACTAACTATATATATTATTCTAGGTTTATGTATTATATCTCTTTCGTAAATAAGCCAATCCATTTAATATGTATTATAAATAAAGGCAAACTTAATGTATACGATAAAATTATCCTCAACCCTTTAAACTCAATTCCTAATTGTAACCCCAATTTAACTTCAATTTCATCAATTTTGACCACAAAAATTCAATTTTGACTTTTTTCATACTTTTTTTCCTGAATTTTTTCCCGCCGGTTTCTAACGTTCACTTTTTTATACTATCAATTGTTTTTTTTTTGTCTGTTTGTTACGCCGCCGGTTTGAAGCGTTAATCGGCGTAAACTTTTTTTCGAAATTTTTTATCAACTTTCTCTTGTGTACGCCCGCTGTTGAATGTTGACAGTAATTATAATGTTGTAGACTATAATTGTACTGTCGTTGATAGTACAATTACTGTAAACGCAATAATATTACTGTCAACCACATTAATATTAATATTATTATTTTTTTGGCTTATTACTGTAAACACAGTAATATTGTCTCCATCAATATTATTATTTTATTTTATTTTTGGCATTTTTATTTTGTTTGATTTGTTGAGCGGTAAGCGTAATAATATTACTGTCTATTATTGTAATATTATTGTAAACACAATAATATTACTGTGGTTGACAGTAATACTACTGTCAAATCATATCAATATTAATTCTTTTGGCTTTTATTATATTTGCCTTTGTTGAATGGTCAACATATTAATATTACTATGCGGTATTACACCATAAGAGTAATTTTGTTGTGTTGATATTACTCAGCTAGAGAATAATATAGCAATATTACTATGTTGAACAGTAATATAGTTAATATTAAAGTCAACCACAGTAATACTACTGTTTAAACGGGTCAAAAAATGTTCAGAAAAAAAGGTTTTAAGAAAAAACAAGTCTAACGCCAGCTGCAGAAAAAAAAAAAAAAAAATGTCAATGTCGGAGACCGACGGTGAACGGCGGACACGGTTGAAATTGGAGTCAAAATTAGGTTGGGGTCAAAATTAAATAATTGATAAAATTTGGGGTCAAGTTGAGGTTAAATTGGAATAAATAATGAAATTGGGGCATATTAAAATCTGAGGGGTAGTCTTTTGCACATCTCTTGACATTGTCTGGATTTTTAGTAAAAGAGGTTTTGGTCTAGATCCCTTATGAATAAGTAGCCCATGATAAACTTATTTGTAATAAGCCATTCTTAATTATGTATCATGCGTGCTGTATTTTATCAAAATAATATTATTACATTTATAAAATGTATAAATATATCGTTACATTGTTAATTTTTTGCCCTATAATCATATTTTATTTAATAACATGATACATTAACAAATTTGTACTTTGTGTGCTGATTCAATTAACAGTTACTTTTCATATTTTGTTAAAAAAGTTTTTTTTTTAGCTTTGTTTTTCAACTCTTCCGCTAATTTTCTCATTGTTTTGAAAATTTTGGATGATATTTACATGTTTCCCTAAGTAGTCATTCTCAATTTTGGTTGCAACGTATTATTTATTACTTACCTATTTTCAACTTCAGTTATCTCATTTCTTATAAACAAACACTTGCTTGTGTAGAGTCGATGGAAATTATAATTTTTTAATTGTTTTTAAGAGTAATATTTCTTTGGTTTGTTTCGCAATTATTAAGATTCCTTCCATTCCGTATTCTTATAAATATTTTGTACTTGATTTTTTATAAATATTATGTAGTTTATTTTATGTAAATGTTTTTAGTTATTTTATATTTTTTATTAAGTTTTTGATGACAGAGAAGTTTATAATAGTAAATAGACTAAACATATGAACACCAATTCACTTATTAGTGTATTAATGTAATAATAATAAATATAATGATGGCATATGCATAAACTTCCAGAAGTGTGGATCCGTGCAACTTCCAGAAATCAAGAACGACCCGAATACAAAATTCGAAATATGAAATTAAAGACAATTAATTAATGTTCAAGAAAGTTGATTTTTTAGCAATTATTTGGACTTGTCACTACTAACCTGACATGCAAAATGTGCATACATTTTGTGTGTGTGAATTTTATATTGAAGAAACATTTTGTTTGGCTACGTCAATCTTACCTATGTTCTTGTGTTTTTCTTTCCTTTTTTTTTTCTCATTTTTTTTCTTGCCTTTTTCCTCTTGATTAACAGTTTCTTGTACGAATATGGTGTTGTCAAAAATAGGACTAATATTAGACCACAACCGTCACTAATGAAGCACTTATTTCATGCTCACATGGACACATTCACGTAGCAAATTAAAATAGAAAATCAGTATATATTTTTGTAAACAACACCAAATCATAGATATAACTTGCACCTCTTATTTTTTAATAACTCGTCACTACAAAAAGTAAAATTCAAAATATCCTAAAAGCTTAAGAGTGAATCTAATTTTAAAATAAATGGTTGAAATTGATGAGAAAGCACAAATTTCCAGAATTTGTCACATTGGACTTGAACCAAGAAGGACAAACCAACCACGGAGCTCCCATATCCGATATATTATATCTATCTTTGGTGGAGTGGACATGTTGAAGGTGAAATATATAGTAGATCAATAGGCTCTTTGTATGATTGAATGCTATGCATCAATTATACGTTTTTGTTTCGGTTATTATGTAATTGTTGAAGTTTAGCCATGATAACTCATTAAAGTGTATGTGGAAGGTCAATTTATTTAGATGTGGGGTGAATGGTTTTTTTTTCCTGTAATTTTTATTTTATTTTGTATATTTATATTAAAAAGGTTAAGCTTAAATGGTACGTTTTAATGAGGGATTAGGTATGGAGTAGTGGGGAGTGGGCAAAGTGTTTTTTTTTTTTCTTTTTCTAATTCTTTTTTTTTTGCTTTCGTTTATTATTATTATTATTATTATTATTATTATTATTATTATTATTATTATTATTATTATTATTATTATTATTATTATTATTATTTTTTTTTTTTTTTAGGGTTAAATACACTATACCCCCTTAAAGTGTTGGATAGGTAGCAAACACCCCCCTAAACTATACCATGTAACGTTTACCCCCCTTGAACTAACCACCGTTATGTTCTCCATCCATTATAAGTGACATGGCAATCCAATATATATGACATGGCAATAAATCGGTCATTTTGACGTCTTCATTGACCACATGGTTCTTTTTTGACGAAATTAACCTTGTTGCTGCGTAGGTCAATGAATTTTAGGATTCTTTGCATCCATTTTCTTAAAATATTTTTTATTTATATTTGTCCTATTTCTTTATCTACTAACTCAGTACATTTAGAAAAATATTTTTATTTAAGAACATATATTTGTTTTTTAATTACAGAGTTAAAATTAAATTGGAGTAGAAATAAAAAAAAAAGTACCGTATGCAGTAAAAAAATACATTTAAATAAAAATATTGTACATGCCAATGATATTACATACCATAAACAATAAACATAGTAGATCAACAATTCATATATACAGTATATCAAAAGAAATGATAAATAATAGCATTGATGACATTCAAAAGTACACTGCAAATAAAAAAAAAAAAAAAAAAAAAAAAAAGAAAACACACCAGACTTCACAAGTCTTCACTCACCATCATAAGTTCACATAACTGAATCTCTAAACAATGAAAAAAATAAAAAACCAAATACCAAACATACTAAAACTTTTTATACTAAAGCCCAAATTCAGCATCTCCAATATCTGTTGTAACAGTGAAATTATTACGAGAAGATTGACTCGAAAAAATTGCATCCCCAAACCTAGTTGACTGTCTCTGGATCTGATCAATGCCGTGAAACAAGATAAGTTAGGTAAGAAAGAATATAAATACAAATGATCAAATAAGGATTAAAATTTGACCTGCACATTGGGAACAGATCTGGTAGCATATGAACTTGGTAATGTACTAGGAGGTGTATATGAAGTCCACTGCATCAAAACACTAAATTAATTTGATAAGTAAGATTAATATAAAAATAAACAGTTTTAAGATGAGATCACAATCACCATTTTTGTGGTGATCCCTTTACTAGTACCCTCTGCCATTGGAAGAAACTGCACAATAAGAATCAAATACCATTAGTAATGCAATATTGCAGGAGTGATAATAATTTAGGTGGTTCAAGGGATTTACACTTACAGGCATGAAGTTATTTGGAGTAGCCATTCCTATGCCATTCCAATTTCCGATACCACAATTTGGATTGTTGAACTGATTCATTCTTCCATTCTCTTTACTTTTTCCTCTTTCTCTTCCTCTTCCCCATCCATTTTCTCTTCCTCTCCCTCTCCCTCTCCCTCTTCCTCTTCCCCTCATTGTTCCTCTTCCAGTTGTGACTGAAGGAGCTTCAGTAAAAAAATGTTGAGTTGGTAAGATGGTGTCTACAACATTTGTACTAACCTGTATTTAAAGAATTAAAATTGAGTCAGATTCTTTGTATGTTATAAAGTATAAAGAAGTTAAATTATATTACCTTATGTTGCTTTCTTGGTTTCTCCATTGGAGGCTTCTTACATGTTTTCTTGTTGTGAGAAGTCTCTCCACAATTAGAACATGACATAAAACTGCCCCTCTTGGTGACTCTTCCTCCATTATCTATTTCATCAGGCCCTTTCCTTCTCATTTTTTTTGGTCTTCCAGGCCGTTTCTTGTATGGTGGAGGCATGATTGCTTCTGATTCTTCCACTTTCCATAGTTTTGGATCTCCGACAGGATAAATAGTACATTGATATGCCATCTTGTATGCACTAACATGATAGTATGGGCTGACATAATCTTCCACGAACTTTTGTTCGGTGAGTATAGCACAAGTGGCATGTGAACATGGTATATGCCAGTTAGATCCCACTCTCTACAACTGCAGTTATGTTTATTCAGATCAACCACATAAGATTTTGCACCTGATACAATCTCCCAGATTCCATTTCCAGAAAAATAAGTTTCAAAATCCATTGCTTTCTCCTTCATCTTTTCCACCTTATCTTGAATTCTCGGACATATTGTACCTTTATATTGTGCAATCTTTTCTCTCTTTTTTTGCAGTCTACACATAAACTGCCTCCTCAAAGTCTCCAACATAGTCAATATAGGTTCTTCCCTTGCCTCTTTGATGAAATGGTTGAATGATTCACATAAATTATTGCTCAACATATCACATTTGGGAAATGGTGACATTTTAAACTTGCACCACAATTCAGGAGGGATCTTTTTCAGCCATGCATATGCTTCTTGTGAAATTGCTTTGATCAAGTTCATGTTTTCATTATATCCCTCCTCTAAGTATGAACGAGCTGCATTCCACATCAAATCTTTAAGTGTTGGGTCCTTAAATTTCAGCTTGAAATTAGCATATAAATCCCGTACACAGAACCTGTGGTCAACGGAAGGAATTACTTGTTCAAAACTCTCAACCAACCCTTTTTGCCTATCTGATATAAATGTCAATCTTCTCTCCTCAATGTTGCCAATTGCATGTACCAACAACTGTAAAAACCATGACCAACTATCCTTAGATTCAACTTCGACCACAGCTACTGCCAATGGAAACATTTGATTATTTCCATCCCTTGCAATTGCAGCCATAAGTTGTCCACCATACCTTTCTTTCAAAAAGCAAGCATCCAAGCCTATGATTGGTCTACAAGCCATAAGAAATCCCTCATTCAATGCTCCATACAGGATAAAAATTCTCTTAAATGTAGGATTTCTATACACCGGAGGGCCCTCGATCTGAAGTACTGCTGTGGAGCCATTATTTTTTGAAAGAGTCATTTTGCAGTAGTTCCTCAATTTAGAATATTGTTCCTTCACATTCCCTTGAATTGCCTCAATAGCCTTTCTCTTAGCTCTGTACAATTGTTGCCTGTGAGCATATACTTTGACCTCCTTTCTAACAAGCGTCATGAAGGATTTATGACTCAAGTTAGGGTCATCCACAAATCTTTGCATGTATCTATCAGCCAAATAGGTTGAATTTGCACTCTTATTCTTAAAAATTCTTGGACACCTATGAGGCTCTCCTTTAATAGTTTTTATCTGAAAAGAACTTGACTTACCCAGTAAACTTGCATGGACTCTCCACCCGCAACTTTTTTTACACTTAACAGTAACTCTATCGCTCTCATTTTTTTCAAATGACAATTCAAAACCGCAATCCACAACATATTGCCTCAAAGTTTTTCTATACACCTTAACATCAGCAAAGACAAGACCCACCGTCAATTTAGGTCTTCTATTATCCTTATTTTCCTCAAATTGAGGAAACCTCACACTTTCCTCTCCTTCAGATTCACTAGGGCTATGTAACACCTCTGGATCACTTTGACTTTCACTTTCTTCATCATATAAAATATCAATGCCCTCATTTTCATTTATCGTATTATATGTATGTGCTTCTACCGAATCATCTGAATCACTCAATGTATCCCCTTCTGCAAAGTAATCAAACTCAGACACTAGGTTATTTTCATTTTCACCATCCTCCGAGTTCATTTCATTGTGATCACTCCCTTCATCCTCACAATTGCTATCGAAATCAATTTGATCACCATCATGACCTACAACAGCTGCACTCTCATCAAGCATATGAAGCTCAATATTTATTTCTTGAATATACAGCTCAATCTCAAACAAACTATGTGCCCTGTGAATTGTAAACATGTCGAGGACCACTTGATCATTATCAATTAACCGAAGTTCACTTATGATCATACTATGAGGAATCTTCAGCCAAACGACACTAGTCACTGGGTGGCCAAGTTCCCTAACAATGTGTAGAATCTCAAAGTATGAGATTATGTCAGGATCAATCTCATTTTTAGCAAAACATTGACCTCCAGTGTATGATCCGAAATCCATAGTAACAAATTGTCCCCCATAATAGAATTTTAGAGTGAATAATTCAACTGCCATATTCCTGAAACACAAAAGATACATAAAAATTAACCAATTAATAAAACAACAAAACAAAAAGAAATATTCAACAGTTTTTCGGTTTTTTGTATTAGAAATACTCAAAAGTTACACAATGTATAAGATACATCGAAAAAAGCATGCACTTTTATAAAAGTTTGGATCATCAAATGGTATATATTATTGTTTTTCAGTCAAACTGGAACCACGTTAAAATGATATGCAATTAAAGTTAAATTATATAATAAGATATTTATTTAACTATTAAAACAGAATAACACAATCATATAAGTATCAATGAAGGTACAAACTATAAAAGGGTTGGAAATACAAACAAAAATTGATTAAAACCTATACAAACATATTTCCAACATAATACAATCAAAAACCTAAAAAATACCCTACATATTGAAATAAAGTGCCCAACAGTCAAGTACTCAGAACATGACTCGACGCTTTTAACTTTTTAAGACTCTGTTTACCAGACAAAATACTAGCAGGAATGAGGAAAAAAATCTTGTCTTTCTAGTAGCTAGTCCGCCACGGTAGAATTGAATTTTGGTGATATGCCGCCGGCATAGATACAAAGATTTTGGGTAGTTTTCGAAATAAAATGGCAGAAATAATAGGGTTAGTGGGGTTGTACTACTTTCCACTCCCATGTTAATAATTTGATTTTCTAATGTCACGTAAAACTTATTTTCTTAAAATAAACTGTGGGTAGTTAGGGGATTTTAATTATTGTGTTATAGGCGTCTTGCCACATCATTTGTATTTAACAGAAGAAATAACGATGGTTAGTTTAAGGGAGGTAAATGTTACATGGTGTAGTTTAGGGGGGTGTTTGCTACTTATTCAACACTTTAAGGGGGTATAGTGTATTTAACCCTATTTTTTATTGTCCTTGATGTGTGCTTTACATATTAGTTATAACTTTGAAGGGTATTTTTGGAATAACAAAAAATGGAAGAAACCATCCAATGATTTCCACTTTTATAAGTAGTATAGATATAGATAAGGTTTAGTATTACGGCTAACCAGCCAAGATCGAGGGTAAAAGTAATCCCTCCGATAGAAAGTTACAATCAAAGTGAGCAATAGTGTGGGCTAACAAATTCCCCGTAGCTTGACGAAATTAAAAGAACAATATTCTATATCTAGAGAAAGGCGCAAGTACTCATCTATCAATAAACCAAAGGACGACAAATCTCTTTCGCCATGATATAAAACTGTGATAACTTGGAGATTGTCACCCTCAACCACCACATTTGTCCACCCTTTTTCTCGCGCCAAGAGTAACGCCTTGAGCGCTGCTGTCGCTTCACATTCTATAGGATGTAAGTTGCCGGGTAACTTAATCACTCTCCACCAAATGCATTGACCCTCATCATTCCTCACTACTATCCGGACGGAAAAGAAAAGATTCCCCGAAGAAACTGCTGCGTCCGTATTGATTTTAACAATACCAACTGGCGGAGGATGCCGCGTGCTCGTGTGGACAGACCGTTGTGGAGAGATCTTGTGAATTTGAGCCAAACGAAGTATGGCCAGGTAGTTTTTGCACCAGTCTACCAAGTCAGGAGGAGTTAAGCTCGCCTGCCCTTTATGTTCCTTGTTTCGTTTGTCCCACGCCTTCCATGCTAAAATCATTGTAACGAGAAACTGATCTGTGTCTGTATTCTCTTTTAAACCCGTCAACCAGTTCCATGCATAGGTGTGATCGAAATAGTGATAATATTCAGGTAAAAGAGACCTCCAACAGTCATCCATTCCGCCGCAATTAATGATTGCGTGCAAAGTCATTTCTTCGTCCCGTTAACATCGCCCACAAAAGGGTGAGAGAATTACCTTTCTACCACAAAGGCTCTTGTTCGCAGGCAATATATTGCTGCACAGTCTCCACAAAAAGACCTTAACCTTTGGTGGTACCTCAAGATTCCAAATAATATTCCACTTACAAGAGTCAACATCAATGTTTGAACCGTTTCCCCCGCTACTTCGTTTATCTGAGGATTGAGTAGATGCAAGAATCATGTGGTAACAAGAGCGCACCGTGAACTTGCCATTATTCGAGGGACCCCAGGCCCACGTGTCTCTGGCCAAGCTGTTGCCCACCGGAATTTCTAAAATACGACCAACATCCACCGGCCAAAAACATTCTTGTATAGTCTCTAAGTGCCACTGATTTGTCGGATTGTCTATTAGATCTGCCACTTTATTTGGAAAAGCCGAGTATACAGGTCTCTTGGTAATTATTCGAAAGTTCCCTCCATCTCGAAGCCATGAATCTGCCCAGACAGAAGTGTCGTTCCCATTTCCGATCCGTCTCCTAAGGCCCATCTTTAGAAAAGGAAGAGTCTGCCAAATGCTCCGCCACGTCGTCGAAGGTCGGTAGCCTATACCCGCATCTCGGAAATTCCCATGTGGAAAATAACGGGCTGCCATAATCTTTGATAACAAGAGATTCGGATTTGAAAGAATTCTCCACGCTTGCTTGGTCACTAACGCCAAATTAAACGATCTAAGGTCCCGAAAGCCCATCCCTCCTTTCTCTTTGGATTTGCACAGTTCCTTCCAAGCGAGCCAATGCATCCCTTTAGTCGTTCCGTTTCCCCACCAAAATCGACGGATTGCTGCCTCGTGTTCCCTCACAAGGCCAATTGGAAGTAAGAAACAACCCATCACATATGAAGGGATCGCCTGGAGGATCGACTTGATTAGCACCACTTTACCGGCTTTAGATAAACCTTCTCTCCCCACCGTTGCATTTTTGCCCAGATCCGATCTCGAAGGTACGCAAAAATCTCCTTTTTCGGTTTTCCTATAGATGACGGCGTTCCCAAATATTTGTCGTGCTGGTCAACGACACGAAAACCCAGAATTTTGTGAATAGCATTCATCTTCGATATAGATGTGGCAGGGCTGAAGTTCATCGTGAACTTTTCAAAATTGATCTCTTGCCCTAATACTCTAGCATGCTTCTGTAAAATGTCCTTCAAAACCCTTGCAGCTTCCTCCGTCGCCTTTCCAAAAATAAGTGTACGTATCATCAGCAAAGGAAAAACTAATAACTATCGGGGCTGTTGGTGTCACCCGAACTCCATGGAAGCTTCCCTGGTCCACAGCCTTGGTGATCATGGTAGTGAGTGCCTCAGCACCAATATATGAACAAAGATGGCGAGAGAGGGTCACCTTGTCGAAGACCTCTTGAGGGTTGCATGTGACCAAATTGCGAGCTATTAAATAAGAAGGAGAACGAAACAGTAGATACACATAACATAACTAGGTCAATGAAACCAGTAGGAATGCCCAAATGAGAAAGAATTTGCTTCAATAAAGACCATTCGACTCGATCATATGCTTTACTAATGTCCAACTTAATAGCCATATAATTAGTTCTAGAATTAGAATTTAGTTTAATGAAATGATTTATCTCAAAAGCCACGTCCAGAATATTATCAGAAATAAGACGGTTTGGGACGAAAGCGGATTGATTTAGCGAGATCATATCCTCGAGGACTACTTTCAGACGATTAGCTAGGACTTTTGACCCCATTTTATATATCACATTGCAAAGGCTAATAGGTCTATAATCCGTGATTTTCTCCGAATGTTTCATCTTAGGGATCAAAACAATACAAGTATAATTAAGAGAGAAAGGCAACTTTTTATTGTTCAAAAAATCGAGAATACAGGAAACAACATCAGCACCAAAAATAGACCAATATTTCGAATAAAAGATGACCGAAAGCCCATCGGGGCCAGGGGATTTAAGAGGAGCCATTTGAGATATGGCTCGTGTTACCTCAATCGAAGTGAATGGTAGGGAAAGGAGTTGACAAGCAGCTCCCGAAATTCTGAGAAATTCCCTCTCATATTATGTTAAAATACTCAATCCTCGCATGTTCACTAGAACTTTCAAAAGCTCATTACTAATTTTCAGTTAATTTTCATTATTTTTTTTAATCTTGCAGTTAATTTTAAGCAAATTTTCAGAAGTTTGTTGACAATTTGGTCATGTTTGTTGTCATCTTGTTGACGTTTTTAACACATTAACTTCGACATAAAATTTTGAAACATAAATTAACAATAACAACTAACATCAACGTATCAACATATTCATGTGGTTGTTAAAAATTTAGTGAAAATGAAAAGTTTGATATATGTAGCTAATAAGCAAAGTTGCTCGTTCCTTCGAGATTCGTCGTTTCACTTCATAAAAAGAAAAAAGGCTTGTTAATTCACATCTATTGGAAGAGATGGAAACGATGGGATTTGTTACAGGGTTGTAGCAAATAAAATTATTATCCAAATAAATCTTAGTAAGATATATATTTGTGTGTCCTTTATCAATATTCATTGTCACTATTAGCTTGGTTTTTCTTGATGAGTTTATTGTAATTACTACCCCTGTGAAAATCGCAACTGCGTGTTTCCCCCCTGTCATAAAAAAATTAGCAAATACTCCCCTATATTTATTAGTCAAAGGCGAAAACCCCCCTCTTCGCAAATTGTGTGTCTCACGCGCGGTTTCTGCGATTTTTCTTCCTTTTGTTGCAGGAAATGACAAAATTGCCCCCAACGTCTTTTTTTCTTTTTCTTTTTTCTTTTCTTTTTTTCCCTTTTTTTAATAAAGTAATAAATTAAAAAAGAAATTAATTAATATTTAATATTCTTAAACAAAACCACCACAGTTCCCTCCATAGTCCACGGAAGGGGACACCAAATCGCCACCACTATGTGCGCCATATACACCACTCTCTCACGGTATAATCGGGTTTGTGGGGCGCCACAAACTCACTTCCGAGTTTCGACAAAGCTCACCAGCCGCTCAATTTCTGCAGCTCCTCGCCGCCGTAGGCGACGGAAGAGAGGAGAAAATTCTGGTGAAAGTGGGAGGTGGAATGGGAGGCGGCAGCGAGGTGAAGTTGGCGGTGGACCGGTGTCTGCGGCAAGAAGAGTGGAGGAGACATGTTGTGGAAGGAAAGAGGTGGGGCCGGTGGTGGTGGCGGCGTGAAGAGGTGACTGCCGGAGGTGGTGGTGGTGGTGCGATTTCTATAGGAAGAATAGAAAAGAAGAGAAATAATACGTTATAGAATAGAAACCCCCATTGTGTTATGGGTTGATTACATGGAATATATATAAAGAAATATTGCAAGGTAATAGAGTTTGACTAGGTAACTAAATCCTAACTAATCTAGGTAACCGAATCATACTAGAATCCTAATATTAGGAGAGTTCTATAATATAATATTCTCTAACACGCCCCCGCAGTCGAAACGTGACGAACGTGAAGACTGGACAATCACTTGCTAGCACGCTCCCGCAGTCGGAACGAATAAACTTCAAACGTGAAAACTGGACAAAAAACCCGCAAAATCCAGCATCGTGAAAATATCTGCCAAAATGATAGAAAAAAAATAATAATAACATGGAGAGAATTTTTTTTTTTTTTATCGAGATAGAGAGAAGAGATGAGAGAGGGGGGAAGAAGATTGGGTAGTGTTCGCCGGCCATGGAGAAGAGAAGAGGCGGCGGCTAGGTTTTAGACCATGAAGAAGAAAAGAGGAAGAAGAAGAACGGATAAAATAGAGAAGATACACCACCGGGAGGGAGAAAATTCGGGTGGTGTTCACAGAAAATATAGAAAAGGAAAGATAGATAGAGTACCACCACCGGGGAGGAAGAAAATTGGTTTAGTGGTCGCCGGCCATGGAGAAGAAGAGAAGCGGCGGCTATGTTTTAGGCCATGGAGAAAAAGAAGAAGAAGAAAGAGATAGAGAAGATGCACCACCGGGGGTGGGAGAAAATTAAGAAGAAGAAGAAGAAGAAGAAGAAGAAGATAGAAAAAGATAGAGAAGATAGATACACCACCGGGGGAGGGAGAAAATTGGGTGGTGTTCATAAAAAAAAATAGAAAAAAAAAATAAAGAAAAATATTAGAGTACCACCACCGGGGGAGGGAGAAAATTGGGTGGTCACCGCCATGGAGAAGAAAGGCGGCTAGGTTTTCACCGCCATGGAGAAGAAAGGCGGCTAGGTTAAAAAACCTAAACCTGGTGCTCTGATACCATATAGGAAGAATAGAAAAGAAGAGAAATAATACGTTATAGAATAGAAACCCCCATTGTGTTATGGGTTGATTACATGGAATATATATAAAGAAATATTGCAAGGTAATAGAGTTTGACTAGGTAACTAAATCCTAACTAATTTAGGTAACCGAATCATACTAGAATCCTAATATTAGGAGAGTTCTATAATATAATATTCTCTAACAATTTCAATGGGAAATAAGAAGAAATTAGGGGAAGACATGTTCTTCTCTCTGGTTGGAGGCGGCGGCATAACGAGGTGATTGCCGGTGGTGGTGGTGGTGGTGGGAATTTGGTGGTAGTGGTGGCAATTTCAATGGGATTAAGAAATTTGGGGAAGACGATGTTTTTTTTTTTCTTTTTTTTTCTATAAAAAATTGTGTTATTTACGTTTGTTAAAGAAATTTTAAAAATTGCAATTCGATCCAAATTTTTGGATTTATGTTTATCTATATAAGAATTTTCTTTGTTTATGTTTTAATGTTTGTACTTAATATTATTAAACGAATAATTATCATATTAACTTAAATTTCTAATTATTTTTCAGTTCCTAAATAATTTTATATTTTAATTTGGCTCCAAAATATTGTTTTCAGCCCCATAATTTTAGAAATATTATGTATTTCCTGAAAATTACAATTCAGTCCCTAACTTATTATTTGATTAAGTTTCTACAAATTTTCAGTAATTCAATTTGGTCCCCAAGTTTTTTTTTCAGGAATCTCCTCAGGGTATTTCTGTCTTTTCACAACCGGTCAACAGGAAAAAGGGGAATGGGTCGAGTATGCTACCTAAAAATAAATACAGGGGGGTATTTGCTAATTTTTTTATGACAGGGGAACACGCAGTTGCGATTTTCACAGGGGTAGTAATTGCAATAAACTCTTTTCTTGATAAAAAGAGAACCGATTTATTACGAAAATAGTGTTATAGTAAATACTAATTATAGTGTGAACGAATCGAATTAAGTAAAGCACATCATTCTTCAAACTTAATTTGTTTTATCCTCAAATTTGAATTATAGGGTGCAAGTTTATTTGATTATTAATTAGAGTTGAATTTGCACAAATTTTAATTTAATCAACAGATGATTATTGGTAAGGTTAGGTACCAACTCTCCTAATGAGAGTTGGTGACGATTAAGCAACTTCAACAGTTATGCATTTCTTTTCTTCAAATTATATGTCGTTTAAGGCTTCAACATACATCTTTTAATAAATAGGGGCAAATTACGGTCAACCCCCTGTGGTATGGTCAAATTACAAAGAAAAAAACCCTCTTGTTTGGGTAATTATAGTCACCCCTCCTTTTAAATATTTTTACATAAAATTTATGTAGTTCAGTTATTTACCGAACCAAATCGTATATTTAGTTCTGTAAACGATATGAAATGTTGGCGTACCGAAATTTCGGTTATGTTTTACCGATTTAACATCGCTAAATTTACCTCTGGAGGGATATTTTCGTAATATAATACATAGTTGAGGAGGTAGCTGTAACTACCCAAACATAAATGGGGTTTTCGCAATTCAACCATAAGTCGGGGGTTGGCCGTAATTTGCCTAATAAATATGTATGAATTTAATGATAAAATATACAATATATAATTAAAAAAAAATCAAGGAAATGTGATGATGGGCTGTAACAGTAGCATATGAATATGGTTAATATGATTGTAACATTCACTTTAGCATTTCAAATGGCCCATTATTATTGTATGGGCCGTGGGCCCACCCGACAACCCATACTTATTAGCAACTCCAGTTGACAGTTACTACTTCTATTCCAAAATAAAAATATTAAAAGCTTTTATATAAAATATATTAAATAAATAAATAAATAAATAAAATCTCATCGGTATTTACCGAAAGAAGACGATATTGGCTATTAATCAAGCACAGGCTAAACTACAAAGAACATGTGAAATACCATTGTTTTTGCACACTTATAATTTATTTTATTTTTTTACCGGAGCCACCAAACCATGTTATATATTTGATAATATCTGATTTAAAAATAAAATACCATGGATTAACCTAATTTTGAGCTGTCAATATAATAACAATTAGCAATCCAAATCAATTATTTTTCAATCAATTCAATAGTTGACCTGTTTTTTATATTAGTAGTTGTTTTTAAACGTGTACTCTCCAGATTCGTTAGTATATAGATATTGGATGCTGTTAGTTGATCTATTGCATTATTATTTATTAGTAGTTGTAGAAGATTTACCACTTAAAAAATTAATTATCATATCATTATTTGTAGTTAAAGCGTAATTTAAAAAATATTATAATTGTAAAAAAAGGTTTAAATACAAAAACACCCATGTACTATGGATTTCGTATCATATAATACCCATGTACTACACATAAATACAAAAACCCCCCTACTGTTATATTTTTTCCAAAATCTGACGAAAATGCTCCTGCTAAGGGTTTGATTGAGTCATTTTCCACTATATTTTTTAACATTTTCGCTCAATTTTACTTGTGAAATTTTGATATTTTTATTTTTTTCTCCAAAACATTTAATTACTTAGGATTTTTTTTTATGAATAAAACCTTTTATTTTTGTTATTTTGAATTTTTTTATTTTTTTCGTAAATGTCTTCAAATTCTCAACAATCATAGAATTATAAAGATGTTTGTAATCTTAGGATGTTTGAACTACCGGAAGACATTTAAGAAAAAAAACGAAGAAACTCAAAATGACAAAAATAAAAGGTTTTATTGATAAAATTAAAAAAAATCTAAGCAATTACATGTTTTGAAGAAAAAAATATAAATACCAAAATTTCTCACGTAAAATTGACTGAAAATGGTAAAATATATAGTGGAAATGGCTCAAACAATGGGGGGTGTATTTTCGTTATATTTTAAAAAAAAATATAATGTGAGGGAGGTTTTGTATTTATTTGTAGTATATGGGGTTATATGATACAAAGTTCATAGTACGGGGTGTTTTTGTATATAACCCAAAAAAAATATAAATAGGTCAAAAAAATAATAAAGGCGAAAAGAAAATGTGGAATGGTCCAAATGGCGGTGGTGAATTGACTAAAAGGGGCACGGAAAATATGTCACGAGTGACGTCATCCGACCTAGGGAGCCGCAAAACCTGCCTTTGAAAAGGCCAAAAGAGCTAAATTTCCATCCCCTATCGAAGTATCGACACACACCTGCACGTGGTTTTTATTTATACTTTAATACAACTATCCATAATAATAATTTAATAATATTTGCGCCAAATTAATATTTAAAAGAAAAAAAAAAAGTATACGTGTATTGTCAGTGTGTATAAATCGAATTATGTACTAGTGGTCCATTCCAAATGATATTTTCGAAATTTATTCTTCCGAGTTTGACCCTGGAGTCAAATATTATTACATGCCTTTTTAGGGTTCCACTTTTCTTCCACCATCAGATAAACATTTGTCCCTATTTCTGAGATCCCTGTCCTAAGATTTAAAAACTGTGTAAAGATTCAGGATAGACATGCCACCACACCACTCTACTAGATATTAGCTACTATTCAAGTTTATTAACAACTTCAAACATGTTACATACTTACATTATACAAATAGAACAAATCAAATATATTATAATTAATAGATTGCCTCGGTTTGACAGCAATTGTCCACGTGGTGGAAGCTTGGGTATGGACGGTCTACAATCGAATATCTTGGGCGTTTGTGTGTGTTGAATGCACTATAATGCTAGGGTTTGCACTTTTTCTGACACCAATTGATTTAGGACAACTTGTAGCACTAGAAGTCCTACAATAACTATATTTTCTTTTAATATTTATTACTACACTATAAAATCTAAGAAAAATAACATAGTTAACATATACTCTTCTAAATAAAGTCTAACTGAACCTCATTATTTCTAAACCCAATATAAGTTTTTCTATTTTGTGATTTGCTCCCCGAGCGTGATTCAATAAGAATGGATACGAGGCTCGTGGGATTGACGTGAGGGAGGCAGGGATATCTATATTTCTGTGAGCAAATTCCAAGCGAATATGAAGCTGGATACAATTAGTTATGCCTTCGAATGAAATACAATTTCGAATCCATCTTATCTACGAACAATGAAGCTATAAGTAATGCAACTATTAATCTCCTGAAGTATTCGAATGCCGTAAATATATTTACTTATTTTTTTATTTTTATAAAAGCCTCTAAATGAATTTGGATATACCGAACCCCTAAATATTTTTGTATTTTTTCAAAAAAAAAATATTTAACATGTGTGGAATTGAACAATGGATTGATATAGTTACATGTTTAAAATAACTCCACCACATCATTATTGCTTTAGCTGTTGATTCTGTTTTTGAAAAATTCAGTGTCTATAAAGCATTGACCAGTTGACGTCATTTTCATTGAAAGAATATAATAGATAATTTTCATTTCATTGGCTGATAAATTAAATAAAAAAATTTAATAATATATGGGTCCCCACGATTACTAGAGAACACAATCTTGTACTTATCCACGAAATAGTTGTGCTATAAAAGTAAGAGAGGTATCGACAGGGTGATATATAGGGTGATATATGTAGCGGTGAAATTTAGATGGAATGGATTGGAATTAATTGTTTCGGAAGTTTTTTAAATGTTTTTGAAAGTATAAAATCAATTTCAGTTACAAAATTTTCAGACTATGAAAATTCATTTTAATTCCAAGAGTTAAGAAAAAATTAAAATTTTGGGAATTTTCTGAAATCATATTACTTTTAAAATTTCAAATGGTTTCGAAAATTTTCATAAATTTTCAAGACCAACCATTTTGATAAAATTAATAATAACTAGTAAGTCTCAATTCATTTTTTGAAAAAATAAAATCTCATTTTGATAGTAAACTAGTAACTCACCCGTGTGATGCACGGGGATCAATTCTAAGTACACATATTTAATGATTAAAACACGCCGATGAGATAAATCAAAAACATTTATGAATGAAAAGGATGTTAATGCGATGATGGGGTGATATAAAAAATAAATATATATTTTAGACAAAATAATCGAACGAAAACTTTGAATAGTCAATCGATGATATATAGTACGATATCATCTAAAAAATTTTAAAACTATGTCAATTACATTTTATTTAAGTACCAATATAAACAAAATAAATGATAAAAGAAAATATAGAAAATGAAAATTGTGATATATAAAATAAGATATGTATTATTTGATCCAAATGGTACAACTATCTCGTTCAATATACTCGGATCCTTAATAAAACTTAATTATCAAAGTAGTGTTTTACAACACATCCATTGACATCTCATATAACTCTCTTTGCGAGTAACATACATATTTTTCATTGTTCAAATGCAATCAGTGATACACATTACTGAAACATAATCACTTAAATGTGTAAAAATAAATACAATTTGTACTAAATCACCTCGATTCTAACAAAACAAATTTAGTGGAGTAGACAATAAAAATTGCATAAACTGCAAATAAACTAACACAGTAAATAATTATAAATATTATAAAAACAACAGATGTGTTCGAATCACAATATACAATTTTTATGATGTAAATTCATATTCACTGAAAATTCCCAGTAGACAATATAGCAAGTAATATTAGTCGTCTATTCCGGATTGATGATATCTTTATGCCACCTCTACTCTTAATTCTTCATATTGCGACGTATAATACTCCAATGCTACTTCTAATACAAATACTAATATTAATACTAATATTAATACTAATATTAATACAAATATTATTATTAAGACTATACTAATACTAATATTAATACAAAAATCAATACTAATACAAATATCAATATTAAACCAATATCAGTACCAATACCAATATCATACCAATACCAATATCAATACTAATACTTATACCAATACTCATACCAACATAAATACCAATACATATACCAATACCAAATATCAATACCAATACAAATACAAATACCAATACTAATACTAATACCAATACCAATACCAATACCAATACCAATACCAATACCAATACCAATACCAATATATACCAATGACCAATACCAATACCAATACCAATACTCATACTAATACTAATACTAATACTAATACTCATACTGAAACTAATAATAATATTCATACACATACTAATACTCATACTAATACCAACACTAATATTAATATTAATACTAATATTAATACTGAATACTAATACTAATACTAATAGTAATACTAATGCTAATACTAATACTAAATATTAATACTTAATACTAATACTAATACTAATACTA
>NW_012193198.1:0-33048 GCF_000504015.1 Erythranthe guttata
TATTTTTTTTTATAGATAAAAGAAATATAATTTATTATTGAGATAATAAGAATATTCGGGTGTTTTTATATAAAATAAAATATAGATAGAAAATTTCTTTTTACAATTATTATGATAATTATAGTTTTACTAATTATTAATCTTGATTAAAAGAATAATACTTTGTTTTGATATAGTATATATGTTATTAGTATTCATATAATATACAAAGTATTTGAGGGTAATTTTGTATTTTGAGTGCATTAGTAGATAAGCATATAAGATCTCAAAGAAAAGGGTTAAATACAGTTTATACACCTAAATATACCATCTATAACACTTACCCCTAAAGTATTGTTTGTAACACTTACCCCTCAAGTACAATATAAATTGTATTTTAAATTCTAACACCTTAAAATTTTCTTTTTTTATTGAAATAAATAACTAAATAATTTAATAAATTATAAAACTAAAAATATCTGTTAAAAAATGCAATATTTCAAAATCTACAAGTATTATCTTGCATTTGGTACATATTTAATAATAACATCTAATTGTTGTTGGACCAATTAATCGAATATATTCATATCAATACATAACTAATAGTAATCTTACGTATTTAAATTTATTTTAGTTCAATGTCTTAAAATATATTTGCATTTATTATTATACAATATTTATTACTTTTTATTTTTTTTCAATAATTTAATTTTAGTTACTTTTCGTTTTTTTATGATCCAATAATTATTAGATTGTTATGTTTATTATACTAGTATTCACCCGTGCGATGCACGGGGCGACATATTTTTAACTGATAATACATGTCTCAAAAACAAATTTACGCAGATATCAATTATTACGGTCACTGAATTTAAGTACATAACGTAATCGACCAACAATAATAAAAATATGTTATAAGTGTCATGTTCTTCAAGTTATAATATAAGAATACTATTAAATATTAGTATATCGTCAAAAATAAATTTTAAAGATAATAAGAATTGCACCGAGCACCCTAGGGAAATGATTGAAAATAACATCGCACCGGGGAAAATATATAGATAAGAAACACCTGCAAAAGAATAAGTTCTTTAAAAAAAAAAAACATGTTACATGAATAACTGATAAATATGAAAATATTTTCTACCTTCAAATTCGATGAAATACTTCCTTGTACACGACATTTCTAGTAACATTGGTGAGTTCACCCGAATCCGACTTGATGAATATCTTAATGCCACCTCTGCTCTTAACTCTGGACAGTGCAACATTTAGTTGACCATGGCTGAAGACAGGCCTAGGAAGATACAAACTAACATGCGAAAGAGTTTGGCCTTGGCTTTTATTTATCGTCATTGCAAAAGAAACAATCAACGGAAATTGTCTTCTCTGAAATTTAATTGGCAGTCCGGAGTTAGATGGTATTAAAGTCATCCGAGGAATGAATACCATGTCACCGATATTTTTTTCGGAAAGAATTTTGCAACTCAGAACGTGAATGCCAGTTCTAATAATTTGAAGTCTGGTACCGTTGCACAATCCTCTAGCTTGATCGATGTTTCTTATTAGCATAAAGGGTGCACCAACCTTGATCTTCAACGCATGAGAAGGAACTCCGGAGCATCTTATTGTGTTGAGGAATTCAGTCGAATAAATTTCTGCATTATCCTCCGTTGTTTGCTCGTCCCTACACATACTATCTGAGCTCAGGTACACCTTCTCCTCTCCTGGAAGGAGAGACATTAAGTGATCGTTCACAGACTCGACGCATTTATTAGTTGGTGCAAGAATTGCCCTCCCTTGAAAATAATCTCGATCGTACATGTTACTCAACAAATCCGGGTAAACGAATTCGAGTAGGTCTCTGAATGGATATTCTGAATCACCAATAGACATGTCATCTGGAATCTCTATCGAAGCTTCACCATCATTGTCTTCCCCAACATCCCCATTACCAACATTCAGTGTCCAGTCTCCAAATTCTTTTATCTCATCCACGTTAGATGGAGAAGAGCATGACTGTAATCTCATGTTCTTAGTCAACTTCATGACACGACAGAAATTCCACAGCGGAGAGGGGTTTATCGTAGCATGTACTATATCCTGCATTGATGCTTTGAGCACAACTGGTAAAATCTGCCTAAAATCTCCTCCAATAACAACCACCTTACCACCAAAGGGTTTGTCAACCTGTAATTTGACTTCATTGTCTTGTCAAGGGCTTCAAAACAGTATCTATGCATCATAGGAGCCTCGTCCCATATAATAAGCTTTGCCCTTATGAGCAACTCCGCCTATGGACTTTGTTGCGATATGCTGCAGGTGGAACTCTCATGTACATTTATGGGTAGTCCGAATCGAGAATGAGCTGTTCTTCCAACGGGGAGCAATAACGATGCTATACCACTCGATGCAACGTTAATTACAATCTTTCCCTTCGAACGAACTGCAGCCGAAAGAGTTTTCCACAGAAACGTCTTTCCCGTTCCACCATGGCCATATAGAAAGAACATTCCACCACTGTCATTGGATACAACATCCATGACTACATCATAAACTTTTCTTTGATCATCTGTAATGGAAGCAAGACACTGTTGAAGTTCTCTACCCATTTCAAACCGGTCGTAATCCAGTTCATCTAACACCAATGTGTTTACTGTGTCCTCATCTGAGGATTCGATTGGAACTGGCATAGGCGCGTAATTTCGCAGGCTTTTACCATTGCTTTGCAATATTTTTTCTATTTCGGTGAGAGTATAGTTCTTCAAGCTTTCATCCGATATATGTAAATCTTCAACAATAAAAAAAAATGGATAAAATATGTGCATCTAGTTGAAATCGTACATAGACAATATTAAAAGAATGATTAATACGTAAAATCTAATTGAATACAGTGCCATAAAAATTGCCATACCTGGATTTTTATGAAGACGTTGTTGTTTGTAAGCAATACCCTCAGCCAAATCCAACCAACAACTTTGCCAAACATGTTCGGGCCGACTTAAGCTATTGGAAAGCAGCATAACCGCAAATAACCTTCTTATATAATCCCCCGATGCCCAAGTATTCACTTCTATTATTGCATTTATGTATTCTTTGTCGTCATCTAGCAAACCCAACACATAACATGCATACCTGAACGTAGGATAGACGATGTCAAAAACTTTTCTGATGTCCTCGTAGCACGTGCATCCCCTCTGAATGTTAAGTAGCAACCTAAGGTAATAGTATTCCCCCTTTCCAAGGGGAACATTCGCAATCCTACCAATAGAAAATCATTTTTTCCTTGGCGCCCAAGTTCGAGAATCCTCTTTATACACAAATTGTTGTGGAAAATATCCGTACCTCAAGTCCCTTGCATGTGGATAGTTCTTGTTGGCCTCAAACCACGCCAGGAACATAGTTTGCTTGGCAGATGGCCTATCCAACACACTTTGTAACGACTGGTTTTCATTGAAGACAGGTGGCTGATGATCGGGGAGATTAAAGCTTAGCCTAATTACGGACGGGTCTCTGTAATGAATATTAAAGTTAAACAACCTCCACATTGCCTCACACGCCGGAAGATACCTGCAGTCGTAGTACATCTTTATCTCATCACGAATCTCAGCACCGCCATCTGTATTGCGTGTTTCATAAAATGCCGCTGTGACTCGGTCATGCCCCTTGTTTACGTATTTGAACAGGTATTTAATTGACTTGTTTTGGTTGCATAGCTCGATATTAATGTGAGCTCGGTATTTACTCAACAATATACGATTGTACGGGACCACAAACCCATTGTCAAGAGTAGTCTTCTTCTTCGTAACTGTTCTGCCGTCTTCCCTTCTCCTATACACAGTAAAACCATCTGCATCTGATTCAGTGCGCTGCACAAACGGCTTTGGAAATCGCTTCGTGCAAACTCTATCATTCATACAGGGAGATTTCAAATTCTCCTGACCGCACGGTCCATGTATCATATATTTCTCCACCAACTGGTACATCTTTCTATCGTTTTCTTTGTCAGGAATTTCAGCACATATGATCCTGTCAATTCTTCTGGGTTCTTGGGCTTGTCGTCATTATGCAACCACAATAAAATATGTGCATACGGTAGACCTCAGTTCTCAAAATACATTGTGCATACATCTGCATAGAAAATGTAAACATACGGTATTAAAAAATATGAATTAATTTAGTTAATGAAGCAAAAAGTAGTTAAACTCGCACATGAGCAAATTATCTAATTTATATAAACGTATTTAATGTTTAATTATAAATTGAGATCTAATTAAATACTTACATGCTCTAATACGTCCGAACATACGGCCCTTCTTGATTTCCGTCATCATACTATCGAGCTGCATCTTGAACACACGACACAGAATGTCTGGCCGATCCTCCGACCTGAGATTTGTATCTTTGAACACCCTTTGTATTTCTGGCCATTGAGGATTGCATGCGATGGTGATGAAGAGGGTTGGAAATCCAATCCAGTTATATATTTGAAGAGCATCAACGAAGTTGTTAAACATATACCTTGGACCTGCAGTGAACGACCCTGGAATTATAATGCCTTGTCCAACCGATTTACCCTCAGTGTCTCTTTTAAAAATCTTTTCTTCGATACCCTTGTACATGTCAATCCTAAGTTGATCCTGATTGAACCTTATATTCAACCTATGTGACTCAACCATCGAAAATCGATCAACACAGAACTGCTGAAATAACTTATTGGAATGCAAAAGTAACGAATGTTCTCCACGCCGTTTCTGAATTAGGTATGCAAAGAACTCTCGCATGCTTACCTTCCTTCGTTTTCTATTATCAGCAAATGAAGATTCTCTCAAACTGATATCGTCTCGATAACCATCTTCACTGTAAGGAAATAAAAGAGGATTTTGTAGAGGCAAGTAAAGAGGATGGAGCTCACTGATTCGTTGAAGCTTATTTGAGCGCGTCTCAACTACAATATCCCTAACACCCTCTTGTGTGTCAAAGTCACCAACAATCAAGCCTGCTATTTCACTTGCGTTAGGAAGATTGTACGTCCTGCCATCAGTACTGCGACTCTTTACCAATCTGAGTTTTACTCCTTGATGGCCATCATTGGAAAAACGATCTCGAACAGCACGGTACTGCTGTGCAAGTACATTGTTACCGTCAATCATATCTTTCAACGATGCAACGATGGCTGGTTCAAGATCGTTAGATTGATTTATGGACCTTTCAAATAAAAAATAATGTAATTATAATTTGTAAGCTCTATATTCCTTAGAACATGAATATAATTCCCAAAAATTTACCTGACCGCGCGCATCAATTCCATTCTGAATCTCATTTTCTGTGTCGAAAATGTAAAGCTGGGCAAACTTAGGCCTAGTGCCTTCTTCCGGCAATAAACTGCCCAGTAGATGGTAATTTTGTCCGTGTAACAGAAATGTGTATGGACCAGATCCGTTATTAATAGATGTCTGCACTTTTCCACCAAGCGACGTGAAAGAAAACATCATATTGTACGATCGTACGTTCTCTTGAGAATGTTTGCTCCTCCGATCAGTTCCAGACACTAAATTGTTAAGTGTAGGAGGTGCATCTCTTATTTTTTGGAGCTGGACTTTCCCGGACATACAACATAAGCCAAATTTGGGCATAGATGTTTGTCTATGCTTGTCAATTCTTTCACCGTACCACATGCATCATTGCACCGCAAAAAGGACATTCATACGTCTGGTCTCCAAGATCTTCATAATCTATCCAAAATTAATTAAATAATATTAGTCATTTAAAAAAATATAATGAATTTATATAATTAGTAATGTTAAGATTAAAAGTTGTTAGATTAAAATGATATTTACCAGTATCGTCAACTGCATCGTCACTATTCTCATCGTTGGAGACATATTCAGAATCTACATTTATAAATAAAAAATTATCATTACAGTAGAAAAATATACTGACAAATAACGCATAACAATGAGATACGTTATGAGATGATGACAAAGATAATTACCTCCGCTGTCGGAAGAAATGTCTCTTAACGTCTGTAAATCCTCATCTACCAACATAGCGGGTACTGATGTCATATCCAACACACGTGTTACAGAGTCAATTGTTTTATGACTCCTAGCCATCTTCTTTCCATTCCGCACGGTATAACTAACATAATAGTAAACATTCAGCTTCTATCGAAATGAAAGAAAAAGCTGGAATATTGTCTACATGTATTGCACACTTAATCATTTAATAAGACATAAAATTAGTCCTAGAAAATAAGATCGCAACTTTTATTTGATTCATAATAAGATTTTGTAACTTGTAAAGGATCTTCACATGATGTACATGCACCATTGCGACAGTACTCAACGTCATCTGTTGTAATAACAACATAGCTTATTTATTATATAATTCATTTATTTATAATTATGTAGCAATAATTGTACAAAGATAACAGTATTAACGTCTAACATAGAATCGACACCACAATTACTCCCCATTTAGTTAATGCCACTTGTTTTTTATTGCTAAAAAAAAGTGCTTGATATAATACCTTTCTTTTTCTTAGTCAATTTTTCTGTATATGTTGGAAATAATTTTTTTCGTACACTATTGACAGCATATGTGGAAGGATATTGGGAGAACAATATTTAGTTAGTTATGACCTATACGAAATAATGACAGTAAAAAAAACTATAAGATCGAGCAGTTTGTGATATTCGTATTTAAAGTTAATTAAATACTAACCAATTGAACGATTAGTTGTAGCGTAACTCGATTGGGTTTGATCCATGTTCACTCGATTTGAAGGATCACCTAGCAATTTTGTTTGTTTATGAATAATACCTTTAGCCTTTTCTTTTGCAACATGTTCCAAAGATGAGTGCGAACTCCCATATACTGTGGTATACACATTTAAAGCCGTAGATATATATATATATATATATATATATATATATATTCGGGATTGAAAGATTAAAAAATTGGGGGAGGGGAGGGGGTGATAAAATCCGTACAGTATTGTGCATAAAGAAATGTGGAGTGAAAGAACGATTAAAAAATATAAAATCAATAATTCTTGAGTGAAAATATTTACGTACAATAATTTGAAGTATGTGGCTTGATTATTGAAAATAACATTGAGTTGGGTAGATTATATAGTTTGGATTGTAAGCATAATTTGGAAAGTAGATTAATAATTAAAAATTCAAATTTTAAAATGAGCGTTAATCTAGGAATAACTGATATATGGTGATATTTTAAAAATATAATTAATTTAAGTTAACATTGCATAAATTAATACTCTTTCTATAATCAAAATATTTCAAAATATATGAGTAATTAAAATAAAGTTAGAAAATACACACACTATATTCATATCAATATTTAATTATTACAGTCCACGGATTTCATAATTAATGTCAAAGTTAATAGAAAAAAGACTAAAAATCTTATATAGATGATTAATATATTTGCCTTGAATAATGTATATGTTATTGAAAATATCGGATCCTATTACCATAAACACAATGCGATATTAAAGAACATAAATATTAATAGGTTTTAGTAGAATGTAAAATATTTAATTTCCATATTGAAAAAGGCATTTACGTGTGAATAAGTTGGTTATTAAATATGCTATAATAATTTATTATTGTAAAATAATAAATTATATTAATTTATCATTTTTATTTTAAAATATATTAACACATGGGTGATTAATCTGATTAATACGTAAATGTTTCATAAAATATATTACGTAGATCGTAGAATATAATATATATTATTATATTTATAAATACAAATATTTACGTAAATATAAAAATGTTATATATATGGGTACTCTCTTTCGTATGTCACAACTTATAATCTTTGTAACGGAATGCAAAAGGAAAGGGCAAACATAATAGAAAAATGTATTTGTATTTTAAAATTTACTCATATTCGTATAACGCTATAATGTTATGAAGTATACACGCTTGTTAGACAACAACGCAATTAATGTTCAAATATAAACAATTTTATTAATATGCATAATTCGTTTTGGCATAAATGAGTAAATTCGTTTGCCGCATTAAAAAACATAAGTAACTTTATTGAAATAAGCTTCATGCAAAAAGTATTAAGGATTTTGTCTCAAAATAGTAAAACATATTGTGTCTCTAAATACGAAATACCAAAGAAAATCGAAATGAATAACAAAAAATGACGAATAAGTTTAAATAATAAATTACTCCATTTTCTCTTGTTTGATCTTTTTCAATAATTTGGTGGATGATTGCTGGACGGTAGGATCATTGAGAATACTATCCAAAATACAATTGTTGGATCGCTTCATTGGAGTAATAGCGTTGACATCATCATCCACAATACCATTAGTTGTGATATCACCATCTACAACGCCATCGTTAAAATTAGAACACGTTCCAGAGTCCTATAAATTAGAAAAGAATTACGTAAAATATTTGTGTATTTGTGAAACATCTCTTACGTGCAACATATGAACAATTAACCAAAAACAAATTGTTTAATCCACCTTTGATGAGAAGACACACCCATCGTTGTCATAATTGACACTCAGCGACGATGAACCATTATCATGTTTATGCAATATTATAAAATACATACACATTAAAAACCACGTATTAAAAAAAAAATTATATTAAAGTTAATTATCAATACCGCATCCATTTCGTAATGCTTCAAAAATGAAGCAATGATAGCATGATCTGTGCAAACTTTTTGAACATTATAGGTTTTATGATCTTCATTGGCAACATTATCACCCTTGATAGCAATTTTGAATAACATTATTCGATCAATTAACCCCTCAAGTTCCATAGGATACTCCACAGGTTCTTCACCCTTCATAGCATTAAAAATAAATAAATGATAAAAATACAAAATTAATTGATTACTCTAAAAAAATGTATATTTTAGAGAAAAAAAATGATGATTGGTTGATCAATGTACCCTGTTTTGGACTGTTTGAATTAATGCTTCTACAGGAATATCTAGCATCCTTTCAGCTTCTTTCCCAAATACAATCATCGAAGCTGAATTTGTATCGTCCATGACAATGACTTCAACTTTATAACTAAAGAGAATAACAAAATGTGAATGAAATGTATTTGTTGCATATTATTAGAATTAAAAGAAAAAAAAAATATTACGTACGTTGGCTTAGGAGTAGGCCAATGAGCTATGCAAACGTGACAATACCATATTTTTGAATCCTATCTAGCAGATCTATTACACTTAATGCAATCCTTGTACCACCACTTTGATGTTTTCACAAGACCCTTAATAGTGGCCAATACAACATATTTGCCAGGCTAAAATGTGAAAATAAACATCAATTAAGTATAGTTATAATCAATTTTGATAAATGATTCCTATTAGTATTTTACTAAAAATGTACGAATAAATAATGTAGCAAATACATTGTTATTACCTCATTTGTGTCACTCAATTCGTCCAAATTTTTTCTGACAGTCTTACGTATGAAATCATCTTCCATCGAGTAAGAAGACTGCGACGATTTTTGACTCATCACTTGACCACTATTCTGTTTACTCCGAATCAGACTAAAATGAAAAGTTACATGCTAATAAATCGTAATGAAAAAAATAAATTTTAAAAAAACGTAATTAATACATTTAAATATAAAATTGTAACCTCGATTTGAACTCATTAATTGCAGGTATATCCTCATTTATAAGCACACGTGATGAATGCCAATGGTTAGATACCTGAACTTCACCTACGAAAACATAACAATAAGAATGAAATGTAATAAATGTCCCTAACATTCATTATACCAAATGCATAAGAGAAATTATTGGACAAACTAATACCATTCTTTATCTCAGTCGTTGCAAATTGTATTACAACAATATACGGCCCTACACCAATATCTTGAATTCGTTGAAGTATGTATTCAGCAAACGTTCCCCACAACAAACAGTTGACATTCGAACCAATTGCATAACTAATAAAATGATGATTGATATGTAAAACACATGAACATATATATGATTTAAAATCCAAAAAGATATATTTTAGTGATTTTTGAAAATACTCAATATCTTCAAGTTCAAATGGAATGTTTTGTTTTGTTCCACCCGATAGGTGATTCAATGAACCTATCGACAAAAACGAACCAATAACATCTGCAATTAATATTAAAAAAATGTAAGAATACATCCAGTATAAATGCTAAATATTAAGAAAAACATCAATGGAAACATTTAATACCTATCGTATACTCATTGTTGTTTGACGCTTGTTGTATATCTGCGTAAGGTGTGAACTTAAAAGAATACATTGAATAGACGGAACGTCAACTTCTCTCGTAGTAGATGTATATTCAAAAGTTACTCTATAATCATTCAAGGCATGCTTGTAGGTCTTGACACTAAAAAAAACAGATAGGTTTGACATTACATAACATCTGTTCACTTTGATCTTAGACTCAAATCTGTATAACAGTGTATACTTAATGGAATCTTGCACTGTATCACCCTGCGTAATGAAGAAACAAATGTGAAAAATATATTTTCCTAACAATCATATTTGACGTATTAAAAAAAATAATCACCTGTTCATCGATAAATATCATCTCCATGTCTTGAAGATCTTTCTTAAAATAATTTGGTTGTTTCCAAATGTGCAAAACATAGATTTTGAGATTCCATGACTTTTTTTCACCTCCCAAGTTTCTAATGAGATCTACTTGCCTTGACATCTATATGTGTTTAATACACGTAATCAAAAATTTGTTAGTGAATTAAGTCACACAATAAAAGATGAATATACGATAACAAATCTTGAATTATATATATTTCTTAATATGAATAAAGTATAATATATAATCTATATGATAAAGGTACATTAATTCATATGCTCGGGTACCGTGAAAGAAAAAAAATCAAAAAAAAGTAAAAGATTATTCTAAAATAATATTATACTCACGATTCACAAAAAGAGAACGGTGGTCGGCTGATGAAGTATCGAGAGAACAATATTATCCTGCAGTATAGAGTAACAATGAAATGAACCGTGTATATATAATATGATGAGATTTAATAGTTCCTAAATCATAGTAAATGAAATACAATCATGGAAGTAAAATTATAATCCTTAAATTTTAGTTCCGTAATTATAGTAAATGGAATACAATTATATTTAATAGTACCGAAATTAGAGTAAATTATAGTTAATAAATATTCATATTCCATGTAATTAACTAAAATTAAGCATTTTCCTATAAATAAAATGCATAAATTTCGATTAGGCATATATTTATATGCCTAATCTATATTAATTATAGATCACCTACATAAATATAAAAGATTATATCTTCATAAAAAAGCATGTTTCTATTGTTACGGATATATATATATATATATATATATATATATATATATATATATATATATATATATAACGGATTAGGGGAAAAAAATATAAATTGTAAACATGTTAATTACACATTATTATATATAATGGTTATGCTTTTGAACATTTAAAATTGCTTATAAAAATAACGGAATCTAATGTTTAAATATGTATATTGATTCTATTGATTTAACGGATTCTTTTGTTTAAATATACATGATATATATTGTGACTATTTTTGTAATATATTATAATTGTTTTATCGTTTCTACATATTTATTTAATTATCTTATGGGTATTCGTTTCTGTGTGGATGCGCACAATTATGTTAATGGTATACAATGCTCTTTCACCATGATAGATAAAACAATAAAAAAATTAGAAATTATTTGTAAATCGAGGCAAATCATATTATTAATAATAAAACTTTAAGGAGGGCGAAAACATATCATATGTTGGAAAGGCTGGGTCGTGCCACACCTCAAGTACATCATCCCATTGGTTAAAAAAAAAAAAGAATACATGTTGCTGCAAACCATGTTATGTGCGTAACAAAACTCTGTCCAACTCTTAGTCAACAACATATACATTTTTCCATGTTTTTGGCGCGAAGATACCGCAACTTGAAAATGATTTCCCTCCTCGTATCGAATATTGATAGTAGACAATCCTGTCAACCGAGAAGTTTCAACAAAAGCATTCCTTAAAGGCTACATATAAAATTGAATGAAGAAATCAAATACAAAATAAAACAATAATTCATTGTTATACTAAAAAAGAGACTATGATGAATATACCATTGCATGTAGGTGATACCAATGCAATTCTTTTTCAAGAATTCTCTCCATATCTCCGAAACTATAAAAAAGTATGTGGAAAAGTTGAAGAATGTTAATGTGTTGAATGTTAATTTATAGTAGAGTTAGGGAATATAACAAAGGTAACAAAAAAAGTAATTAATATAAATTGATGTAGTTACCTATTTTATCTAGACTACTTTAAAAATAAACATGTAGGAGAGATAAAATTTAAAAATCAATAATGTGAAATTAATTTATTAATAATATGGGTGAATATGGTAAGTGGGGTTATTTTAAAATTAATAATAATATGTTATATATGTGGTGGAACATAATTGCATTTCAGACCCACGATTTTTTTAGTGAAAATATTATAACAAAACAAAAATCATTAACCAATAAAAAGACACTATTTTGCCATGTAGGATAGATGAAATTTGAAAATTGGGTTTTTTTGGCAATTAATATAATATTGTGCACAAAATTTAATTAACTCAAATTAAGTGGAATGTACATTTATATATTTACATTTTTAATATTAAGTAATTGATTGAAAAAAGGAAACTCAATAACCAATAAAAAGACACCATTTTGACATGTAGGAGAGATAAAATTTAAAAATAATAATGTGAAATTAATTCATTAATAATATGGGTGACTATGGTAAGTTGGGTTGTTTTGAAATTAATAATAATATGTGATATATGTGGTGGAACATAATTGCATTTCAGTCCCACAATTTTTTAATGAAAATATTATAATAAAAAAAACTCATTAACCAATAAGAAGACACTATTTTGCCATGTAGGATAGATGAAATTTGAAAATTGGGTTTTTTTGGCAATTAATATAATATTATGCATAAAATTTAATTAACCCAAATTAAGTAGAATGTACATTTATATATTTACATTTTTAATATGAAGCAATTGATTGAAAAAGGAAACTCCATAACCAATAAAAAGACACCATTTTGACATGTAGGAGAGATAAAATTTAAAAACCAATAATGTAAAATTAATTCATTAATAATATGGGTGAATATGGTAAGTGGAGTTAATTTGAAATTTATTAAATAATGTGGACTCAATCTCCTCAAGTGGATAACTTTTATTGTGTATCTTAGTTTTATATATAATATAGATTGTAAATTTGAAAATATAAAACCGCTAATGTTGAGGGGCTAATTGTTACAAATGATATTTTAAGGGGGTAAGTGTTACATAGGTTATACTAAAAAAATAAGTAAATCACAAAACTAAAAATATCCGTTCAAAAATGCAATATTTTAAAATTTAAAAATATTATCTTGCGTTAGGTACATATTTAATAAATAACATCTAATTGTCGTTGGACCAATTAATCGAATATATTCATATCGGTAAATTTTAAGAAATTAGTACATAACTAATAATAATCTTAAGTATTCAAATTTATTTAGTTCATTAATTTCTTAAAATATATTTTCATTCATTACTATACAATATATATTACTTTCTAATATATTTTCTAATAATTTAATTTTAGTTACATTCATTTTTATATGATCCAATAAATATGAGAATGTTATGTTTATTATGTTTTAAATTTTAAAATATAGAATAATTGATGTTGAGGGGGTAAGTGCATGTTACAAATGATACTTTAAAGGGTTAAGTGTTACATAGGCTATACTTCAGGGGTGCAAAGTGTATTTAACCATTTTTTATAAAACATCTTATAAGCTCTCTAACAACTTATTTTTGGAAAAAAATAAGATAGTTTGTAATTATTTTACCAAACACTATTTATCATCTTATAAGTGTTTAAACATCTTATAAGATGTTTTTAGAAGCTTTGGCAAAAACGCTCTTAATCCAACTTCCATTAAAATCTTCAAAAAAAAAAAAAAAAAGTTGGGGTTTTTCTGCATAAGTCCCTAATCATCCAATTTTATTATTCTAGGTTTATGGACTATATCTCTTTCGCCAATAAGCTCATTCCTTAATATTTATTATAAATAAAGGAAAAACTCATGTATATGACAAAATTACCCCCAACCATTTACACCCAATTCGTAATTGTAACCCCAATTTAATCAATTTTGACCACAAATATCCAATTTTGACCTTTTTTTTTCAAATTTTTTTTTTGCCACCGGTCTTTGGCGTTGACTTTTTGATTTTTTTTTTGTTTTCCGCCACTGGTCTTCGGCATTAACTTTTTTTTACACCCAATGCTAAACGTTGATCGTAATTGTGCTGTCATTAACAGTAATTATTCTGTCACTAACAGTAAATTAACATAATTATACTATCAGTGACAGTACATTAACGTAATTGTACTACCGTTGACAATACATTTATGTAATTGTACTGCCGTTGACATTACAATTAGAGTCAATGATAATATTATTGTTATTATTTTTTTTTGTTTTTTTTTTTTAATTTTCTTTGATTTGTTCAGAAGTCAACGTAATTATATTACTGTCGTTGAGAGTAAAAGAACTGTAAACACAATAATATTACGGTCAACCACATCAGTATTATTATTTTTTCGGTTTTTTTGTTTGTTTGAGTTATTCACGAAGTAACGTAATAATATTACTGTCTATTTTGTAATATTATTGTGCTTGACAGTAATATTATTGTTGTTATAGTCACTCACAGTAATATTAATTCTTTTGGCTTTTGATTATGTTTACCTTTGTTGAACGGTCAACATATTAATATTACTTTATTACACAAAATAATGAGTTTCGTTGTGTTAATATCACTGTGCTAGAGATTAATATAGCAATATTACTGTGTTAAAATGTAGTATAGTTAATTTTACTGTGTTTAACAATAATATAATTAATATTACTATCAATCATAGCAATATTGTTATTTAAACGGGGGCAAAACAATGCTAAAGAAAAAAAAAATCGAAAAACATCAACGCCAGAGACTGGTGTTGACCGCCGATCAACGCTAGAAACTGGTGGCGGAAAAATCAGGAAGAAAAAAAAAAAAAAAAAAAGTCAACGGCAGTGACGGACGAAATTGGCCATAAAAAAATTTTTTGGGTCAAAATTGAATAATTTGTAAAATTTAGGGTCAAATTGAGGTTAGATTAAATTAAAAGATGAAATTGGACCATATTGAAATATGAAGAACTATTTTAGTCTTTTACAAACTTCTGAACCATGTGTAGATTTTTTTGTAAAACAGTTTATTGTCTGAACTTCTTTATGAATAATTACCTATTGGTGGGCTTATTTGTAAAGTGCCCAAAACAATAAATTAATTAATTAACGAAGAAGAAGATTCATTTTGCTTCGATCCTGTAAGGTTAGTTCCAGATTTCTCAAACGGATAATTAAATGGACGAAAAATTTCGTGGGTGGGTGCATAATTAGGGACTAACCTTAATAGACTATGTTACCAAACGAACTTAAACATTCATCATTCAGTATTCAGACATTGTTCTTAGTCATTCAGATCTTTATTCAGCATTAAGCGTTTAGTACTTAATTCTATCAAACAGAGCCTAAGTGTACTAGGCGAAAAAAAATTAATTCCACTTAGTCGAAATAATAAAATATTGTTGAGAAAGTAATAAATAAAATACAAGAAGTAGAGAATAAAGTAGGGAGAATATGCTATATGTTATTCAATATCTTCAAGTGTATCACAACTTCATAAGGTCATGAGTTACAAGGGAATGAATAGCCTTAACATCCACCATTATCACCTCTAATTACATACACTAATGATTTTGTAACTCCTATAGACATTCACCATAGGTTACATAATATTCCCCCTTGGATGTCTATGACTATTGAGAGTGTGATACACTGCCTCGTTAAAACCTTGCCAAGAAAAACTCATTGGGATAAAAACTTGGTCGAAGGAAAAAGAATACAATGTTGGGTTATTAATCACACTCCCCCTGATGCCGGCAATAGATCGTTAAGCCGGCGCATTCTAATGTTTTAGATCATGCTCCCCCTGATTTCAGGATGAGACATTGGAGTCAAATCGCCGACGTATGGATTTGCAAACTCGTTATTTGATTGTCATCAATAACTGTCAACGTCATCTTTCTTCTTTGACGCTCGATTACTTTAGAAAACTTCAATAATTCTTCGGCCACCTCCCTTGATATAGCCAAAATTTCGTTGATGCAATTAGACAACATTATCCTCATATATTAGGACCAAGGTCTTCATTATCTTCTCGAAGACGAGAATATATTTCTTATGTCCAAAGATCGGATAATCATATGTTTACTCAATGAATGAGCTTTATCATATATATAAACAAATAATTGATAAATATTTCATTCGACTAATGCTCGATCTGCAGATCATGGTAAAATATATCCTCCCAAGATATTTTCACTTCGGATTTTTCATCAAATAATTGATGATCTTTATGAGCCCTTCTTGAGTCTCCGCAAGATTGAATTCGCCCCAAATAATAATGGAAATCAATTTATTTGATTATTCCGTTTGTAAACAAGGTATCCACTAAGGTCACAATACCATATTCTTGAATGGATCATTCTTAGAGTATAACTCATGAGACCTCTTATTATATATGCTTCAAGCATTTTCAATTCTTTGAAATAAAAAGTTATGATCCATATAAATATATCTCGTATCGTTTTGCTCCACATCTCGTATCGTATCGTAAGATATTTAACCAACTATTAAACTGGTAAATATATATATATATATATATATATATATATATATATATATATATATATATATATATATATATATATATATATATATATATATATATATATATATATATATATATATATATATACACACATACACACATAAGAACCACCCCAACAATGCTGAAAATTGTACAAGCAAGCCCCAATTAATGCTGAAAGTTGCAGAAACACCCCAACCAATGCTGAAAATAGCACAACACCCCCCAACTAATTTGAAATTTGAACCAATCACCACAAATCAACGAGCCCACCTCAAATTGAACAAACCCATGACAAAAAACGAACAAACCCAACCCTGATTGAACGAAAATTTGAAGAAATAGGGTTGTAGATCGCAAGCCCGTTCCAATTAGTGTTGAATCTCAAACAAAACGAAAGAATCAATATAAATTAAATATTAGAGTTGAGATATTGTGAGGATTGTTGAAAAAATTGAAGAGAAGAGGGAAAATTAGGTTTGGGAATCTTGAGATGTTGAAGAGATTGCTCAAATTCGTTTTTTTTTTTGCAGCCGATTGAGTTTCCTTCTTTTTTTTTTTCTTTTTTCTTTTTTTTTTGGGTGGATAAATATCGTATATATCGTATCGTATCGTGATACGGCGATACGATACGATATATCGCGATATTTTCCGATATTTATGAAAAATCGATACGAAGCCCGAGTTGTATCGTTTTAATTGAAATCGTACCGTATCGCGATATATATCGCGATATATCGCGAGATTAACTACCATGGCGGTAATTGCATCCTCATGGTGTATGTCAAATAATTTTGAATACCATCATAAAGTGATTGCATCATAAAAATATATTTTCAAAAGGTATTCAAATGTACCGCAATAATTTTACCCACTTTTTCACTAAAGGCTTTCACAACTTTATGCGTGATGACCGCAAGTTAATGTACAATTCATGTCATAAATAATTTCAAATAATCATGGTCAATTGCATTTGTGAATGCATATACTAATGACCAATTAGACGTCGACATCTATTATGATTTATGAGCTTCAAGCTCTTCACATTATAGAAATAATTGTACATGTAGTTATTCGATAACATCTTTAGTACTCCCCATATTTCTTTATAATCAATCAAGAGCTCACTATTTCACTTTCCGGTACCGAATTCTCCTTAGAGAATTATATTCATACAAATGGGGATTGTAGCTTTTGTGGGTACGATCTATTGTAGAGATCCATATCTTTTCATGTACCATGTATTTTTCTCTTATAGAGAATTTTCTATATTGCATCAATAAAGTTTTTCATAATACTTTATGTGCTTGAGCTCATTATTTATTTCAATAAAATGTCCTACATGGACAAAACGCGCGCTTTTGAGTTTCACAATGTGGAGGGAGTATTTAGGACTACTTATTCACTTTCAAACTCAATATAAACAAATTCAATTTGGTACATGAATATTCATTCGAAAAGAATTTTCAATTCTTTAAGATATTATATCGGTACAACAACAAAATTGAGAACTTATAGTCTCAAATGCCTCTCTATTCACTTAGAGAGAAAGCTAACCATGATTTATTTGCCAATCAACTCTTTATTGGCACATAATTGTTCAATTTATAATGATCTCGGTAGCTACCATGTAATCATCAATGATTTTCTCATCCAAATATATATTTTATTTATGCCACCATAGCTGGCAAAAATTTCTCAAATCGTGGTAACGGATATTGGTTGAGGAGTCCCCCAACATCGTCTTTAAGACGAATCATTTTATGAATGATATAATTAATAGGATGAGAGTATGATGCTACTAGCGCTAGTAGAGTTTAATTGAACGGTATTCACACCACTTATAAGGGTGTTAATCATTAGAACCAACATATATATCTCCCCCTCTTATATGTATAAATTATAATTGGTTAGTTGTGTACAATAATCATTTTTCACCCATTTACGGGATTCACGATGCAATCACAATGTGAAATTTGTCCTTCGAGGACATTCGCTTATAAGCCTTTCATTGCAAAATCTAATGTGCAATGTGTCCTTCTTGGACATTTTCTCTTGCACTCATTTGCAACATTTGTAATAACTTCAAGTTGCCATTTTGTCAAATAAATGCATGTAGCATTTTTCACATGAAAATTGTTGCAAATGAAATGTTTTTTTTTCTTTTGTGCTTAAATATTTTCATGCACAAATCTAGATGAGACAAAGATCATTTTGTATAATTCACGCCGTTATACAAGAATCGGCTTCTTATCTCCCCCTTAACGGCGGGAATATTGTCTCATTAAAATGGCAATTGACAATGTATGCCATAGAAATATCTCCCATTAGGGGTGCATAGCATAAATAATAAATAAACCATGTGATATAGCATGTTATCTAGATGAAAGTAACAAGCCTTGAGAATCTAAGAACATGAATGATCAAATTTCAAAATATTGAAAATTCAGGGACCAAAATGTAAATTTTGTAAATTTAAGGACTAAACTATAAATTTTGAAAACTTCAGGGACAAGACTGCAATTTTAAAAACTTAAGTGAAAATTGAAAATTCTGGAATAGATTCATAATTGCAGATGATGAGAGGAACGAACTGCATATTCTGAAAAACCTTTGGAGTGAATCGTAAAATTTTCAAATCCAGGGACTAAAATTAAATTTTTGAAAATTTTGAAGGAGTATACTGTAAATTTCGAAAAATCAGAACATGCAGAGGGTTTGGAATTTTAACAAGAAAATCAGATCCACTTTTATTTCGTTTGGTTTGAAATTTCATCTAATCTCATCTAGACCAATTATAAAAAAATCATGTACATACCTCCATAGATATGTATTTGGAGTGAAATTTGCATCACTAAACTTTTGTGATTCAAAATCTTTCATCGAAGAATAGACCGTGTTGTTTCCTTCGAGTAAGTCTGATATTTACAGGTAGTGGTGAATGGATTTAATAGCTATTTTAACATATATTTAATGTTTAAATTCTAGTTTTGTACTTTGATAAATTTATGCCCATTTTAATTGCTCTCAATTTAGTTCCTAATTTGCGAAATAACTTAATATATTAGATTCTAATTGCTGAGAACTTCAACAGTCAAAGTGAGAAATGTGTTCTTGCTGATTTGTTCATTCCCAGGCTGCAAATGGACTGCAAAATGCCAAGACCCAGAACCTTTATCATATTATATTACAACCAATCTTGTGTTTTGTATGAAAGAGATTTTGTGGTAATATGTATATGCAGAGTACTAAATATATTTTATAATTGGTTGCGGATATTAATTGGTCCACTCTTGGCTGAATTACCTTTTTGCAGGACTCAAGAGCTCAGGTGACTACCATATGTCGAATAATAGGAACAATGCTGAAGATCCAAGCCTTCGTGATTGAGAATGTAGATGAATTGAAATAGAAGGCCACTGGGGTAAATTATTGTTCATCTATATAGTCACAATATTATAATTACATGTTCATCTTAAATAAAATTGGATAAAGCTGTATTGAGTTTCTGTATAATTTTATACGCAGCAAATCATTTTTAGTACATCAAAATAAAATTGATTTGTCGTATGTTTATTTTTCCTAATTATGTCTTTAGTTTTGTACAGAGTTGTTGAATAAATCGGAGAATAAACATAGAGTTGTTAGACTTGAAAGCGCACAAGTGCAAATTTCATGTTCTGTTAACATTTTAACCATTGAAAATATAACTTAATCGTTTGGTTTGCAGGTTGAAATTGTTGTTTTGTGTCATGGCTAGCTTGCATCTAATGTGTTAAGAAGATAATAGAGGTATTTTTGTAACACTCCGATTTATTTATATTTTGTTTGTTTTTTTTATTATGCATTCTCTTTCCTATTTAGTAAACGGATTTGTATAAGTTTGAAAGGAAAACGAAAGCAAAAACAAAATTTCTTCTTCAACTTTTAGAAATAATATTCATCTTTGCGAAGTCATTCATCTTGATTTTTTTTATTTTTTTTTTTGTTTTTGTGATCTAATGTGTATTTATTACGTAAATTTGTGTTGGATCAGGCTAAATTTAAGACAAATATGTATTGTTTAGATGACAAAGTCTGACACACAAGTTGAATGAGAATGAAATGAAGTTGCAAGAATAATAAAGGAAGAAAAAGAAGACGACAATAATGGAAATAGAGACTCTGTTTATTACGAAGGAAATGAAGATGCTTTATAGGATAGGACTGAAATTTTTTATTTCGACTCTGTCGATACTTTCGAACTTTTGCTAGAATCTGTAATCAAAATTTATGATATTAGTATTATTGTTTGTTGAATTGTTCTATGTAATATTAATTCTCATCTTTTTTTATTTATGTATAATATATTCAAATCATTATCAAAATATGGGATTCATTTTTTTTTTTTTTTATTAAATTTAATGTAGTTTTGCAACAGATTTAGTAATGGATGAACCCCTCTCTGAACGGAATATTTCTTTCGGTTAGCGACGGATTTAGTGATAAGTTAGTAATGGATCAGCTACGAATATATTACATTTATTGATAGAGGTTAGCAACGTCATTTTGTATTATTAGTGACGGGTTATTCCGTCGCTAATGTTTAGCGACAGATGGAGCATAGTCGTAGCTAAATTTTAGCGACGCGTCATTTAGCGATCTTTTGAGCAACGGACAATATCCGTCGCTAAAGTTTAAGTAGCGACGGATTTTAGTGATTTAGCGACGTATTTGTCCGTCACTATATGACAATTTTCTAGTAGTGATCAAATGGTCAATGTCGTGACTCCAAAATCAACGCAATTTATTTTGCTTTTGTGTTGGTGCTTATTGGACTGGCACACCCGACATGTGTTTAAATGAACTTAATCAAAGCATGTAACCAAACTTACACTTTTTAACTCGAACCTCGTGGAATTTCGAATGGCTCCGGGGTATCATATCCCAACACAATTATGTATATTTCTTCATGCTTTCAAATAAAATCAGTTAATAAAATATTAAACTCAAGAATTAGGCTTAATCCCACTTTCCACCCTTGAAATATACAATTTTTGCACTTTGCACCCTCAAAATAAATTAATAGCACTTTGCACCCTCGAAACACAATAAATTATGCGTAATGCACCCTAAATGAATTTTAAAGCTAAAAATGTAATTTTCAATTTTTAGTGATATTTTTTAGGATGTCAAATGTCAAATTCTTTTTTTATTCATCAATCATTTTAAAACTATAAAGTGCAACAATCAAAATACTTTTCATCAATATATTTAAAAATTATATTTTTTATCAAAATAAAATATTTTACGAAAAATATCATTCAGCTATTCCGTTATCTAACTTATTGGAAAATCATATTTTCTTCAATATATTTTTACTTACAATTTTGAACTAGTTACAATAAAATGATTTTCTTCCAAATATTTTTACTTGATATTTTGATTTTGAACCAGTTACAATAAAAGATCCATCAATCGATTAATTTAGTGATATAAGATTTTTTTACTTGTAAGAAAATATATATTTTTTGAAATAATCTGGTGTAATTTTTATTTTTTCGTACTTTGTCTGCTCAAAATAACAATTATTTTTTATATTTTGCACCCCGAAAAAAAAACACCAATGAAAAATTATATTGCCTTTATAATTCAATTTAGGGTGCATTGGGAATGATTTATTATGTTTTGAGGGTCCAAAGTGTTAATATTATTTTTTTGAGGGTGTAATGTGCCAAAATGGTATATTTCAAGGGTGCAAAGTGGTATATATATATATATATATATATATATATATATATATATATATATATATATATATGATATGCCTAATTGGGCCAACCCAATAGACCTACAATTTCTATACCTACTGGGGCACAAGCCCAATATTGAATACTACTACTATCGAGGCCCAATCACCTTTAAATAAGGTTTTGGCCCGACAATCTCAATTAATTAAGCTTCAGTCCAATCAGTGATGTATAAATAAAAGTTTGAACTCATACCTTAAGGTACGTTCTATTATTTGAGCAATACTACAACATGTATTATCTGGACTATTTCTACTATCCGCACGTCTGACTTGAGCGTCGGAGGGGTTTCCGCCAGATCAACCCCGGGCCTAGTTCACGTGTTCTATGACCGCAGGTATCTCAAGGTCATCAAGCTCGTGAGCCAGTGATCCACTCTGCTCTTCCAGCTCATCCTATCTCAACTTTCTAAGGTGATCTAACTCTAGCATCATATATATATATATATATATATATATATATATATATATATATATATATATATATATATATATATATATATATGGCAGGTGCACGTGCGTTGCACGTGACATGACAATGTCAACAGTGAAAATCAAATAGAAAACGAAAACGATGCAAACCAGGTGATGTTTGCAAAACCTTTTAGTAAAACAGAAGTTGGTGATTATGAGTTAAGTTAATGATTATTTATTTCTTAAAGTTTGAGGTATTTACAAATCCCATGAAAAATTAATTTCAATTACTTATTTTAAGAGACGTTAGTCCATAGATGTTTTCAATATTTGAACTTAAAACAATTTATTATTAAAGAATTAAAAGCAAAATTTTGTATTGCAAATACTTCAAAATGATTTTGAGCCCTTGAGCCCAAGAAAACTTAGAACGCTTTACAAAAGCTTTTGCAAACTCACCTAAATGCATTTTGGAGACCTTATTTAGAAAAAAAAAAAAAAAAAACAACTTCTAAGAAATAATAACAATTTGGTCATCTCATAACATGTCTTATTTATGGGGCTATATGACAAACACTCCTCATTCGATTTTGACTTCTTAATAAATTCAAATTTTAATTTGATTTTTGATATAAACCCAAATGACACAAACTACCCAAAATACCCTAACTAAACCTATTAAATGCATATTACCTCTATTTAGGGTCTTTTTGGATTTCTTTGTTTTTTATATTTATATTAATTTAGATTGATTTTTATTTTCTATTTTTAATTTAAATTAGTTTTTTCTTATTTCTATTTTTCATTTTTTTCATTTTAATTTTTTTAAAGGATTTTATTTTATTTTCAGTTTTTGTTTTCTTGTTTTTAATTTCATTTTTTTGAAATCGTCTTTTCAATTTTTTTTGATTTTTTTCGGAAAAAAATGTTTTATTTAATTTTTTTGTTTTTAAATTTGATTAAAAAAACTAAATTTCTTTTGTTTTTTTTTTAATGTTTTATTAAATAATATTTTTTTGAATATTTTTAACAGGTTATCAAATTGAAATGCACTACATATTTATCAAAATCCAGTATAAATTTATCGAAATCAATTGTGAAATTAACATAGTTCAAAACAAATTAACGTAATCCCACTATGAAATTAAATATAATTAACTACAAAACTTCCGCAATCAACATCATTTAATTTAAATAAGCAAATCATCGGTACTAAAAGAAAAACAATGTGTTTTGCCAGAAGAAAAACAAGTAGTTTTAACAATTCGAACAAAACTACTACTACCAACAAACGCCGTCACCACAACAAATAGTAGAGTTGCCCGAGCATCACCCAACCTAATCACCCTTATGCCATCGCCGCTTGTTCAAAAACCTAATAAAAAGAAAAAAGGAGACGACAACATGTCAATTTAATTCATACGAAAAAAATTCATTCTGAAAGCAAAAACTACTACAAAATTAACCTAATCAACTACCAAAAAAATTCCTCTTTTCGAAGACAAAATCCACTCAAATTATATCGAAATCCACTACAAACTTACCGAGATCAAATAGAAATTCACGAAATCCACTAATATTAACAAAATCCACTACTATTATACTCATCAAAAACCACTATAAAATATAGAAAACCACCAAAATATTAACACAATTCACTACAAAATTAACCTAATCCGGTACAAAAAAAATCTTCTTTTCAAAGACAAAATCCACTCAAATTATATCGAAATCCACTAAGAACTTACCGAAATCTACTAAAAGTAACGAAATCCACTAATATTAACGAAATCCACTACTATTAAGCTCATCAAAAACCACTATAAAATATAGAGAACCACTAAAATATTAACGTAATCTACTACGAAATTAACATAACCCACTAAAAAAATCCCTTTTTAAAGACAATCCACTCTAATTATAACGAAAACCACTAAAAACTTACCGAAATCAACTAGAAATTAACGAAATCCACTAATGTTAAGAAAATCATTAAATTTGTTTTATATTGCTGTCCTAAAATTCTAATAGAATGCCCAGCTGCTAACTAATTTAAAAAACAAATTAACGTTTTTTTTCTTCTTTATCCGAAATTAGAAATTACTCACAATGAGATGGTGCACACACACAATAACACACATAAAAAGTGAATTTTATGGAATATATTCTTGAATAAATTTCATACATATCCTAGGAAATTCACATCTTATGACCCAATAATCACATACAAGAAACAATCTGCTAATTTATAAGAATTAAAAGTCTTTTTCACAATATCGTTATCAAATAGGAATCTTACCCACAAACCCTAAAATCATTGACGATGATTGACACGAGAAAAAAAATTACCTTTTTCTACCAACGCATAGATAACGTTCGGCAACGGTGAAGAGAGAGGAAATAGGGGTGGGGGCTAGGGCGGCACCGGGTGGGGCTGGGGCGGAACAGGTGGGGTTGGGCGGCGCCGGGTGAGGGCTGGGGTGGCGTCTGGTGGGGGCTGGGGCAGCACCGGTGGGGGAGAGAAGAAGGGCTGAACGGAAGGAGATGTGCAACGGTGAATAGGAAAAAAAAAAAACTAAAATCTAGAGAGAGAAAAAGAGATATACATTATTATGTTCAAGGAGCGAGATTTGTGGAGCGAGATTTGTGGATGTGATTGAGAAGGTGATATTAAGGGAACAAATATTACGTATATTTATATTCAACCCTAAGATACGTTATAATAAGGTAAGGGTATAATTGTGATATTTAATTAATTTTTATTAATAAAAGATGTTTAGAATTTATCTTAAAAATAAGAAATAAATTTGGGATCATTGTAATTGCACTTAAGTGATAAGGGAGTTTTGTCAAATAATCCCCTTATTTATAGCAACATTGTTATTTCATGTAAAATGACCTAAAATTTCCCCGAGCAACCTATTAACAATATAGAAAGTATGTACCACAAATAAATTGCGACATAACTTAAGTATACCAAGAATTTGAATCATAATATGTTCTATACGGATTAATGTAAAAAATGATTTTCTTTGCCTGTTGCCCAATAGTATATTCCAAGTTCTAAAACCCAAGAAAATTAATAGCATCTCTACAATTAGAGCCACGGGCCAGGTTGGGCCCGAACCCAACCCACCCCGGACCCGAGCCGACCACAGTGGATCTGGACCCGAGTTTAATGTTGTTAGAACTGACCGAGTCGGCCGGTCGGACTGGTTCGACCGTGACCCGGCAATAAATTGGTCCGGTCTGACATATAAAACCGAAAAAATCGAAAACCGGGGTCAAATGACCAAAATTCGGTTCGACCAGATAAAACCCGAGAACCGACAAGTCAGTCAAGGAACCCGGTTTTCGACCAAAACGTCTCGAATCACCGCTGATCGTGGCTAGATTTGAGCGAACTTTCACAAACTGAGTAGTGGGTGGCCGGATCTAGTCATGAGTGGTCGAAGGATTGTCGGATATGATCATGGGTGATCGAATAGGGGTGGCTGATTGTCGGACTTGAAGAATAAAAGAATAGAAAAATATAGAGTATAAGCAATAAAATATAGTAAAAAGTGAGGTGAAGTGAATACAAGTGAAAATAATAAGTGAGAAATTAAAAATATAACGAAAATAAAATTTTTAAAACATTAAAATTAATAAAATAATGACATATTAAAAAAAAATCAAAAATCCGGTTGAACCGGTTCGACCCTATAAACCCATGACCCAAATGGTCGCCGGTTCTATAGCCGGTCCGGTTATGAAAACATTACCCGAGTTAGCATGAGTCGGTTTCGGGTCTTGTTTTTGTGAACCCGAGACCCAGCGGGTCGACCTGAGAACCCGGACCCGGGGATCGGACCCAAGGACCCATCGAATCCACCCGAATTTAACTTGTAAATATTACAAAACATGCAAGGTTTGGGGGTCAAACCCAAGTCACCCAAGTGGTTTAGCTAGTAGAGTACTAACCATCCAGACAAAGCAACTTATTAAAATGTTACTAACTAAAAACATATAAATATAAATAAGACAGTAAAATGATTACATTAATTGTATAACTAATATTAATAAATTATTAATTTTCATATTTACTATTTAATATTAAATGATTATTTTAGGGACCCTTAAATTATATATAACTAATCACCAAGGGGATTACACACCAATGCTCTCCTTCTTCATAATAATTTGAGATACCCCCTGCCAATTTTAAGTACCTAAAATGCCCTTTTAAAACCAGTTTTAAACCGTAACCAACTCACAGCCGTTTCTCTTCTCCTCTCTCAACTCTCATATCTAAGTCCCGCCCCCATATGTCTCCAACCGGCGAGGTTGCTTCCCGAAGTTATAATTCTCTCCCAGGTTGTCGGAATTCGATGGTTTAACTACCGTTAGATTCCTCTCGTCGAGCTCTGTTTTTTTTCTTTTTTTCTTTTGTGCTGATTTCATACAGTTTCAAGATTTAGGTGTATTTCTGCAATTTTTTTCATTTTGCGAGTGCGGAACCTTGGGTGGTTGACGGCGGCTAGGGCTTTGGTAGGAAGAGCTTGGGGTGAGGACTCATTGGTGGTTTGGTCTAAAATTTGTAGCATTTCGCAGCTATGACCTCTCTCTCTCTCTCTCTCTCTCTCTCTCTCTCTCTCTCTCTCTCTCTCTCTCTCTCTCTCTCTCTCTCTCTCTCTCTCTCTCTCTCTCTCTCTCTCTCTCTCTCTCTCTCTCTCTCTCTCTCTCTCTCTCTCTCTCTCTCTCTCTCTCTCGATCTCGTAGTGTTTGTTGATTTTTGAGTATTTTGATGAATCTTATTTTTTTGTTGATTTGCACTAAAATATGTTTTTTGTTTTGATTTTGCAATTGCATCTTAATGAAAGCCATTGATCCTTTCCTTGAAGATGTCAAAAATTTTGGTTGAAGTTACATATGCTTCAAGTTACAGTGTTCTGCAGACTGTATACATTACTGTACTTTACCATGTGATTACATATGCATATATTTGTGTTTTTCGATTTGTATTTGTTGGTTATGAGGTGATTTATAATATAATTATTTAAGTTGTGAATTTTTGTTATTGGGGTTCATGAATTTCTTTTGTATCAGCCAATATTCGTGTGTGTACATAATTGGTCGAATAAAAATTTGGGGTAAAAAGAAAGAACATAACAACGAATGACTGTAGTTTATTACAGTTATATGTAGTTATTTTCAGTATAATAAACATATCGATTTAAAAAAAATAATAAAAAATAAAAAATAATAAACTAAACAAACATGTATTTAAAAAATTAAAAATAAATAAAAAAATAAATACATCAGTGAAAATGCTAAATACAGCCAGAAATGTTGAATGCGGTTTGACCAAAAATTGCATATATGGGGATTATAGTATTTTCGCATCTCCAGGATGATATGCCTAAGGATGATTTTGTCTTGGGTTTATCCCTAGTTTATTAGGCACCTAGGGGTATATAAAATAGGGTTAATCTCAAAAAGGCCCATGACAAGGACACTTAATTAAAAGAGAGACATCCAACTTTTTTGTCTTTCAAATAAATCCAACTCATTCAAACTTATGTGCAAATAAGAAAAATCCTTTTATATATACCAAAATTACCCTCAATTCATTAAAACCCAATTCAACTTCAATTTCATGATTTAAACCCCAATTTAGCCAAATTTCACCAATTAACAAATTTTAACCATAATTTCAATTTTGACCCGCCACCACCGGAGACCGCCGGTCAGCCGACGTTGATCGCTGGAGACCGCCGGTCTCTGGCGTTGATTTTTTTTTTTTTTTTAAACTTTTTTTTTTCTGATTTTTTTTTTCGGTAGGTCAACTGCCGGGTCTCCGGCTTTGACTCTTTTTTTTATAATTTTATTTTTTCTTAAAAAAAATATTTTAATTAATATTACTGTTTTGGCTGCTAAATTACTGTCTCCAGCAGTTATTTAACTGTCGGAGACAGTAATTTAACTGTTAATTGACTTTTTTTCTTCAATTTTTTTTAATTAATATTCTTGTCTGGGCTGCTAAATAACTGTCTCCAACAGTTATTTAACTGTCGGAGACAGTAATTTAACGTGTTAATTAACTTTTTTTTTATTTTAATTACTATTACAGTCTTGGCTGCTAAATTACTGTCTCCAGCAGTAATTTAACTGTTAATTGACTTTTTTTTTTCTTTTCTTAAAAAAATATTTTAATTAATATTATTGTCTTGATTGTTAAATTATTGTTTCCAGCAGTTATTTAACTGTCGGAGACAGTAATATAACTGTTAATTGACTTTTTTTTTTCTTAAAAAAAATATTTTAATTAATATTACTGTCTTCGTCGCTAAATTACTGTCTCCAGCAGTTATTTAACTGTCGGATACAGTAATTTAACTGTTAATTGAGTTTTTTTTTTTTTTTTTTCTTAATAAAAATTATTTTAATTAATATTACTGTCTTGGCTACTAAATTACTGTCTCAGACAGTAATATTACTGCCTGAGACAGTAATTACCAGCCAAGACAGTAATATTAATTAAAATATTTTTTTTAAGAAAAAACAAAATAAAAAAAAAAGTCAACGCCGGAGACTGGCGGTCAACGGTGGGTGACCGGCCGGAATAAAATTTTAGAAAAACAAAAGTCTTCAAAAAAAAAAGTCAACGCCGGAATCTGTCCGGAAAAAAATTATATTCTGAAAAAAAAAATCAAAAAATTATTATTTTGGGGGTTAATGTGATATACTTGTTTAAATCCGGGGTCAATATGTAATATTAAGGAAGTAATAGCATAAATGATGGAATTGATAACAATTATATTATGGAAGGTATTTTAGACTAAAGACATGGGATGATTTTATTTGAAAGACAGTTTTTTTTATGGAACAATGTGCATTTAAGTCCATTGTGATGGGCATTTTTGCCATTCGCCCTATAAAATAATCCCTATACTAATAAGAAGGGGCTCTTTGAGGAAACCCCCTCATGACTTTTTTTAATGGAGAGAGGTCCAAAATATTTTTCTCCATTTGAGAAAAGCCCACACCCATTTTGAGCTATTATGTTTTCCAGCTTTGCCCCCGTCCGCCAAATCATCACTGGGTCACGCGTAGGGATGGCAGCGGAGCGGGTACCCTCGAAAAAGTGCAATACCAGAACCATTACCATTAAATATAGCTCAAACCATGACCGTACCAAACCCTTTTAAAAAGTTAATGGAAATACCACAACCATTACCACGAATATCCGGGTATCCACGGGTACCCATTTACCATTAAATTATGGTAATAAAAAATAAATTTACGTCCGATAACGTTTAAATAACTCTCAGAAAAGGGGAAGAAAAAAAGAAAAGAAAAAAAAAAGTAAATTATACAAATATATCCTCCCTACATTATTTAATACTTTATTTAAAATTTTGCCCTTTTTTTTATTCATATTGTTGAATTAATATATATACATATATATATATATATATATACATATATATATATATATATATATATATATATATATATATATATATATATATATATATATATATATATATATATATATATATATATATATATATATATATATATATATATATATATATATATATATATATATATATATATACCAAAACCATGACGGTTTTCTTTTATTTTACCAAAACCATTACCAAACCCTAATGGTTTCGGTAACGGGTTTTAAACGGAGCGGATACCCGCGGATAGCTAGCGGTTCGGGTTTTTTTGCCATCCCTAGTCACGCGCTGAGCTTTTTTTTTTTTTTTTTTTTCGTTTTTCCGTTTTTTTTTTTCTCTTTCTTTTCTGTACCAGTTTTCTTAATTGACTATGGAGCATAGTCGATTAAGGAAATTCTTTAATTCTTTTTTTATTAATTTTTTTTCTATATCAGTATATTAATCAACTATGATGAAGCATAGTCGATCAAAAGTCTGCTACTAAAAATAACAAATCAAAACTGCAAAAAAATGCAAAATCAACTATATTTGACAAAAAAACAAAAAAAAACTAGAACATTATAATTGATTTATACAATTGGAATCAATAAACAAAAAAAAGGAAAAAAACAATTGGAGTCGATCAACCTTGATCGACTACCAGAGCATAGTCGATTAAGAATCTCCTACTAAAAATAACAAATCACAAATGCGAAAAAATGCAAAATCAACTATATATTACAAAAACAAAAAACATACATACATTATAATTGATTTATACAATTGGAATCAATAAACGAAAAATCCAAAAAAAGTAAAAAAAATTGGAGTCGATCAACCTTAATCGACTACGAGAACATAGTTGATTAGCTTAATCGACTATGAATATGTACATAGTCGATTAAGATTTCGGCCTACGCGGAATTCTCTACACGCGCCGTTATCCGCCCAATCCACAAAAAAACCCTAAATATGCCTCTCCATCATCACCACACCGCTGCCACACTACACTATTCAACCAATCCCTAACAATAATAAAATAAATAAATTAAATAATTTATATAATTCATAAAAAAAAACACAAATTAGCATTTCAATGTCCACAAAAAAAAAACAGAAACGATTCAAGTTATTTGTCAAAACCAACATCAAAAAATAATAAAAAAAAAAGAAGAAAAAAAATAAGCAAATACCTTCACCAACATCAATTGCAACAATGATTTTCTCATGCCTCATCCTCATAGCCGTCAACCCACTTCGTCTTCAACGACGAGCGCCAGTCATCATCTTCAACGTCGTCGGTGGAAACCACCGCTGCAAACTATAGATCCATCACCACCCTTCACGCGGCGGCGGGAGGCGGTGACAAATACTTTCCACCACCACCACCACCATCGGTCGACGTCTTGCTTTTCTTCCGAAATTCAGTCGAGAAGAGAAGAGAGAAGAGAGAAGACGAGATTAGAGAAGACGAGAAGACGAGAAAAGAAGAAGAGAGAACGGCAAATGAAATGAGTTAGGGTTTTGAAGATATTTAATATTAACAAGGGTGGTTTGGGAATTATTAAAATAATACTTGGGTAGGATATTAGATAAAGGGGATTTTCTCTAATTATTTTTGGGATGGCGTGTTTAATTTCCTTAACTCATTTTCCTAGATGAGGGGTTTCTTGCTAATTATCCCTACTAAAAATCTCCGGGAATAACAAATGTATATATATTTAATTTTGAAATTATAAAGACTTACGGCTCAACACATGTAATTTAAAAGAAATAATGCATTTTGAATTTTTTTGAAGTTTGAAATTTGAACTTTGAATTTTGAAACATCTTTTAATTATTATTTTCATTTATATATACCCTTAATCCAGTATTCACCAATTCATTTTCACAACCTTCATTTTATTCAATTAAGATCTTAATCTTTTCATTTTTTATCAAATTGTTTAATGTTTAAATTCAACTTTTTTTTTTCTTGCAATTCTTTGAAAAATAATAAAATGAAAAATCGTAATAATTAATACTAATAACATATATATATATATATATATATATATATATATATATATATATATATATATATATATATATATATATATATATATATATATATATATATATATATATATACATATATATATATATATATATATATATATATATATATATATATATATATGGGAAAATTTTCGATTTTTCGCGGCACACATATTTCTTTTCCTATCCCCACCCCGATATCTCGGAATGTGAGAGTGAGCCCCGACTCTGATTTACGCGGAATTGTGGAATTCTCAGAGAGGGGGAAAAAAACTCGAATATAGCCCCAGAGAATCCCCAATCTCCCGCTTTGCGCGCGCCACGCGCGCGATTTTCATTTCTCTTCAAATCACCAGAAGAAGGGGGCGTGTCACACATAAATACCTCCTGAGATCACAAACTCTCGAGTGAGCTCACAAAAGAGAGGGGAAAAAAACACTGTTCCCCCCATTAGGGGGGGATATCGCGCGGCCCCACTGACAAATAATTCTCTCAGTGATTTCTCTAGAAATGACGCGAGATGTGTGGGT